>VWZT01009295.1:632581-703826 GCA_013397055.1 Pachycephala philippinensis
GCGCAGCGGGGCCGGCGGCCGAGGAGCCCCGCCGGGAAGGCGCAGCGCCGGCCGTGCGCTCCTCGGGGCTGCGCGCCCCGCGTCTCGCAGCGCCCCGCAGTAAGTCCCTGGGACGGGCTCTCGGTAGCTGCGGCACGGCCCCTCCGCGCCCCAGCGCGGCCGCGAATCGGACCCGGAATGCGGGGTTGGGGCTCCCCCGCTCCCCGACTTCCAGCTGCGCTCCTGTGGATCACCTATAGCCACAACCACAGCCATTTTGTTGTCCAAATACTGCCTAATCTGTAGTAGGCTTCGTCTGTTTGCAAATGGGATTTTTCTCGTTTTGGTGTTCTAGGCTACGATACAGCAGCTCTGAACTCGCAGGTCCGGCTACTCTCAAACAATACCGAGGTTTTCATCTCGCTCTACATAGCCTGTGGGACGTACATGCTTTTAATTTAGGACAGTATCATTTTTGCTTATTTCGCTATTGAGGTAAGAATAGAAAATAACTGTGAAAATTTTTATACTCAATATACCTGATCTAGGTTAGGAGTTTCAGCATCAGCCTGTTGCTTCAGCTCACACCTCTTAAGCCAAACATAAACGCTTCTGATGAAGGACTTGGTTTCATTTAAGCAGCCTCACAGATCCCACATGTAGCATCTTCCATACAGCTCTGCAGCCTCATTAGGGGTGGTGATGACTGAAGTTTATGGTTCAACAGACACTTCTCAGAGTGGTGATGTGAGTTTTGCATGGTCCCATCCCTGTCCTGCATCTTTTCCCAGACACCTGTTCACTTTTTGCTGGTTCAAACCATTGTGAGGCAATACTGAAGTAGAGCATGGAATTAATGTGGACTCAAAAAACCCATTTCAGGCCTGCTCAGGAGTTGGAGCTGTGGCCAGAGGGGCAAGACAGGAGTTGCTGAAGCACTGCTGCCTATTAAAAGGTGTATGGTGCTGCAGTCTAAAATAGATTTAAGTAAATTTCCCATAGCTTCATTAAGACTAGGCTCTTTACATTGCTAAAATGGATGAAGGTTTGGGGCAAAAGAGAGACACTCTTTGCCTTATGTACGCCATCAACACACTCCACCTCTTCCAAAAAGTAGCCGGAGTATACAAGTCCCATCCTTAATACCCAGAGGTAAGCCTAAAAGCTTTCATTCCATATGGCCTAGCCAGAGTGCCTCCAGTCAAGTAAACATTAGCTACAAGAAACTTCAGTAACATTATCAAAGAAGCAAAAAGCTCACCAAAATACCCCTCAAATAAAGCCAGGCAACCATAGCAGGCTTGTTAGCAACCGTCATGAAGCAGACATAAGATGCACGATCTTAGATACACTACATGTGGAATTTTCAGAAGCAGTAAATGTAGTCGTGGTATAATACAAAAACCCGGCAAGATCTATTCAGGATTATTAAGTGCAGTTCTATCCAGCAGTTTAAATTAATCTCCCTACAAAAATAGAAGTGTGGAAAGGGTTACCAGAAAGATCAGAATAATTAAGATTCTATCATATGAGAAGAGTTTTACTTAGTCTAACAAAATTCAGCTGGTAGTGAATATGTTTTGATGTTTTTAATTATAAGGACACAATCGTAATGAGGAAGAAAAAAATAAAGAACAGACATAAACTGCTTATGTTGAGGTTGAAAACTGCCCACTATACTGAAAAACTCTTTGGTCAGGGATAGCAAGATGGAATTCCTTAGACGGAATGATAAATGACATGAAGTTAATAGTTAACCATGTTTGGCACTTGCGTTCAAATTCACTGCAAGATAGTTGAGCAAATGTCTTGACAGTAGCCAAACAGTCTCATAATTAGAGAAGTTAAACTGTACAGCTTATACCATAACACTGGTGTGATTACCCAAGATGTGTATCTGGAGACAAGATATGAAGGAAAGGCATGTGAGCACCCAGGAAATCCCCAGCAATGAAAACTAACATTAGATTTCAGGGAAGTATGGATGGCCAAAAGTCTAACTAATATTAAACACTACCACAGGATACACAAGTAGTAAAGCAATTCCTAACCATACAACTGAGAAAAAGGGGAGGGGGAAAGTGTTTAATACAAGCTGCCTCAAACCAAGGAAAAAAAAAAAGTGAAGAAACTTTCCAGCTTTAACAAATGGCACTGATCTACGTGCTGCTTACCATGACACACTGCAGAACTACAGTCTAGGTTCTTTACAGAAACAGACCATATGAAGGAAAATTAACATAAAATCAAAGATTCAGGATGTACCGATTCCTTCCTAAAAAGAAACAATCCAGTGACTTACAGTTTAAGAGACAGGTTTCCAAAGCCCTCCCCAAGGAATTTCTCCTTCCTACCATATGTATTCAAGAACAACATTATCATTAAACAAATGGTTCCACAATCAGAATCATAGGATCATTTAGGTTGGAAAAGACCTCTAAAATTGAATCCAACCATTAACCATAATTCTATCACTAAATCATGTCCCTAAGTGACACATCTACACGTATGCCCGACTTTCCTGTGATCAGCATCTTTTGTTTAAAGAGTGTGAGTTCAGCTTTGATTACATCTGTGCTGCTTCTATGATCTGCACCAAGAAATTACCCCATCCCTGAGCAAACGAGCCATCAGTTTGTCTCCATTGGCTTGTACGGTGCAAGTCCCAAAGCTGAAGAAAAGTATCCTCACTTCTGCACCAGGACTTCTCCCTAAGAACACCTCTTATTTCACTCCAGATTGGTGCCAAATAAGATAGTGTGTATGTTGCATGGACAGCTATGCATTGTGCTCCAGAGCCCTATAGCAAAATAGGAAGAGAGCTGATCTGGCATCCTAGAAGTTTTCCTGTTGTTGGAAATATGTGTAGTTCTGTCTTGTGAATGCGAACTCGAGCTGCAGCTTTACTGTAGCGAGAACATTCAGATGATATCTTCTTCCCTTCTCCTGGCATCTGCTTCCACAAAATTCATAGAAAGACAATCCTGTTTAAGACTTTTCACTCCTCTTCCAAATTTGTTTTTATTAATCGGTTGGGACAAAATTTATGGGTGGAGAGGAAAAAAATGAGGGAAAGGCACAAGCATGGTCACAGAAGACTTATTTCCTTAGGAAATAAATAAAAAAAAACCTGCACATGAATGTGCAGAATAAACATCTTCTGGTTTTTTTTTCCACCTGCTCACCAATATAGAAATGTAATTCTTCTATGACCTTGAATAAGTCACTCTGCCACAGAAAAATAATTAAGTGAGTCAGGAAAGGTCCTTCTTTCCCTCCCTGGTCCCTGAGAATTTTTTTATTTCAATTGCCAAGCAGAAGCTTCCTTTTACTATGTGGTTTTTCAGAATTCAAAGTAATGCATTGATTTTGGTTGCAACTTCTAAATACTACAGTGATCCAATCATAACATGGTATTAAAAAAGTAAACTATAAGCAAATTATGGCCTTTAATTAATAAATGGCAAAATACAGATAAAACCTCAACTCTCATCTTTTTAATCCATATATCGTTGGTCTTTTAATAAGATGACCTCCAAATACAAGCTTTTTGCTAGGCAACCAGAAGATAAAAATCATATGTTCCTATACCTACTTATTAGAACTATAGTTGAAGACTTGGGCTTTGTAAAAGCACAGTAAAAGTTATGATATTAGAAGAGATCCAAAGGTGCATATCAATCTTTGTCTTATTTGGAGATCAAACCAACATTTTTATATAATTCTCAGAATCTGAATGTGAAGACATAACAAACTAAAACAGAATTCTCACATATGGCTATCAGGAGCATCATATGTAGTCACCATGTACAAATAAATAATGACATGATTTAACTTCAGCTGTACTGTCATACACTGAGAAAATAGCATGAGAGTGCTGAGGGTGCATGTGTAGTCACAACAACAGAATAATGTATACCTGGAAATACGTGCACCAGATGGCTTTAAACTGGCTACAAAGGTATTATAAAAAACCAGCTGTATAAGGCTTCACTATCATAACGATTATAAACATACGATGCTTGTGACAAAGTCATGATTTAAGCAGTTTGGCAAGAGATTCATTAGTACTTCCCAGGATCCTGTTTTGCAATGGATTTACCACAATAGTGGTTTTGTCTTATACAGCAGAAATTATTGCATAGCAGACAGTTTTATGAACCCAGGTATCTACTTTGGTGGGAATGGAGCAGTAAATGAATCACGAGATTTTCTTACAGATAGTCAGTGATGGAGTTTGCATAAGAAAAGCACCAGCAAAGTAGCTGGTTGTCAGTCACAGGGGGTACAGAAATTTCAATCCTCCTTCAGCATTTTGAGGAGTGCAGAACTAACTTGTATGTTGATTTGTGTGCAAATTGGTTTTAGTATTGATTTTTACACCCTTGCTAATTTTAAACCTGTATATCTATCTGCAGTCTCCCTTTCCACAGTGGATAAATGAAGTTTCTATTTAATACTACAGCAACACCTCAGGTTACCAGAGAAGTTTGCATTGAAAAGGTGCAAAATACACGAAATGGATAGTCCTGCATTTCTCCATCAAAACTGATTCTGAAACTTTTTTGATACAATGTAACATTCTACTATGCTATGTGATAATTAGAGTCGCTGAATTCGTTAAATGAACTGTATACTTAAAAAAAAGTCCTATATCTAGGTTTCTGCGAAAAGATGCATACAGGATGGCCATTAAAACAACTCAGCAGTTAGCAAGCCAAATGTAGAAGCCACTATGAGCCAGTCTCCCTAGAGCCACTCTGGCCAAAAGTGTAGTCCCTGTATTATTTCTGACCTCTGTAATTTCAGAAGGTGTCTCAAACACTATGTGAGTACCATCATAGAAGACTTGAGCTAGGAAACTGTATTAAATAGACATTTATAGCAGAGAAATCTATTTTTAATGTCCTCTGAAATAACACAAGAAAAAAACGTCTGAATTATGCTTTCGGTTCCATCTTAGCCAAAGAAGCTAGCATTTAAATAAGAAACAGTCAAAAAAATGGAGAACTGAAAAAGAAATTCGAAGTGAGATACTCTTGTATCCCAACAAAAACATGTTTCTCAAAAAAGGGTTGCAAATTTCTTCACACAAAACAAAGCAATGCTTGAAACACCACAGCAGCATTAATCAGATGAAATGGCAAATCTAAAGAGAGGTGTACCACATAGGTTTATGAACAGGCAATGCACAATTAGCTAACTTACTACACTGAACTCTGTGAAGTTTAAAGAAAAAATTGTACCAAAAAAAAAAAAAAAAAAAGGCTATGAACTAGAGATGGAAATCAACAGTTACTGCACATTTCAAACCCAAGAGAGTTATGCAAGGGCTGTGAAAAAAATTTCATATCCTTTGGCTCCAGTGCCTAAAAGTTTGTTCTAAACAATTTTTCTCAAGTGTTGGTTGTCACCTAAATGCATTAACCTGCTACTGTACTGTCTTTTCAAGAGGATAAATTTTCTTCTCTACTTTTATTACTGTTGCTGGAGTATTTCTGATACCAAAGCTGGCAATGGTAACTATCAGTGTTCCGTTGGGCGTCTTTGTGCAGTGCAGACATGTATCCTCACTGGACACGAGGTCTTACCAGTTGCTTCTGAGAAGCAAAACAGTTTCTTTTCTTTTTTTCTGCAACAGTTTCAGGTTTCAGTCAGGAGCCTCTGACAATTCAGTTTCAGACCCATCTTAATTGCCAGTATTTTCTCTCCCTCGAAAACTTTCCCCATGTCCTGGCCTCCACCAAACACCTAAGCATCCAGTCTCAGTGCTATAGTATAACCTGTATGAAACATGGATCTCAAACTCCCTTCTTAAAACACACTACCCAGAGTCCCTGGTCTAACACTTCATCAGCTGCTCTTGTGGCAAGAAACTGAGGATTAGGCCAGGTCGGAGGAGTGCATTCACTGAAGAAGAGTGAGGACTAATGCATATGTTTTGGAAATTGGAAGACATGAATGACAGGTCAAAGAGTACTTGGCAGGCTAAAATTCAGTTTGCCTGTATTGGCCGGTACTCAGGAAAGATCACAGAAAAACTGTTTTAAAGCATCGTCACTGCATGTTTCTTACTGTTTCTTAAATTTATTAAACATATCTAGCACTGGTGCAACAGATCACTTGTATTATACTTACTAAATGTTTATCAGTTTTGTTTGTTGTTAGGTTTGTTGTTTGTTTGGTTTTTTTAATTTGAAAGAGGTTTTTTGTTAAATAATAGTAACAATAATATTTTCAAAGGCCATGTCCAAATTTTAGAGGAAGGCTCTTAACCGCCCAGTTGAGACAGAAAGGAAGAAGCTTGTAGGAGTTCCCTTCATTTTTGAAAGACACAGTGAAGTTCTTTAGATTTTGAGATATAAAACCACTTGGGGATGGAGAAAGTTACCTTGCCTCAGTATGAAGTCTGCATTCAAATAGCGTGCTGCTTTCCTGTGCTTTGCTCTCTCACAATGCCCATGTGAATAACCAAAACCACAAAACATGAGTCCCCAAAGATCTTCACACATTTCTCGTGAGGTAGGCATAGAAATATTCTTTCATTAAAAATTAAGTTTGCCCTGATGAATAATGTATATTATAACTTTCCATTCACCAGCCACGTTTGTGTGTGTTGGTAGCACAGAACAGCAGCTTCCTGCCTTTCCCTCACTGCGTTGTAACCAATTTTCTCCTGTTCCTTCTCAACATAGATGCCATATTAGTCCTGTTTGTATCCCTCCTTCTCCCAAATGCTTCCCTTTTCTGGATTTTGTTCCCACTTTTCTGTCACTTTACCCTAACCCTGTGTGGTGTGTTTTCATCTCCTGCCAGGTTACTCTGCTGAAACACCAGTCTGGGGTATTTTTCACTCTCAGCTACTCTCACCACCCTCCCATTTGGGCCCAGTTGCCTCACCAGAGGCGATCATGTGTTTTAATTTACACTAGCTTGTTTTTTATCCCCTACTTCGCAGTTAAGAGACTTTCCTCTCCTTTCCTGCTCAGTGGAGGACAGGTCTCTCCCAGTCCTGAGTCACCTCTCCCCCTCCCACCAGTGAGCTACCTCTTTCATCACAAAGCTGTTTGGAGTTGCTCTCTTTTCCTCTCTCTAAACGATTCCTCACCTCTTGGGGCAAGTCCCCTTTCCTCCTCCCCTCCTCTCAGCAGCCAGCTTTCCTTCCCAGCCTTGCCCTGGCCCTGGCTGGAGCCCCTTGGCCTCAGCACAGGGGTCTGTCTCCCCTTCGCTCATTTTCCTCAAGTGCTGGTGCCCTGGCTGTCCCCCTCTCCCAGCAGCTCACTGATCCCCACTGTGAACAGGGACTCGTCCCTGGCAGGGCCAGGTGCCATGTGTGAGTGGGCTGAGGGCAGGTACCCACGGGCTGCCAGAAGATTTCAGCCTGGGAGGGATATCCCTCGGTGTTTGGGAGTCACTCGAGAGTCCTTCAGCCTGGCTGTGAAAGCTTGGGGCCACCCAGAAAAGAGGTTTGAGTGAGAGCCACACTCCTACACCTTTGGTAAGGTCACGTTTGGTCCCTGGATCAGCAGAGAGCAGAGAGGGCCCAGTCTGCTCACATGGCTCCCCAAGCCCTCGCTGCTTCCAGAAGCTGGCTGCCATCACACCTTGCTCGAGGTTCTGAAATGTTTTGACAGTTGTTACGGTATGTCCTACTTCCAGCTCGTACAGGAAGCAGACATGTTGAAATCACAGAAGAAAGCAAGCCTGTTCATCTTGTATTTCTGGCTGAGGCTGGAAGTGGAGTGCCAGAAATCAATTGTGTCTCATCTATTGTACAGGGAATTCTCTTGTAGCACATCGATGCGCTAACTTTGCAAGGAGCTTTGTGCTAATAAGGTTCCCATTGCAACCTGCAAGAGTCAAAGGCAGTATCTTCTGATAAGCACTGCAAGTCCTGTACTCAGTCAAAATGGATCTCAAAGGCCTTAGCAGGAATTGGGGTATAGTTAGTGATGTGCTTGACAGCTAAAGGCACCCAAAGTAAAAAATATGTGTGATATTTAAGCATCGACTTATGTGTATAAACCTCTCATGGGCCATCTTGTACTTCTGTCATCAGACTTAACCAGACCTTTTACAAAGGCAATGTGGTTGCAGAGACCAGATGTGGATGGCCAGTTGTGGTCTCACAGACCAAAAAGTTTTTTAATTAAATCCTCCTCTTAATGATAAAAATGCATTGTCCTTTGCTAGTCTATTTTTTGGAAACCTGTGGTTTGATGAGTGTTCCTGAGGCACTATTTCCTTTAAGCAATCCAAGTATAAGCATACTACTAATAACACTTCGGGTTTAAATGGAAACCATAGCTGGTAAAGAAGACAAAAGTTCAGACATTATTAAAAATATCCCATGTTACTTATGAAGGGTACATACTTCTGAAATGCGTGTGAGCTAAAATTGCAAATTTGCAGGCTCAGATTAAGAGAATCTTTGTACATCTATGGCCATCAAACATTTTAACTGGCTAATAACATCCAGTGGTGCAGATCTGTGCATTGAATCAAGTCTTGTAGATAGTCAGCATGTGGCATCTGGTATATGCAAAAGCTACAAGACTGATGAAAAGTGAACAATAGTGGTTTAGGGAAAAAAAATTAACTAAAAATCATGACAAAATTAGCATTTGAGAATCTTGTAATTCAACTTCGGATACCCATTTGATCCAAGATCATAAACAGAACTGGCTGTTGTTTCCCAGATCTTTCAATTGACAAACAAGTGGTTTTTCTTTAGGAGACAGCAGGCATCTGTGGATTCCCGCTGTCTGTGTTTAATTCTGCCAAATAATATATAACAATAATAATAGATGATTTGAAAATATTCAAATTCAAACCATTAACTAAGCACGAACTCCTCTTCCTTCTTGTATGGAATTGGAATCTTATTCTGTGTATGCTAAGTCTGAGCTCTTAAAATTTTACTTGCATTCATATTGACATTCAAGGACTCTCTAATAATCTGATAATACAATGCCTGTTTTTCCTTCTGCACTAAGAAGAGTATTGGCACTGCAGCTGGTGACTGGTGACTTCAAAATATTATTACAATTGTGGCCTGTGATATATGAAAGCTGGCAAAATCAGAATGCTTTATGTATAGTGGGCTGAAAAATTTTGCAGTAGATTATTTGTCTAAGTGTATACTGACTGTCAGTTCTCTATGAAAAGAAGTGTCTACTCTTCTGTTTACAGGAGCAGGGGAGCCCTTTTTCCGTGCCCTCACACATCATCGTAATTAGCACAATTAATACAACTCACTCAAATCTATTAGCATAAGAAGTGGCATTTTATTGAATTATGTGCTCATGTCACAGTAGAGTTGGGCACTTCTGAATATTTCTAAAATTGTTTGTAACCAATGGAGCAAAACTTATGTCATGCTCTTATAAACAAATACAAAGTTAGAGGCTGTATGGAAACAAAGTGAGTTTTGGTGGCAAAAAGACCTAACAACAGTGCCTTGATAACACAATATTTAATAGCAGTAAAATATAAATTGAAATTGAGAGATAAGCCTACGTTGGAGGAGTTAAAAATGGTCTTGTATGGACAATTTACAGATGCACAGAGCCATGAACCTGTGTCTCCTGGATTTGTAGAGGGAAAACTTGAAGGGCATCTCTGGGTTCTGAAAGTGCTCATATGTAGGTGAATTCCTCCATTTATTCAGGGTTTAATACTTTTGCCTATGGAAATTTTTATATCAGCTGACAAAACCTCCTCAGTCTGTCTTTATCAATCTGAATCTTAATGTAGCCAACTGTTCTGTTCAGTTCTCACACTACATTTGTGATGTAAGAGTCTAAGAGCATTCTGTGTCAGCCACGGGATTATTGGTCCTAGATTTTGCACAATTTCCCATACACATTTTTAAAACAACAGCAGATAATTATGAGAGTTGGCAGATGCCACAGACATAATTGTTTTCAGCAGCTACAATAGATGTTTTAAAAACATTTCCATATTCAAACCTTTAGTTAGTTCAGGGCTAGTGAAATACAATCCTTCTTATTGTCTCCTGCCCTTGGGGCACCCTCTAGGGATTGAAACCAGCAGGATCTCCCTCTTTCTCTTCCTCATTGCTTTTCACCTGCCTGGCTCACCTTTTAGGTCAGTGTTCCAGGTAATTTGCTGGGTTGCCTCTCGGATCAGCTTCCTCTTCAGCTGTCTGGACTTTGCAAAGGCTTCAGAAAAATCATGCCTCAAAACAACTATTCCATCGAAATGGAACTGTGTCTGAAAAGATGGTTGAACTCATCAGCATTTTATTTCAAAAAGTAACCGGGATAAGAAGTTCCATTGGCAGCAAAATACTATGTGTTAGTATTTAAGGCACAATGATGATGTCACTGTCACTTTCCTTTTCTCCTGTCCTTCTCTCAAACTTGACCTGACCTGACCTGGGATTAAACAACAGAAGCGTTGTCACTGTAACATGTTTCTCATGCTCAAGGATCACGAAGTGGGCTGACCTCAGCACACAGCAGAAATGGTTGGAGTGGCAGAAGGTAAGTGGTGGTACACATGTGACACGACACATTTATACCCATGCCCTGCCTGCAGCACACATGGCCACACATTAGTGACATGATGAAGTTTTCCTTTCTTTTGTATTCTTTCACTTCCCTATTCTGTTTACCTAAGCAGCAGGAGTCACCCTAACAGTTGTTAGTGGGAAAAGATACAGAATGTAATACATCTTCTTGTCCCTCAGGAAAGACATTTGGTAAATTTGGAATGAGCATCTAATTCTCTCCAGGATGCTCTGAATGTAAATTTGGAAAGAGGAGTTTCTCCAAATAATTATAGTTAAAATGCCGAATTCCAAATATATTTATTTTCTTTGCTTTTTTGTTGGCGCGTGTTGCATACATGCTGGAAGAGATTTCTTTTTTGTGGTTGCTATGGTAAAAAGCAGTCCCCAGTCCTTTTGCTTAAAACCCATGAACTGCAATTAACTGTTTAATGTTGTCACAGACAACAGCTCTAGTAACACCTTAACAGCTTTGAGCATGATACTCCCATCATCTCAGCAGATGGTGATTTTTGGCATTCTGTGTTTTCAGTTGATTCTTCTCCTTTATAATCCTTGCCATTATATCTTCTGACAAATGCTTCTGGACTAACTTAATTGCAATTTGATTATATTGAGACAGCCCTCAGATCTCAGATCTTTTTGTATTTCTGTTAAAGGTGACCAATATATGAAAAAAAATTGTGTGTGTATCCCTGTCAGTAATTATAAAATCAGATTTTAAAGTAAGAATCTGTTTCTTCTCATCTGTAACCATAAGAATACAGTCTTGAAACATGCTTAATGTGTCGTAGGAGCCCTACATCTGAACAGAAAAGGAGACATAAAGGATTGTTTTGTGAAGAAGGAGTAACCCTGAATGTTTGTCAAGAGTCTGAATTAAATAAGAGTTACCAATTTCAACTAGTTTTACCACAGGGACTTGCCCTTCATTATTATTTCTGTAGAGATGGAGACTGAATTCCTCATGAGTTTTGCTCATTGTTTTAAAGATTTGTGATTAATATAAATCCTTTTAAACAGGGAGTTTCAATTAAATTTAGAAAAAAAATCGGCTTTGCCAAGACATTATCAAAAGTAAGATTGCCTTGTGAAACTGTTTTTCAGCTACTCTCCCTTTTTCTCCCATACAATGCAGTTGTATTCCATCTCTAATTTTTTTTTTTCCACTTAGAAATTAAATTCTTTGGATTTAAAATCAGGACTGTTCTCAATTTTGCTCTTAAAGGGGTTTTGTGTGTTAAGCAGGCAGAATGCTTCAGATGTTTAATTCTGTAATACAGGACCAAATAAACATTTTTTAGTATCTTTAGCAGCAGCATTAGCATTTCTTCTTTTTTAGGAAAAGAAAACAAGAGGTGAAAAAGAAAAGAATAGTTTTCCCAGAATCATAACAAGATAATATTGCAGTTTCAGGTTTTAAAATATGAATGTCTCATTCACAGCTATTTCCTGGCTGGCTCCAGGTTTCTATGATTATTATTTATTCAGTGCTGATAGTGTGCTTGACATTGTGCAAATATAGAAAGAGATATTCATGTGGACTATCTGCCAGGATTTCCTAGTTGTCAGTGGCAGTGTTAGCCTCTTTAAGCAAAAGCTTGAGGCTGTCTTTAAAGCAGAGATGCTTATCCACCCTGCCAACATGCAGCTTCATACATATGACCGTGGGAAACACTGCTCAAATGCACAAGGCTTTGGAAGGATGGACCCAGTGGAGTTTAATTTAATTAGTACAGCAGCAGTGTGTGGTAGCTCTAACTAATCAAACCTTTAAGACCAATCACGGTAATTTCAAAAGCTGGAAATTGTTTAGGGAAAGGTGACTGGGAAGAATCAATCCTGATTTGATACCTAAAGAATCAAAGAAAGACTGCCTGAATACTGCATGGTTTAAAATCCTGTGTCTTCTGTGAAATCCATGAACTGTTTTGTAACTTATTCGTGGGACTTACTGATATCCCATGTGCTTAATTCACCTGGACGGTGATGGTGTCCCTCAAGTTGTTGCTGCCGTTTGCAGACTATCCATTGCCAGACTGACATCTGCCCCTGGCTGTGTCAGAAACAATGTATTCCAAATTGTAGCATTGAAGGCTTTTGTTCAGGACTAATTTATCAGGTTAGGGACATTCTGCCAGGAAAAAAAAAAAAGTAAAAAATCTTAGTCTAAATGGGAGGAATGTTTGTCTTTTTATTAGAAAATCTATATTTGGATTTCCTTTCCAATGGAGTCACAGAAAAATCATTCTAAGGATCTTTAGTGACACTTCCTTGACTTTACGCATGAAAGAGTAGAAGGTTTGCTTTCTGCTGTTTTGTAGGTGAAGAATATTTTTCTCATGATCACTTATAAAAATAATAAAACTCCCGAAATCCCACCAATAAAACCAACTTGCAGTGAATGAAAAGGTGGAATGCAAATACTTGTCCTTGTTTTCTCCCTGGCTAGGATAAGCATTTCATTATCTGATTCTTTCCCTCACCCCAGCAGAATGAATGGACGATGGCAGTAAGCTTATCTCTTTGTCTGAGATGTTGATACCACCTATCCAAGCTAACACTGAAAGGCTTCCTTAGAGCAACACAAATCATATATAGGAGTCAGTATCAAAAAGCTCCACATCCAGAAATGAGCACATCTGCCACGTATTGTACAGAAGCAGCCAAACCAAAAAGACTCGTAGAAAAATAAACAAATCTCTGAGGGATTTGAAAGCTGAAGTCAAATATCTTGAGGTCAGTTCAGAACTGTGAAGAAAGTTAAAAATGGATATATCAAATTTGATATATAAATTACAATTCCTGTATTAGTCATAGTTGTTATATCCCAAATTTTGTTTGGAAAAGGAAAGGCAGTGCTCAAAATTCCTTGCCTCTCCACCCATCTCCTTCAAAGTTTTCCCTTTAGCTTTCAAGCAATTTATTTACACTGAGCAAAATGTCTGGTTACACTCGCAGGAAAAGTTTTAATTAATTCTCGTTTTACAAATCTTCCACAATATTTATTCAAAAGATTGGCAAATTCAGGAAGTTCACCCATCTCTGAAAAAATAAGTTTTGTAAACAAATCTGGCAACAAATTTATTTTAACAGCAGCAACCCTGCTAATCTGTCAAGATGTAGTTTGTTTCTGACACTTGATTAAATTCTTTTTCCTTAAGAATAGAAAATAATTTGCTACAAACAAACCATTTAGCTGGGACATGGTGACTGGCCCTCTGCTATTTCACAGAGCATTTAATTCAACAGAAAAAAGCAAACAGTATAATGTTTAGCACTTTTTTTTCTTTTTAAAGAGAAGCAAGGCTAAATTTCTGTAGTCACAAACAACAACAACATTAGAGGCTTCAGGGCCTTTAAAACCCATTCTTGGTGTATCCCACAACCTGGACCATCATTACTCCACATCTCTGAACATAAACAAAGGGCGTGTTTCAGGCTGCGGTTCCACAGGAGTTTTCCTGCCCAGACCCCTATTTCCTGGCCATTTGTTCCTGGACAAGTCATCCACTTGCTCAGTTCTTATCCGGTCTCAATTCATGGATCCAGTTCCCTGGGCAGTAACACCAGCAGTTGTGCAGGTACATTAGCCTGGGACAGCCCAGTCTGATATGAAACAACTGAGTGGACTGTGCAGCTTAGTCTGGTTTCGTCAAGAAGAATGTCCATGTCCAGAAAAATGTTTTATGCAAGGAAATAGTCTCAGAGGTTTGCAAATATCAGTAAAGCAAAATAGGCAAACTGTGCTGCTTGCCATTAATGTTGATTGAAACAAAAGATTAATAGGTACTGATGTTCAACTTTTATGCACATCACCCTTCTTTGCATTAAGGCTCCATCCAGCTGGTCTGCTGGGTGCTGTAGACATTTTGGGGTGTTCACCTCTTGATTCTTAAAGAGATTTGGCATGTCATCTCACTGCTGCTCCTTAACACAGGAAAACAATTTGTGAATCTGTTTTACGTCACAGCTTCATAAAACTGCAGGTCCTGGTGTAAAGGCTCGGCTGGTGCAAATGTCAGTATAGTCATGGCAGTTTGTACCAGCAAGTAAAACCTGCCATCCATCTTTCCTGCCACTTCCCCTGCTCCTTCAAACTTAAAAAGAGTGATCCAGTGAGAGCATTCTCTCTATGCTGGATCCAGCGGTATGCAGCCTCTTAAGTACAACAATTAAGATATTGAGCTAATGTTAGTAATCCTTTCCTGCCTGCCTAGAACACCCAAACTGTCTGAGTCAGGCTGCATTTCATGCAAAAGCCTGAGGAAATCAGTTGGGTTCGTGTTGCATCTGAAAGGTCAGTCTGTGTCCCTGTGGACTAAGAGGTATGGGGAAATTCCAGAATTTGCTGCCAGTTTCTCGCTATTTATTTCTGGAAGCTGTTAGCTTAGATTTTTTTTAGCTAAACTTAATTATGGGGAACTGAGATGATAAGACTGAGGGCTCTGGAAAGTCACATTTCTAGGTGCTTTAAAATGTGTTTATAAATCTACCACCTTTGCTTTTCAGGTTCCTTTTTAGATGGAATTTTAATTCATATTATGGACTCTCAGGAGAGTGCACATATTCTATTTCTTTTTGAATATCACATACAAATACTTTGCCAAATGAACAAAAGCAAAGAAAATAACCCTAAAAATCCTGGCAGAGTTTGAGATCAGTAACTTTATACGCTAGTATTATTGTGAGACATTCTATTCCCTAAATAATTCCTCATTTGGAGGAACTTCAGATACACATTTTTTACAGCATCTTTAAAATCAGTGTAGAAAAGGAAAGAACTTATATTTAATGTAGGGATTTATATCTGATGATGTGAAATAATGGATTTTTAAAATATACGCCAATTAACTTAGCAGCCTCTTGCTTAATTGGCACTCATGTTATTTAAAAGAAAAGGAGTGATGGGTGTCTGAAACTTTCTCAGTTGGAAAACAATATTCTTTTACATTATTGACTCTGATTCTCTTTGTGATTTAATCCTTTCCTTTACATGGCTAGTGGGTAGAAACAGTGGGAAAGTCACAACCACAAGCTATAATGTGGCAATTAACTCAGAGGTACTGGTGGGACATTTAAATTATTTTAAGTCAACATATATAAACATGATGTTGCTGGCTTAAAAATCTGGACATTATTTGCAGCTGGAAGATTTGATTACTTAAATGATTTTGATTTTCAAATTGCTTTTGAAAATCAACCACTGAGTTTGAATCTGCTCCAGACGGGCAATGACTGAAGATTGTTATAATCTGGCACATATTTGGTAGCATAGATAAGTGAGTTGATGGCCTTGTTAAAAGTATCTCAAACATATGCACTGATTAAAAACCCCCACATCTTGGGCTCAGAGGGGTTTTGGCTGAAGGGAACTGAACAGCTCTGTCACCCCTAAGGGCCCTTTCTGGCATGACAACGGGAGGAACTTCATAATGCTGCTGCACACAGAGGTGAGTATGAGATGTGTCATGGCCCAGTGCTCCTGCCCAGCAGCCAGTGCACCCTGGTACAGGCCAGCTGCAGCTTCTGTGTGAGTACATGTGTCCCCACAACCTGAATGAGAATCACACAACTGAGATCATGGGGTTTAGAAGTCTAAAAGTGGTATTTATTTTTCCACCAACAGGTCCTTGAAATTGTTGCCTATCTGATTTAAAAACGGTACAGGGAGGCAGGCACTGGAGGTTCAATGGCTCTGCACATCAGAACCTGACATCCCAAACCCCCCTTATTGTCTCTGCAGAGAAGCAGATGTTTCAAAAGTACAGCACGTCCCATCCTAAATGCAACAGCTAAAGCTGATCACACCAGTTGTGCCCTAGTAGTGCCTCTTTGTTTCCAAAAGAAGCCTTGGGGTGACCATATAACAATAACTTATACAGGTCCATGTTTTAGTAAATTCAAGGCAGGTAAGATAAATCCCATTCTCAACAGCATCCCATCATTCTGGCCGCTACTTGCTAAACTGCTATGAGAACATTTTGCACTTTTTTCACAACCTCAGAACAAGTGAACAGGGTCTTTCCTCAAAGGTGTTATGACTCGGCTCCCACAACACAGTCATTTTTTTAAAGGAGAACATTTCTAATAACAAGCCTGGCAAAGACACTGACCAAAATGATGTCCCTGGCACATAATATCCCTGGGTTTTATGATGCTATGTAACCATTGCCTACATGAATTAAATGGCTTTTTTCTGTTTAGACAGCTGGATTTCTGTGTGGCACTAGATGGCAATATTCCCTCAGCTCCTACAATGGTCAGGGGAGCCATGCACAGCAACGGGACACATCCTGACCTTGTTTGCTTGTTATTACCCATGTAGCTCATATTATAACAGCCAGGTTTTATGTGACTAAGCTCAGTCTGGGCTGCAGGGTTTTTTTACAATCTCTGTGCATCCATCCACCTACCTTTACAGCTTCGCAGTTCTCTGTCAAAACATTTATTGGACACTAGATTAACTGTGTGGGATCTTCTGTTTCATTAAGAAAGCTCTTATGGTCTCAGGCTGTTCCATGATGTTGATGCTCAGATCCACAGGCAAGAAATATATACATCCTGAATATTGCACTGGTTTCCTGCTGCCTTTTGTGTATTAATGTGGTGGCAGATTCAGCCAAGTCATTACTCAGATATAATGTTGCCTCATGTCAATTGTAAGTGGATTATTTTTCCCACTCATATTTGTTCTCATGTAAAATCAGCATAATCTAAACTCAGCAACTGTAACAAAGTAATTCTGTGTCTGTACCCAGATGAATTTAACCCTATCCCTGTGTGATACTTCTAAAGGTTTTCTCTAGTCAAGGAGCTTATAGACAGCAAGGAACAGGGCCAGCAATGAATATTGCATATCTCCTTTGTGTGATTAGGATTTTTTTGCCTTTGGACCACTTCATTGAGGTCCAGGTCTATTGAAATTGCTCCTTTCAACATCAGGCTTGTTGTTGATTTTTGTGAGACCACGATCATTATAACAATTTTCCAATAATTAAGTACTCTGAAACAAAGGGGGAGAGTGAAACGTCCCTCCTTACACACCACACCCCTCTTCTGGTCACCTGGAGAGCCACAGAGCCCAGTCAAAGGCCTCAAAGTTTTTGAAACCATAAACAAACAAAATTTCACACTGTTAGGAAGTAGTGAACTACTCTCACTCCTCTTGCTCAAAGGATGGAGGAACTTACATGTAAAAACCCATCTATCTCCAAGTGAAACTCCACCACCTGAGCCCACACCCTGTGCCCAGCCATGCTCTTTTCTGTTAGTTGCACACTTTTCTGTGGGTTGTTTTCTCAAAGTCAATAGAAAATATTTTATTTTTGCTAAAATGCAAGGTTGCTTTTGCAAAAATAATCAAATGTCTTTTGCTGATAAAACAGGGAAGGTATTTAATGTTTCGTGATGCAAAGGCCTGTTTAAGTATTTCTTGATGATATTATAAATACTTGACTAAGTGAAGTGCATCACACTGTGTACATAGAAACCTTAGATTTTGTTTACCCATATTTTCCCAGAGCATTCTTTCTTGCTGCGTTTGTATCTTTTGCTATTCACATCCTGGTTTATGTATTTACCAAACAGCCCAGGTGGCCAAGCAATTACAATAATGAATGTGTAATATGCAGTAAATGCTGTATCATGAAGTACAAAGTATTGCTGCATGGGTTCAGGCCCTCATCCAATAACCTGTAAATACAGAAAGAAGACTTCATTGGCCTCAACGTATTTTTCACTGTATCTTTACTGGCAGTAGAACTTAGTTTGGAAGACGTGATTAAAATTCGAGTGTTGTATGTGTCTGGTATGGACAAATGACATAATTTCTTGCAGGCACCGAATGTTCTACGCCACAACACATTATTCATCTCAAACCACAAAACACAAAATACTTGCTGATAATATCTACTTTTGCTTGGGTGAATGAATATTAAAGCTTGTTATCACTGACTTATAAGTTTTGTTAAGGCAGAAGAAAATGTAATATTTTTAAGCAGCACAAGAACTTCTCAAAGAGAAAAACATTTGGCAACAATGTGTTTTTTACAGTCATGGTGTCTTACAATTGTCATGATTGAGTTTGGGAGTGGGACTAAGACCTCTGGCTTTTCTGGAGTTTCTGTGTGGCCTTGTTGATGTCACTTGATCTTTACGTAGGGAGGATTCAAGTACCTCTGGAGCTTTCTTGAATTCATGTCCTTGTAATCATCTGTCTGCCTCAGCCCACATTTGTCTAGATGGAGTGGAAGGAATGGGAAGGATCAGAACAGTCTCTGTTAACTTAATGCCTTTCTTATTCCTAGTGGTCTTAAAATAAATGCTCAAATTCTTTGTTGCAAAAGACAGACTCTCAGAATTCCTTCTTCTCTGGTAAATGCTTTAATCTCTTGAGAGTATAACTGCTGGAGTATTGGGAGGACTTGTTTTCAGTACAGACAACAGCATCATTTTCATCCTTCTGTGTGTACACACCCAGATTTTAGTCTGTTCTTTACTTAAACCTGGATCTCCGAAAAGGAACTAGGTGTGATGGAATCATTTCTTGTTAACAAACACTTCAAGCTAATTATAAAGGGAGTGACTAAAGGGGGTTACATGTTTCCAAGTCAATACTAGAAAAATACCTGTCTGGGACTTTTTCCATAATTGTATGGGTTACCGACCTTGCTAGGATGAGATTGCATTAGGTGAGATTAAGGTAGCATGGGTAGTACTCTATGACTTTTAGTTTGTTCTTGTCACTCACAAATGGTACAGAGGAAGCTTTTAGCTGAGAAATCAAACGAAAGTGCATAAGTTTCTGGCGTAGGATGCTAAGGTACTGTTTTAATATTTTAGGAAAGGTTACCAAGGCAGTGGATGGAGAAGCTGTAATGCTTAAAGATAAAGGAGACGAAAATAAAACCTGACAGTCTCAGTAATTTAATTAATGAAATTACAACAATAAATAATCATAAACTGAGGTTGGATCGGGTGCATGAAAATTCTCCTTAGGCTTCTTAATTCTTGGTGAGTAATTACCACAGTAAGAGCAAAATGTCTACTTTCCCATGAGTTAGCTAAGGAGAAGAGAGCCACTACTCTGGCTGAAATAACCATTAATGGGAAAACTATGTCTTGAACCTCTGATGTGTTTGAAAAGCAAGAGAACATTTCCTTCATGTTGACAGACTGGAAGTCGATGGAGAATTAAATGCACAGAAAACAGCTGAATATCCTGAACCTGCACGTTTTGTTATGCAAGTAGACTACTTCTCTGAAGCTGGCCTCTGTTGAAATCCCTCACTTTCCTCAGGACAGGCAATTGAAAGCTTGCATGTAAAGTTCTGCTGTTTCCCATATCATATCCCTCACTTCCCATGTTCTTTCTCTCTGCATCCCAACCTAAGACCAATGCATACTCCCATCTGTTGATCTTTTCCTTGAAATCAGGATTCTTTTATTTCTTGCAAGATGTAGTATCTTCCTCATATTCTCCACTTTACCTGATTATCCAGAAGACATTTTTTTCAGAAGTGCATTTTTTTTTTTTGCTCCAAAGTGCCCAAATAAAATTTCAAATCCTGAAAACTGAAGGATTACTAAAACCCCATTTTTTTCTTTGATCTCTGCATTTGCTCCAATTAATCTTCCCTCTGTTTTGCCTGAAAACTCCCTGGTTGTATTCTTGCTTGTGTTGCCTTGACCTCTCTTCATCTAGTTGCTTTATATTCCCAGGAAGCTCATTCCTGAACTTCTTGCAGTGTAAGTGCTGCCGTTGCTAAACTTGCCAGTGAACTTCCTCCTTTCTCACCTTTTCCTAATTCACCTGTTCCTAACCAGAAAAAATACTTTTTTCTTCTTGATTTTCAACCTCTTCTGGTCTCTCTTTTCATTCTGGCTGCGCTTTCACTTCATGCCTCACAACCTGGCAGGTTGAATTAGAGAACCTCAGAAATCTACTCAGAGGAATATAAGAAATGAGGGATCTAAGGGAAGTAATGAGACAATACTGGAAGTGACTCAAGGAAGAAGAAAGAGCCAGAGCCCTTTCTGCTCACCTTTACTCCACCCATATGAGCTGCTCTCCACACTCTCCTTCCTGTGTGCTATGCTTGGCTCTCCCCTCATCTCCATGGTCACCTCTACAGTCTCTTCTCACAACATGCTTGAACCATGAGGCTTAACAGGAACTACTTGAAAGCCCTGGAGACATATTTAGAGAGAAAGCAGAAATTAACTGCTCCATAGGTATTCGCTTAGTACCTGAAACAATTACCCACTGCATTTCCAGGTGAAGCTGGGGAACGGCTAGCATTTCAAGCATTCCAGATACCTTTCCCATGTCTCCTTTATCTCTCCATAGTATCTATATCATAAATAATGTCTGGTTTATGTATATGGACCTTGAACCCTTGCTGAAAGTAGATCTGTGTACGTCGTCAGAGGAAGGAGGGTCGAAACAAAGAAGCTGGGAAATGTATTTATAGGAAGAAAAAACTACCTCAAACCACACCAAAACCAATCCCCCTTTCTCCCCACCAAACTCCAACCTAAGAAGAAGAGAAAGAAAATAAAGGATAAGATTGTGACCTCTGAGTTCTGGAGAAGGCTTGGCTGTTCACAGTGTAGGATGGAATCAGTCTTATCACTCAAAGTAGATACTAAATGAATTTAGAAATGTATCTGAAAGACTTTAAGACTTATCCCAGATGTTTCTATAGTTTTTTCAAGACTTAAAGAAACAGCCTTATAATGGGATAGGTTATATATTGCAACTGAAAGGAGGGAATAAAGCTAACGGCAGGTTTACAGTGTTCTGGTAATTAGCAGAAGATCACTGTACAAGACATCACATTGTACAAGTCTGGTTCATGCCTGTGCACACAGACCTCATCTTTGTGAGATGTCCAGTCAGATCAAAAAGCTTCTTTGTGAGCTCAGGAAATGCATATGAAGGGATGGGCAAAGACCTGGTAGGTAAAAGGACAGGTTCGAATTTTTTGCCAATATAAATATATTTACATTATTATCTATATAACTAGGTCATTTAAGAGTGAGATTTTCCATGCGCTTTTTTTACTGACATCAAGTCTAAGCGCACATTTCCTGGGGAAAAGGAAAATCAGCTTCCTCAGTACTACAGGTTGTGTTCCCAGATGATATGGTGTGGCCACATCCACTTTAAACCATCACAAGATCCTAGAAGCACTTTAAAATAGATGCAGATTAGCCATCAAATGGGTATTTCTCATGATTCCCCAAATCAGTATCTGGTATGTAGGTATGGTTCAGTTCCAATCAGCAGGTTTTACCGACGCATCTTTTCCAGGTCCATTGTATCAGCAGAATTCTCTGGGGCACGTAGTCCAAGGTGTGAATGCAGCAAGCATAGGCAATGCCTGCCCCAGTGTTAAACTGGTTGCTCATGTTTAGCATGTTCAATTAACCTGTTCGTGCTACACAAAACACAGAAGCATGGGACAGAACTTTCTGAGCTACTGTCAGCTTTCAGTGGGACAGCCACAGAGGGTCATGCAGAAACATCTAGAGATGCCAGCTTAGCTCACAAATCAATCAGGTTTCTCCACAGCTGTGTTAAACCTGAATCTCAAAATTCTGCCTCTTAGCAGAGCTGCTGAGTTTGTGCAGAGGTGTTGAGAATCAACTAGATGAATCCCTGAGCAACCTGATTTAATTAGGCCTGCTTAGAGCAGGATGTTTGACTAGGTGACCTCCAAAGGTCCCTTCCAACCTAAAATATTCTATGAGTTGATTCTGATGCACCTATATTGCATCCAGTTCCAGTATTAGTGTCACTTCTCTACTATGCTCCATGAAATAAGCTAGGACTGCCCTTAGTTTAAAAAAATGTTGGTTGTATTGTGGGCTAGCAAGTTGAATGCCGTATCTAAGGGAATCAGTGCATTTCTGTGGGGGTTCATGCTGTTCCTGAGACAGCTACAGCAAAGCTGCATCATATACAAACTTTATCATGTACACATGCTGCACCTCCAAGTATGCAGTATGTGTGGTCTGAGTGATTCTCTAATAGTCAGAGAAATAAGAAAACTTCAAGTTCTTGGTTTGAGTAAAAAACTATGAGTATTTGATTTTGATGTGTGAAGAAAGCACTTCATTGCCAGAGTGGTGAAAGCAGCATGGTATTTCCGGATTTAAAACATACTAGATTCGCTTCATAATGCTTCATTGAATAAGATGATTATAGTGAAAGGACAATTAATGACTGTTTTCCCAAGCACAGACCGGGGCTGTGAATGGAGTGTCAGCAAGGAGCAGTTCCCTGACAAGCAAACAAGCTGACGGTGTTTGGCAACTCCCTTAGAGACACGGGTCCTTTGTTTAATTTCTCACTGCACAACATGAAAAAGAGGAAGAATTCAGGTGGAGCTGATGTAAACTGGGGAAAACATACCATGATCTTCCTTCAGTTTGCATCCTGGGAACATGAAGGACAGGATCGTAAAGACGATGAAGAGCATGCTCCTGTTCCTAATTTTGCTAGGAGGAGTATCTGGTAAGAACATGATTTCATTATGCTGCTAAAATTAGAACACTGTTGGCTGTTATACTTTCTCTTGGGAACTTTATAATACATATTTAGGGATCAGACACGGATGGGAAAAACCAAGTAACAATTATTTTCCTACTGAAATAGATTGGGCTTTGTGGTTACAGCAGTATAATGAGGAGAATATGACTCTTCGCTAAAACACTTTGTTGGATGAGGCACTTTATTTCTAATAGCCACTGCTCAGTGTGACAGCACTGGAGTGGGAAAGGAGGTCAGCTCTCCAAGAAATAATAACTAGTAGTTACACTCCAGTAGCCTCCTTTCAAATATTGATAGCATTTCTCTTTGATAAAGTAAAACAAGCAACCAAACAGGACCAAACAGAGAGAAATTTGTGGAGAATATTAGTAGGATAACATCACTAACATTGATCAGAGTAAATACATGGGAGATCTGCCAATATGAGTATTTGCACATTAGCAACTCAACAGATCTTCAAACTGTCTGAAGTCTACGTGGCACACAAAGCACTGGTATTGCTGCAAGCTACCTGCTCAGGTAGGGTCACTTTGCTCTCAAGGAACTGTAAGTGTTCTGCTGTCCCTCAGGAACCTGTCAGTATTTGGTGGTTTTCCTGATGTTCCCCAAACTGTGATTAGGACACTGCCTGCCAATTTTAGCTTTCTTTGAAAAATAGCATTTTTCTAACCTGTGTGGTTGTGGGTAGAGAAAATCTTGAATTTTGGAATTTTGAAGCCCTGCCAAATCTTGTATTACTCAAGCACACTCTAAAGACTGGCACATCACAGATAAATAAGTCTTAAATATACAGAAACTTCTCCAAACTAGTCTCATTATTGCTTTGTCTTGGACTCAGCATTTGTCAACGATCGTCATTGATAATTCTGAAAAATAGTATATTAAATTGCTTCAGAAATATTTCATTCTGCAAAGTAAAGAGGTAAATAAGGACTTGTAAATATGGAAGGAGAGCTTTTATAAAATTGGTTGGAAAAAGAAGCCATTTAGATGCGGCACCTAAAATTTCAGTTAAAAATAAAGAGCAAGAAGTAAGAACTTTTGATTTAGAAAGACAAATTCTGAATAAACAGCCAATGAAATCCTTGGAGACAATACAAAAATAGCAACTCCTTTCTACATTTCTAAATGCTGTAAATTATTTCATTGCTTTTATAAATGGTTTCCATTAATGAACTGTGGCTTGATAAGTGAACTGAATTCATCAACTGAATTCACTGTCCACGGGAGATTACATTCAATGTTCAGCTCCGCTTATGGAAATGTATCTCCAGAAGCCCCTCTCAGCCCAGCCTCATTTGCATGGGTGATTTTTGTTGATGATGTTTTCCAGAATCTTTAGCAACAGAAATAAAAATTTAATCCTTCCCTGTGCCTTGCTCCCGCTGACATAAATCAGTAACAGCTCAGCTGAACTCAGTCCTACCAGGGTGTCGATATGACCTGTTCAGATTAATTCTTTCAGGCAGTTCCCACCTCACAATCTCCCACATCCCAGCCTGTACCTGTAGAGTATCTCCAACACCGTTTTTTCCACAAGTGCCAGGGTAATCCCAGCCAGATCAGACCCATGAACCTGCTGTATCTGCAGTGTGGGATCCTGGGAATCTCCATGCAGCTGTGGAGAAGCCCTTAGGCTGCAGCCCTAGTGGTCTCAGACTAGCTCCTATAGCAGCTTTTTACCTTGCAGCTCTGCAGCAAAAACAACTTCATGGGGCTTTTGCACAGTGATTGCTGGTGTATGAACAGTCTGTCCAGGCCCTTGAGTGGGCAGTATCTGTCTTCCTCTTGGCACGCCATGGGTACGAAGTTTGACTGAACACAGCCAGCTTTCTTGGAGAGTGTTTTGGACGAGCCAGTGAAGCATCCCCAAGCCACAGTCAGCCCTGCCATAGCCTGGTGTTGAGGTACATTGCTGGTTCAGGGATGTGAGATTACTAAGGTGTTGTTTCAGGGCATCAAAAGCAGTCCTGATTTATGTTTTCTAGACATTCTTCATAAGATAAAGCACAACCGGCCTTTGTCAAAAATAGCAAACACTAGAAGCCAAATGACAGAGAAAACAAAAAGTTTGGTTTGGGGAGTCCAGAGGTCTGGACAAACAAGGAGCTTGTGCAAATCTGTTGTATGCCTCACCAGTATGTGCAGCTTCTGCGCAGTTTTGAACCACAGGGTGCTTTTGTGGGCCTGCACCTTCCCCAAAGACTCCAGGTTTCTCTTCCTTGCTCAAAGCAGGAGACATGACAGTACCAGCCCTGAAATTGTTACTAACTCACACTACTCGAGAGCCAAGCTTGCACACAGCTGCTGTAGAAAGAATTAGAAGATGGAAAATGGAGGAAATAGGTGCTGCAGATAGTGTAGTCCACAAAAAACCACATTGCTTCTTTAGTATCTGGGTCTGTGTGATTCAAGGTACTTTTTGATGTGACAGTGAACCAAGGCAGCAATTAGTACAGGGGCAAGATGAAAAAATAGAAACATTTTTGACTCCTTTTCTTCTGTATAAAGACATATATGAGGGCAAATGGTGTAGTAACAATAATACTTTACAATAGCCACTCTAGATAACAACACTATAGGACTGAATTACAGAAAAGATTGATTCTTTTGCCATTAACACTGGATTTACTACCACGCAATGCACCCATTCATAAGTAAAAAGAGAGTCAGGGCATTTTGTGTTCATTATGTGACAAAAGCTGTTCTTGTTAGCCCAAGATTCCCAGAAGAAATTTCACTTTCCTTTCCATCTTGCAGGAAGAAGAACCCAGTTGCTTAAGGGCTTACCTGCAACAAGCACTGTTGAAGAAAACTCAGCAGCTGGTGTTTCAGTCTATAACTTTAGTGTAACTGTTACTCCATTGGCTTCTGGAGGTGTTGCAATTCTTCCCACCATAGTAAATTCAAATCCACTTACAGAAGCTTTTGACATTGAATCAAAAGGAGGTCTTGAATACAGGGTGAGTTTTAAGTTTAACTTGAGCAATATTCAGTTGTAGGCTGATGTTTCCTGGATTACTGAGCACTGACAGTGCACAGTGTCTCATCTTCTAATCAGAAAAGCATTTTAAATACAGACTGTGGTAGTATTCGATAGATATGACAGATGAATAGCAATAGTGATTACGATTTTTAATTGAATCTAGGAAAAATCACTCATCACAATAATTCCGTTAATTTTGTGATAGAAGAAATGTGATTTTTAGAAAATAAGAGGTGAAGAAGAACATGGAGGACCTGCTTCTGTTTTGAGGTTTTATCCATAGTTTTTCAGCTTAATACGTATGAAGTCAGTGTGAACTAAAAGTGGCTTTGATAAATCACATACAGCTTCTGTTTGGCCACTCCCACCAAGATGTAAAATTAATTTGTCTCACTTCCAAAATAAATGAAGCTGAATCAGATCAAAGTAATTTTTAATTCTGAACAAAGGCTGTGACATGTGTGGAAGTTATCTTGAGGTAAGAAGTTATCACCCTTCCACATATTTATGACCTGTTTCTATCCATTTCATGCTCTTGTCCTATGGCAAATGCAGAGCAATTTCCATTACTTCAGGCTGATTTTCATTGTTGCATAAATTAGCAAGTATTAGTTCACATTTGTCACGGGCAATGAGTGTTCAGATGCATGATAACTTGTCATACCATTGCAACTTGCTTGTATGTCTGAGCCTGAACAGTGACACTGAAGAGTGGTTTTAATAGATACAGATAGAAATGGTGCAGTCTCAAAAAGGTGATTTGAATATCCTTTTCTGGGTGTTTCCAAGGAAGTTCAGGTTTTCACAGAACTGATACAACAGCTCTTTTCTTGTTCTCTTTGCTGGTGTTTCTGGGAGAAAATTTGGGAAACGTAAGTCTGTGGCCCTGGGCGATATTGGCTCATGGATTTGATGTGCCTGTGGGGAGCTGCTGCGGCTCCCATGCTCCAGCCTCTCAGCAGAGTACAAAGCTCACTTGTGCCAGCTCTGCTGGCTCTTTACTGCTCCCCAGCCATGTCAGTGAAATGCTTAAAAAACTTCTCAAAAAAGCCCTCTTTCACCTGTGAAGCATAGGGTGTGTCTGTACAAACACATGGACTAGCTCATCTGAAGAGATCATAGAATTATAGAATATGCTGAGTTGGAAGGGTCCCTTCAGGATTATCAAGTCCAGCTTCTGGCTCTATGTAGGACACCCCAAGTCACACCACATGCCTGAGAGCATTATCCAAACACTTCTTTAACTCTGCCAGGCTTGCTGCTGTGACCACTTCCCTGGGGAGCCTGTTCCAGTGTCCAGACACTTTCTGGGTGAAAAACATTTTCCTGAGGTCTAACCTAAAACTTCCCCTACTCTGCTTCATGCTCTTTCCTCAACTCTTGTGTAACAGTCAGAAGGAAATGGATACATCCCTTAACCTGTCTCTGCTGACAGAGAATCCATAATGTAGGACTCCCTTCCTAAGCTTTATTTTGGCGTTCTGAATTAAAGCCATCCCTTCTGCTGCAAAACAAAACATAGTCCTTTTTTATACCTGCTTGCTCCTGTCCCATGTCATCTTTATATTATGATGCACGAGAATTTATGTTGCTTCTTGTTGAGTGGGACTGAGAAGTTAATCTGGAGGAAAATAAAAGACAAAAAGTCCTTCTTGGGTTTTTTTCATGGCAAGGATGATGGAGAAATTCTTGTTCTAGCACAAGAACAAGGGAGACACAAGGATGAAAATCGATGGCCAAAAAAGCTGTAGACTGGAGACTGCTTCTTCCAAAGTGCCAGTTTGTATCCATTTCATACCACAGCCACATTGCCAGAACAGCCTGTGAACCTTTCTATGTTTTGCTTGAACTGTAGCTTTTTTCAAGGTTTCCTAAGTCACTTGGAGGACTAGAAAAAAGAGTTTGAGCCAGTGAATATCAGTCATGAAAAAATCATAAAGCAAGCTACATACAAATTCTGCAAATTAGCAGATGAGTGCTAATTACAACTCATAAAGCAAGGATAAATACAGCGGTGTTCTTAGTTCATCTATTTGAAGATTGCTACTGTTAATTACTTTTGCTATGTTGTAACAGATCTGTACAATATTTCACAAAAGTTATGTGATCTAAAATCAGATACCTCAGCTCTATCTACTGCCATTAAATCTTTGCTAAGATACAGAAAAAGGCAGTATTTAATGAATTATGGGATTTTCATATTAGCTAAGTACCTGCTAGGACAGGCTCTTCCGTATTTATGAAGTACATTTAGTCCTGTTGCAGCAACAGAAAGCAATACCACATTTCTTGATATATTTTGAGATTTCTGAGAAAGCCATGGTTTCTGAGATCTGAGTCCTGTCCATTCCTCCTCACCTTACTCCTGTTTGAAGTTTCTCAAAAGCAGAAGATGTGTGGAATGCATGAAAACCTGCTGTTGCCTGAAACTTCCTGGATGCTCTTAGTGGTGCTCTGATTATATTGGTGGTGGAGTGGGGAGCAGGGAGGAGTGAAATTCTCATGTGGGATGAGTGATAGACAGTTTAGGGGTGACTCTAGATCCCCTTTCATGAAGCCTGCAGCTGCTTCAAGTGTGTGCAGTCCTGCCTTCATCAGTAAGCTTTGCTCCTGCCTGAAGGAAAGGTGAGTAGTGGCTCAGAGCCTCTGCCAGTGGCATGCTGTTCCCAAAAAGGTTCAAAAGCAACCTAGAAAGAGACTGTTTAGATTCACATCTTTACTTCCAAGGCCTTTGTAAAGGAGGGTGGAAGATGTGTTTTTAGACACATTTAGTTTGGCTGTAGTTACAGCACCAATGAGAATATTTGGCTGTGAACTGGAGGGATGATCTCCAGAGCACGTAATTTCTGCTTAGAACTGGAGAGTTTAAAATGTTGAATTCATTGCACGTGTTTACTGCATTTAGATCTCCATCAAACATTCATTTTGGACATCAGCCTTTCCACTGGTGTCACAAGCTTTTTAGAAAGTTTCTTCTGTGTTAGCACCACTTTTATGTGAAACTTGTATCTGTACAGTATAGGAGGAAAGGACACCATCCAGGACACAGTTATTTTCTCATGCAGTATTGTAACAAAAAGATCCACAAGGTTCCAAACAGCAGCTGTTTTATGTACCAGAAGGCACAAAACATTTGTGCTTCTGTTCACTCCAACTGTTTTTGTCAATTGGCTCTATTTTGACTTCTGTCTTCTAACTGTGCTGACATTACTTTTGTGTTTGTCCTCTGGCCCACAGCATCTCATCTAAACCCAAGGATTTATTTCATTGTTCTCCTTCTGCATCCTCTTCAGTCTTCTTTATTCTGCAGTACCGTAAATACACTGACTTGATACTCGTCACACACACTCATGACCCCCAACTGTTCTCCTTCTCCAGTTCCACAGTACCCTGCTTCTGTGTTCAAGTTTCACAGTTTTTTAGCTACACAAAAAACTTAACTATCACCTTGTCCTTTCTTGTCCAAGAAAGGAAAGGTCTTTTTTTAATATTGGCTTCAGCAGTGAAGATTGAGGCATACAGCTTTCAGCATCCCATTGCTCTGGACTCATCCTAAATCCAGAATGTTTGCATTTAATGTTTTTTCGTAGAATGTCAGTCTTGTGCTTGTTCATATTCTGTGTTAAGAGGCAATATGCAGGGCTGGAAGCCTTTGAAATAAAAACACTAAAACAAAACAAAGGAAATGTTTGCCTTATCAATCTTGCAAAACTCAAGGCCTAGATTATTTTTTTCAATTAGCTCAGCATTTTCCCCAAACAGGTCTGGTGCCTCTCTCAGACAATGTACCCATGAAGTTCCCTTCTTCTGTGGTTTTCCTGCAAGTCTTCTCCCAGATACAGGTTACACAACGAAGGTTCTGGTACCTGCCAGACTGTAGGATCTCCTGCCTCCACACTCCTTATTTCAAGTAAAAGGTCTTCCTCCTCGTGCTTCTAACTCACAGAAAAAGTGAAGCTGCCCTTGCAAGGCTTCCTCTGAATTCTCAGTCTCATCACACCTTGACTGCTCCTGGAGCTTGGTGTGGAAAGGAAAACACTTGGCACAGACACATACCTGCAAGATGTAGTCCTGAACTTGAAGACAAAGCATTGTCTGTGGGGCAGGGCAGCTCCTTCCAGGCTTTCTCCTCCTCAAAGTGCTCCTCACACAAAAGATCTTTGAGTTACTCTATGAAGCCACAACATTTTAGTTTCTTCACTCTGTTTCTGTCACATTTTTGCCACTGACGAGAAATGTGCCAACAAGTAAAAGATTATCTAAAACATTCACTCTTTACTGATTGAAAGTGTCCCTTTATTTGTATTCACTCATTGGACTAGAACTTTCATCTCTTGCATCATATGCTAATAATAATCTTTTATTTTCAGGTTGTTACCACTGGAAACCCTGTCCTAGATTATGAAACGATGCCAAAGAGCTTTGATTTGCAGATTTTTGTTGAAGATACAGCTGGAAGGACTGACCTTAACATATTGACTATTCAAGTAACAGATAAAAATGAACATCCTGTATTTCGAGGAAATATGGCAATTCAAAGTAAGATAATGGTATAATTTGAAAAGAATAATACTTGAAAAGATGACATCAGCTTAAAAAAAAAAATTAATTCATACAGCGCCTGTAGCTAAAGTAGTCTAAGCATTTTCCTTTAGGAAAACAAGGGAGGAACAGGACACTATTTTTATCAGAGCTTTGTTTTACACCAAAAGTTGGTATGCTTCATCTCTGGAAATGTCCTTTTATTTTTCTTGAAATTTTGTTAAAAAATTATTTAACTATTTTGAAGCACCTGAAGAATTAAAAGAAAAAAAATTTTACCAATAAATATGTATGTGGACGAGCAAGTTAAATTCAACAAGTGTATATTGTATGTGCAAGAATTTCTGTGGGAAAACCATAAAAATATTGCTTTGCAGATGTTTTATATCTGCATATTGCATTTGCACCTTCACGTGAGAAATTAAGTGGAAAATCAGTCTTAAGAGTGAGACCTCAGAGATTTTGATCTATGGTGGTGCAAATGGAAAGAGGTAGAGAGTTTTTTAGCCTGCATGGGGCAGTTGAGGTTAACCAGGTTTACTTTTAGACCAGGGGCAAAGATGCAATGGGAGGAACGTGCAGTAGCCTTAGGAATGAGGCTGGAGAGCCTGGACTGCAGCTGGGGCTAGTGCAGGCTTTGCACCTCATGCTGTACCTGATGCGAGTGATGCTGCCATCAACAGAAAGGATGCGAAATAACTGTGTTACTCTCTGAGAGATCTTATCTCGCTTATTTACTAACGAAGAAGACCTGCAAAAATTGTACCAGATGCAACAGAATATAACGATTTATTTATTATGTATTCACATGCAGACAGAACAGTTCCGTTTATTCCGTAAAGTACTGAGAGCCTGTTTGATGACTGGCTGTCCTAACAGCACCGTATGGCCAAGCATACTTCAATATGCAGTTTTAAAACATCTGAAAATACTAAACTGGGATCCCTTTGTGGCAGGTATTCAGAGCTGGCTGCTGACCCCCCGGGTCTGGACTGACCACACTGGAGCAGTGCAGCACGGCTGCAGCCTTACTTTTGCCTGCTGCACAGGGACGGGTTCAGAGCAGCCTGCTCACATTCAGCCCTCCTCACTGATGCCTCCTGAGCACACTGACATCCCCGATTCCATACAATACTTAGTTTGTAAAGCAAATTAGCTTCCCCCAGGGAAGAGGCTGTGTCATCTTCTCGCTATAGCTGGTGTCTTGCATATCATGGGTGCCACTGGAATCTAATAATAATTAAATGTGACACTTCAGGGGATCGACACAGCATGAAACACACTACGTGGGAGCTTGTTACAAATAAATGCATCAGCTTAACTCGCAGCTAGAGCTGCCATAAATTGGTGAGCACAGATGTCTGATCTGTCTAACTGTGTGCCTTTAGTTAACAGTACCAGCCACAATTAGACACTAATTGCACATTCACTGTTTATGAAAAAGCATCTCCCTCTCATTAAACTTTATATTCATATTGTTGTCCTCTGGGAACAACTCATTACGCTGCTCTGGGATTCCCACTGCTCTGATGAGAAGCAGCAGTCAGTAGGGGTCACAGTGGAAATTAATAGTCCAGAAAGAGCAGATCCAGCAGGCACAAAAGGGCATAAAGCAAATAATGTGATCTAAAGATCTGTTGTCCCATTAATTGCTCTGCCCAAGAAGGGATAAGCCTGTTGCCAGTGGTCCAGTATGGGATAGCCCAGCTGTGAGAATCCCTGGCATGGAAAGAAATGCACCTTGTACTGGATTATCACCCTTAGTAAAGCAAACATTTAAGTCAGTGCAGACCCTCCACTACTTATTTACCTCACAGGTTTAAAGCAAAAGCAGAAATTAAGAGGAAATGCTCTGAGCTCTCCTGGCAGGGCACAGGGTGTGGACAGGAAGGGGATGGTGATGAGGACCTAGGACAGGACTATGTTCTCCCCATCTGCATAGTAAAAAACCCCACAGATATACCCCAAATGCATAATTTTATGCCATAACTTGTGAACAGTTCAAGGGAAGACCAGTCTTTCCCCTGAAGGGGCAATTCATATTGAAACTTGCAGTGATGGTTGCCTGTTTACAGATATGTAATTGGTTTCTTTTTATCTTTTGAGTATTTGTGATCTTTGTGATGATTTTGGAATGAGACTTGTGAAGTGAGAAGATGCAGCAGGCAGCAACCGACAGCTTCGGTGCATCAGTCTCTTTGCTGCTGTGTGCTTTACTTTTACCCAGATAAACTGAGTACACTTATATCCATGCAGCTGTGATGATCTATATGTTGGAAGCAACACCTCCAGAACGCGTTTACCAAGTTGATGCAGCTGATCCTGAAAATGCAAAACTCAAAGTAAGTTGTATTAATCAAAAATCCCAGAGATGATATAATCCACTGTATCTGAAATGTGAACTACCATCATCTTTCAACAACTTTCTTCCTTATCAGAAACACAGAAAAAGGTTTAATCTGGGAAGAAAGAAGCATTCTCAATGATGAACTAAGAAAAACCAGCCTTAATGTTTGGACACAAACTGTATTTTGAGTCCTCAGCCTTCCAAAATTAACGGATATTGAAGGCATGATTTGATATAGTTATCAGAAAGACAGTAGAAATTGTGGATCTAAAATTTAAAAAAGGCTTGCAAAATGTTTCTTGTGGATGAGAGTGACTAAAAGTAAATAAATTTTTTAACCTTGTGTATCACAACGTAAATTCTTTTAAATGAGACAGTCAGGAAATCACTTTCAAGGTAAATGAATATCAGGTTTTTGACAATCCCAGGACAAACTGTGACCTTCAGTTATGAAAATGTGTTGGCTGATCTGAAAATACTCTTGGTATTCAGAAAAACTTCTGGAAAGTGGTAAGTTGGTAGTTGGGGAAAAGTAACTGCCCTTAACTAAGAAGTGTGTTGTATCTTTGCTTTATTGACTTTGGCTTTATAAAATACATCACATTCAAGAACTGAACTTGAAGATGCTACTTCAATGTTTACTGTTATTCAAGAAAGAAATTAGCCTGAAGTCTGTTCTCAGTCTTTGCCCAGCCAAACTGAGCTCGTGAGGAGGAAAGCAGAGCTGTGGGGGGTTAGCTCTGCTTTGTGTTTGAAAGCAATGGCAGTGAATTCCATGTGCCTTCTAGCCCCTGACACATCTGAGGCATAAGAAGCTGCAAATACAGAAATGCTCTTACATCCTTGGGCAGATAAATGGCATTTGCAGGTTATTTGCATGGTGCATGACCCTCTGTTGTTGCATACTTCAGACTTTATGTGTATTATTAGCACCTGCACTGGTAAAGGAAATGTCCTTGAGGGCTTATTAGTGCTGCCTTGGCATGTGAAGGATAGAGGGGAGGATGAGGTGGGTGTGTAGTAGCTACCTCGTGGCCACAGGGAGTACAGTGCTGCATTTTTTGCTACTGTGGGCAGTGTTGGGGTGCTCTGCTCCCTGCCACACCTCTGCACTGGTGTGGGACCTGTTTGTGTCGTGCAATGCACAAAGTGGCTGCTGCTGTGTCCCACCTCTTCCAGCACTGGGCTGTTGTGAACACCCTCCAGCCTTGCACCCTCATGTACTCCGTGAAAGTCCACTCTCCCCTCATTGCCTCTTCCATCATCTGGACTCCCAAACTTCATTGTCTTCTCCACAGCTCTTATGCTCCCCCAAATCCAGCCTCGCCCCTTCCCTCACTTCTCCTTTGTGCATGCAGGCCACTGCCACCACAAAGCCAATTTTTGCCTGCAGCACTGTGGTCCTGCTGGCTGCCCTCTCTGGGAAATTCTTATTGCATACCTGGAGCCCATCGAGGTAGAGAACAGAGTGGGCTCTGATGTAGTGCAATGCCTTTGAGTCTCCGTGGGCTGTAAGCAAATCCCTTAGGACCAAGGTGTGGGGATCAGGTCCTGTGCTGGCATCTGTGTGTCAGCGTTTCATTACACAGTTCGGGGCAAGTGCTGCACTGTAACTTGGCCTGTTCTACAAGGCAAGGAATGAATGAAGGGATGTTTTAAGATAAAAAGACTAATTCCTTGCTCTCTTCATTTCAGTATTCACTGCTCCCTGCAACAGCGCCATTCTCGATCAGGGAAAGTGGAGCCATTTTTTCCACAAAAGAATTTGATTATGAGAAAGATCCACATTGGTGAGAATGTATTTTATGCCTGTAGCCTATTAGCTTGTAGTATTCAGAGAAATGTTTTCTGACACACAGAGAATGATTCTTGTTCTGTTTTTCTAATTTAACAGTTACTTTTTAAATATAACAGTGACAGATCCAGACGGACTCAACTCAACTAAAACAGTGAATATAAATATAATTAACATCAATGATGAAAGGCCTTACTTTACCACGTGAGTAAAAATTTTCCATTGCACTCAAAATGTAGGTGTTTTCTCAGGTTTACTGCTTTGGCACCAATGGGAGGGTTTAACATAAGGGCAAACAACTATGACAACAAAATACTACTGAAAAAAGTATTTTAATTTTGCTATGATTTCTATTCTTATACTGGAAAGCTTTGTCCTAATGTCCCTCATTTATTCTTATTTGTATTCTTAATAGTTTAAACTTTTCCAGGCTCTGCCTTCATGCTAGGAACAGCCAAACAAGCTTGCTTTACTTGTTAGCATTTACAGAGGTTAAAGCTATGCAAAGATCTGCAGACAAGTTCAGACAAGGAGATTAATTTCACCCAGTGTGAATACAATCATATAGAATTTGCTCCTTATGCAGGTGTGCATTTCACCATTACGGTGTTTATTCATGCAGAAATGTCTAGACATAAAAAGGTCTCCCTTTTGATCAGTCTTCCTCTTCCCAGACACACTTGTAAACAACCTCAGTGATTTTTGAAACACTGTTTTCTCTTACTGTGTCATAAGCAGGAAATTGTGTCATAACACACAAGTCAGAAATAGCTTTTGAAGACTAATGGAGTCAGGATATACTGAACATTTGGAAAACTGGGAACGAATATGCATGTGGTACAAGCAGGCTGTTCTGCAGTGGAAAGCACAATGGACAGTTGTTTCTGAAGCAGGAGCTTGGCAATTATTACAGTCGATCTGACTCTGTTGTTGATTTATCTTTGTCACTTGCATGAGACACTGATGGGATTCAAGGCACCATCATTATGTCTCCTGATTGTGAGACTCTACAAGGTCCCTGCTGAGAATATTTAAGATGGCTCCTCTCCTGCCAGCTCTGCAAAAGTGAAGACAGGATAGCACCTGGGGCCCCTCCAGGAAGTTCCAGCCACTTGTTTGGAACAATCTTCTGGGTGTTTTCTCGAGCCAGAGCAATGCATGGCTCCTGGGCTGAGGCCAAGGATCTGGACCTTGATGGATAAGGGGGTGAAGAATCTGAAGAAACAAAAGAATTAAATGTTAGAAATAGGCATGAATTGTTGTTGGTAGTGGGGTTTTTTAGCTACCTATTTAATACTTGAACCTCATGTCTGCCATAAAAAATAACATTAACAGCTCATTCCATGTTACTGTACTTCTGCAATGGGGAGGAACCCTCTTTCCAGTGCCAACATCTGCACATTGTGTTCTAGACCGATGATTTCCTCCTAATGTTGCCATTTCTGTGTATTTATCTTTGTGTCTGGAATGCTAAAAGAGCTCTTTTAAATATTTATCTACATGTTTGATGAAAGTTTGTTGAAAGCTGCAGTGACTTGAGAATCTGTAACACCTAAGTTCTAAGACTCATATGGCACAAATAGAGTCTGGTATTTGTTTGAATCTTCTCCCTTTTAGATTGACACTACAGACCAAAAAGAACAGCTCAGTTTGTAAAGAATTTTAGATTAAATTGCACTTCATGATCTGTCCTTAGTATGCACATGTACGGCCTTTCCCCTGCTAAGTTTGTGAGCTGCATGCTGGGGCTGAGTACTTCCTGACACTGTAAGAATTAGTGCTGGGATGGGAGCTGGGGAAACTTGACGAGTTAGCAAACCTCCTTTATTTTACCCCAATCATAGATGTCAAGAATAGAGTTTCAAACGGTCTTTTTAATTGTTCCCATAGTATATGCAAGCACATCTGGTTTTGGTGTTCACAACACTATATTGGCATTCAGCCTTTTGAAATTGTGGCTGTTAAAATCAATGGAACACTTGTGGAGTCATGAAAACAAAGGAGAAGACAAGAAAACAAACATCCGCTTCCTTTGCAATTACATTGCAGTGACTAAACTGTCTGCTTGAACCATCCTGTAAAAAGCCTCTGGCAGGTGGCAGACAGATGGACAACAGGACACATCCCAGATGTAGCTGTGTAGGAAGCGGCCCCAAACTCCTCCCCAGCTGTACTGGTGCTTTGTGCTATGGGGGTGTGCTCAATAATGTCCCACTTCTTCCCAAAAGGTCTAGGGGGGATGAGATAATGACCTGTGCAGGGTGCAGAAGGGTTGGTAGGGCTGTGAGGGTGGAGCTGTGGTGAGTTTGCTGTTCACAGAGAGGTTGGAGTTGGGGTTCCAGCGGGCCTAGGGAGTTTCCTGCTTTGGGCCAAAACCAGTTAGAGTTGTGGCAGTGAGTGGGATCTGTTTCATTCTGCATGGCTCAGAAAGCAACAGGAGAACAAGGACGGAAGAGATCCAATGCAAGACTGAGATAGAAATGTCATAAATACACTGACACAACAGGCTTCATAAACCCCTTGTTTTCTTCTGGCTGTAAGTTAGGTGTTTTTACTGGGAAAACCCTATGTGATTTCTCTCCTGTATGCTTGCCTCTTTTCATATGATCTGACAGAGCAGTTGAAGATAATGTGTCTTCTTAACCATTTTAAAAATTGCAAGTGGAGGCCTTGGGGCATGGGATCTTCTGTTCTGTCTCTGCAATTCTCTGCTCCAATTGCTGATTGTCCCATGATGTGTGTCTTCAGACAACAGCAAAGGACTCATGTTTTCTTGTACTGGGAACTACAGACCAGTCAATTACCTAAGTGGCAGCACAGGATGTTTGAAAAGTGCAAAAAGGATTTAGTCTTGAAACACACTTCTAATGCTTTTTTGAACTCTTGAGGACCTTCAACTCCCTTTGAGTTCTAGAATCAGAAGATGTGTCTGTGTTCATGTGGGTTTCAGTAATATAAACCAGTCTTCTGAAATTCCTTGCACCATTTTTATGTCCTGGCCCATGCCTATTTTTGCATGTGGTTCAAGTACTATAGTTGTCCACCTGAGTACCCATGTGAACATCAAACTGCAACCACTGTAAGCAATCCCGCACAATTGCCTGCCAGACCATATCTGACCTATAAAACTCAATTCATCTGAAACTTGGGAGCACTGGCATACCAAACAGCAGCAGTAGAGAACCATTTTCTCAATGTAAAATGCATCAGACAGACAGATGCTGCTGGGAGTTTGAAGAGCATTCATCTGTTGGGCACCCAGAAGAGTGCTCCTTCCTGCCTTCGCCTACTGCAGGGACAACTCAGCTTTTCTGTAATGTTGTTGCCCCCCAGAAGGCTCCAGCATTCATTCCAAAAGATGATTAACTACATTACTTATTGTATTTTTGCTTTTCTCTTGCAAAATGAAGGAATTAAAGCAAATGGCTTTATGAGCTGGCAGCTCGGTAGGAAGATGGATGGCATGACTTAACAGCCCCTTACCTCTTCAACTTCCATGGTTCTGTGAAAGTCAAATTGCTTTTACTGCGGAAAAGTTGCAGGGGAAGAACACTTGTGTGGCTGTGTCATGCTTTATGAACACATGCCAGTTCAGCTACTGCTACACCACCAGCTGGCAGAACCAGTGACTGGGATATTTATCCAGACATGCAAATAGCCATCTCTGAGCCCAGCATGGGCTCTGCTGCTACAATTGGCTGCTCAGCTAAGTCTGTAATCAGATGCCCTTGCAAACAAGATGCGTGCTTTGCTGAATTTTATCTCGTAGAAAACAAAGAATCTACAGGATTCCAGAGGAGCAAAGCCCGGGCACTGTTGTTGCCAATATAACAGCTAAAGATCCTGATGATGAAGACTCTTCCAGCAGACTTTTCTACAGCATCCAGTCATCTGACAGACATTTCTCCATAAATCCAGGTAAGACAAACAAAAATGTGACTTCTGACATCTGAAAAAAAAAAAAAAAGACTGTCTACTTCGGAGAAATTATTCTTGCCTTAATTTTAAATAGACTTACTTTGTTTTGTGGCTCCCTATAGCAATAAGGAATGCTCAGTCCCTTATTAGGGTCAAATTCTTTGGTCAGCTGACCAAGACTTGGTAAGATATCTTGAAGAAAGTAGACCAAAGGTGACTTCTTGACAAATATTGACTTGCAGCTGGAGGGCGATGGTTCCTTGGGCAGAAGTAAGATTGCTGACTTCTTTTTAATCTTTGAGGACTGCAGTGACCCTTCTGGGGCTCTTGAAACAGCTGCAGGTAGTTAGACCGTGATGTCCTCCCTCCTGTCTGAAATCCTCTCTGGCATTGAAGTGCACAGCCAATCTACCTCTCGGGTTCATGGCTCTATTCAAGACCCTCCCTCAGGCAAGACCATCCAAAAGAGTCCTCTTTCTCGTGTTGATCCTATCTTCTTCATGCTCTCTGGGGTCTGTACATCTGTTCCCCAGAGGTTTTTGCTCCAGAGCTGGCATTCAGTGACGGCTTTGCTCCTTGTCTGCTATTGCTTTAGAACTGCTTATTGCAGTTGTAAGAAGTGCCACAAAACACAGTGCTGTGGGGGATCAGGATGATCCTTAAATGCTTTGGATTCCCTATGCCCTTTGACCTTGTATTACCACCTTCCTTCTCAATTACACTCCAAAAGGCAGAGGATATATGCACTGTTCTTTCAACTCCTTTGTGCTCCGGGAATAGTACTTGTACTGTGCCATAAAATCCTTTGATTTTTGAACAGAGACTAACAGAAGTGAAAAAAGGAGTATTAAGTGAGTGGCTGACCAGAGCACTTGGCACAGTCTGTCACAGCTAAGAGCAGCTCTGTTGATGTATGAGTAGATTTGGAGGTGCTGAAGGATGCTTAAATGGTAACAGTGGAAAGTGAAGCTGTCTTACTGGCTAGGGAGCAAGGACAGGCATTAGCCGCTCGTTGTCCTTGATGCTCTGTGAAGGCACTCAACTCTGGCTTGCACAAAAAGCTCCAGAGTAAGGGAAACCTAAACGCTTTAAAAACCCTCTGCTGAGGCCTCTTAAGGCGTATTTTTGAGCAATGGTATCTAGCCATTAATCTTACCCAGAACATTCAGAGCCATTTTGTATCACTTTAAAAAAAATAACTAAACCAGCCATGATTTGCACACAACAGAAGACTTTTTGTTCTGCTGCCTGTCTGTTGAGCTGCCCTGTCCTCTTGCACATGCACCATGACCGTTTGTTTCTTCCCCTCATTGTGAATATCTGACTTCTGGCTGCTCTCTGACAGCAACTGGAGTGCTGCAGGTGACTGGGAGAATTGACCGGGATGCGCTTCCACTGCGGCTCCATCCTAACATCTCCCTGATAGTCCGGGTGGAGGACAGCCCCAGCAGTGGCCACGCCACTGAAATGGAGATCACAATCATTGTTGATGATATCAATGACAACCCACCAGAATGCAACCCTTCTGCCTTCAGGTATGGAGTCTCTTCCTTGCCTTGGTGCTGCCTTGCTGACGCAGACCAGTGTGCAGACCAGGGCACATCCCCAGACCCACAGCTGGAGGCTCAAATGGACATTTATTGTTAGCCTGGCCAATCTACAGGGCTGTTGTCCATCACAACATATGGGTCAGATTCTGGGTTGCTTCCTCCATTGTTGCACATTTAGATCTAAGATTTCACTTAGAAAATAAATCAGTGTTTTGGCCTGTGATACATGAAGAGTTCAAAAGGAGAAATATGAGCTGCTTTGACGGAAAATGTGTTTGTTTTAAACAGGAAAGAAGCAAATGAAAATACGACTCCTGGGACATTTCTTGTTGATCTTAGAAATTACTGTAAAGATATTGATGTTGATCCATCAAACAACCAATTTAGTTTCACTGGATTATCTGGTTTTGGAAGCAATAACTTTGCTCTGGAGTCCACTGTGTCTGGAAGACTTGTGGTCAGTCATTTGTGGCTTTATGTTAGATTACCCCATTACAGAAGTCAAGTTATGAAATATTATAAGGGTTTTTTAATTCATTGTGGAAGAAAAAAAGAATTACTGTAATCCATTTCACTGTAGGTATGATGTGGAGAATGACTGTTTTGACTGGTTGTGAACTATATACCCCTTGGTAGGATGCTTTCTAAGGATTCTACAAAATTTAGTGAACAGAGACTGTTTTCTCCAGTTTTAAATAAATGTGCTAGATATGACTGAAAAAAATATTCCTTTTTAGGGAGTGTGAAGCACCCACTTTGATACGGATAAACGGAGAAATTTGATGCCATTTCATACCCATTTACTCATGACAGACTGTGGAAGATCCTTGCTATTCAGCATGAAGAATTTAAATACTTGAGAAATCTCACACTCAGTAACTCTGTAATTGGTCAGAATTGTAAAACCACTTTGAGTGGCAAATTTTCACAAAAGTATGGTGGGATTTGCACTTCTATGATTTTGCATGTCAAAATATGAATTCCTTATGCTGATAGCTGCTGGCAAACTTGCATTGGCCAGAACCCCACCAGTTCCTGGACATGTGCAATGGTGGTTGTTTTGTTGCTTTAAAAAGAACTGTGGGCAACTACAGAAAAAGGGAAACAACAAAAAATAGGCATTCTGTCTAAAAGACATGAGTACTACAGGAGCAGTAAAATGATTTTGTATGGTTTACTTTAATTTTGGATCTGGTTTGGACAAGGTTTCCTTGTCAATAAGCACTGCCCTTAGCTGCTTCATCTGCCAACACAAAAAGCATTTTCCTTGCTGCAAAGGATATGACTGTTGTCAATCAAGCCTTTGATCACTGTGTATGTACAGACTATATGAAGTAACCTGTTCCTCCAGGAATTTCCCTGCAGACACGACCAGCAGTGGATGCCTGTATGTTAGTCCTGCTGCCCCACAGTTTATGAGGTTTCTACAGCAAGATAGAGAGCTCAGGAGATTAGGATTTAAATCTGTGAGAGCCACCATTTAGTAACAGCTTGGTTCCTGGACAAACACTTGTGGCTGGACCTGATGCCTTTAGGTAATGTCTGCAGGCATGAGCTCAAGGAGTAACTATTACTCTTTAGCAATCGCAGATCCTTGTTGAGCCAACAAAGGGCAGGGTAAACAGCCAGCTCAGGAACATGCTTTGAATTGACTAGGTAAAAGGTCAAGACCTTATGATCCAAATGATAAAACTTTCTGTGCTTAAGGGGAAGAAATTTTGCTGGCAGAAGCGTGAGCATGTAGAAAAAGCCTGAAATTCAATCCTGGAATTCACTAATAGCCTGTGTTATTCCTGTTGAACAGTTCTATATATCCAAGGGGCAGATCATACTTACAGAATGCTGAAAATAGTAAATGTCATCATGTGTACTGGGACTTCATGTATGGAGGTAAAAATACAATTGTGTTCCTTTCTAATTTAGATGGCTGGAACTATTGATTTAGAAAACCCATCTAATCCAGGAGTTGAAGTTTATACTTTGACTGTCAGGGTGCAAGATATTGCCCATCCTAACTACTCAAGCAAGTATCCTTTTTACATTTCTTTTCATAGCTTTCTGTGCTGTAACAGCATGGAGAGAGGAATACCATATGTATTTTGAATATATGCATGAGAAAATTTCACAGCCATACTTAACTATGATTTAATCTTCTGTTATATTTCCAGATATCATCTACATTTACATCAGGATAAAGCCAGTGAATGAATTTTTTCCAGTCTTCAGTAACTTATCTTACGTATTCAGTGTTTCAGAGATTACTAAAGGTACAGTAAGTAACACCTAAATGATAGAAATAATATTGTCATTTTGTTAAGTGCCTTTTTGCTCTAAATGAATTTTCATATATGTAAATGAGGCAAATGGCTCAAAGTTCCAGTTCAACTAGGGTCTCACCATACAACCACCTACTACCCTTAAATAGACTAAACTGGCAAAAACTCCAATTGTACAGATGGAAGCTGAGACACAGACAAATTCAGCAATTGCACAAGAAATCTGTGACAGTGCCAGGAACTGAACTCAGATGTCTTGTTTTAGACTGTCTTTCTGCTCTTGCTAAATTAGCCTTTTGGAGGGACTCTAGCGGTGCAAAGAAACCTTTATAGACTGACACAGACGAGTGAGGACTCCCTTGGCCCAGCCACAGAACACTTCTGCTGAGGTTCTCTGCAGACTCTCGTGTTTTGGTACTTACTGCTAGCAGCCCATGCACAGGGCAGCCCTGGCACACCATACTGAAATAGTGCTTCTCACACCATTGCTTTAATTTCCTTGGGTAAAAAACTCTGAACCAAATCTTTAGTTCAGTTTCCCCTGTACCTTCTGTTGCTTTAAATGTTAATGAAATATGGATTTTGTGTCTCTCAGTTGGATCTAGCATTGGAAGAGTGCATGCCATAGACAAGGACCGGCCACCCAATGTCATCACTTACTCCATTGTAGCTGGAGGAGGCACCAGGGACTACACAAAGATCTTCTGGATCAGCCCAACGAAAGGAGATGTGAGGATTTTAGCTAGATTAGACTATGAAACAACTCAGAAACATATTTTCACAGTACAGGCCTCAGACCAAGAGAAGTCTACAACAGCATCGGTGAGTAAATCCACTCTACTTCTTCCCCTTTACCTACATCTTTCTTCTTGGAAAGAACAGTAAGACATTGGGCAAAGCACTTTAGTCTGTAAAAGGCAAGTCCAACCCTCCCCAGTCATATATTACTCAGATGAAAGAGGTGTTTTTCACTCTGCTTTTGTTTATTTCTTACAAAAAGGATAAAATAATATTTTAATCTTTTCAACTGTGGTGTTTGCTTCTCAGACTTTTTTCTTATTTTACCTGGGCAGTGAAATTGTTTTCTGTGCCCTAGACAATTTAAGATAGTCTTTATGGCTACAGAGGTACTAGAAAATAGAAAAAAGACAGGGTCTGAGGCCAGGTAGCACAACCTAATTGTAGCCATGCTTAGTGGCAAATCCTTTTTGGAACCTGTGTAGTGTCCCTTGGCCCTCAAACATACTTTTGGTTTTGTCTGTGATATTTTTTTTTTCCTGCAACATGCCCATGTGAGAATTGTGTTGCAGTGCATCAGAATTGTGTTTTCATGGACTGATACAGAGAGGATGTGGATGGGAGGAGGGCTTGGGTTAATGTCAGAGGGCCAGCCCGGTAGATCTGTGTCCACTTGGCCTGCTGGAGTTGTTCCTTGCCCTGACCATGATCTACTTTTTTCCCTGATGATGCTATCTGGCAGGAGCTGAGACCGTGCCAGGTAGCAAGATAACTTTAAACAGCAGGGTTGTGCTTAGGTTTGCTGCCCAGACCTATTTTATTCAGAAGAAAAAGTATAGATGGTATATCCACAGAGGTATATTATAGTAACTTCTTTTGAAGAATCCCAGTGTCCTTCACAGACAGACTCACTTTTACTTCTTTTCACATTTTCTCCCTCATGACTGCTTTACATTTGATTTTTGCACCCTCTTGGGGTGACACAGGTACGAGGCTTGCTTTTCATTCCAGCCAAGCACCACCCACAGAGTGGCTAGCTAGGAGGTATTTGATCTCTTTATCATCTATAATGCTTCAAGGTGATGATTAATGACAATTTAGCATCAGAAGCTTTTAACAATGTCAAGCTTGTCTGTTGCCTAACTAACAGACATTAGAAGAAAGAACGTTAAGAAGGGTAACTTCTTCTTTTAGCTAGCTAATCCCAGATGACATCAAACACATTTGGTGCCACTCCAGGTTCTCTCAGCCATGCAGGAGGCCATTATCAGCATTTCTCTCTCACTGGGAACAGTTTATAAACACTCTTCCTTCCATGGATCATGCTCTGAATGGTTATTAAATATGCTAAGAAGCCTAACAAATTATTGTGAAGCAAATTGAGAGTTTTGGAAGGGAGTTTAATGATTATGTGGTACTATTATTGTTTCTCGTTTCAACAGTAACACAATTCAGGTTGTTCAAACAGTCAGACATACCAGCTTGAAAAGCCCTCACTTTTAGAAGAAGGCTCAGGTTAAGGAACCAGATCCCAGAAGAGTGCTGATCACAAAAAGAATTGAAGGACAAATGGTAGGAACTAGGTTGGAAGGGGACTTCAGTGCACTTCAACAGTTGTTGATCAAAAGAACAAAATGGGCAAAACCAAACAGTTTCTGAAATGAATAAAATTCTGTCTCAGCACATTGAAGCAGGTTCAGCTTGCTGTTCCTCTGTTCTTCCAGGTAACTGTGAATGTTTTGGAAGTAAATGATGAAGAACCAGTTTGTTCACCCAATTTCTTCTCACTTCAAATCCCAGTCAGCTTAGCTGTTGGGACCAATATTAATGGCTTCAGGATTGAATGTCAAGATCGTGATTCTGATCCCAGGTCTTTCCGTTACTTCATTAATGAAGGTAGTGTGTCACAGTGTGGGAACAGTGAAAAAAAAATACTGAATGCTGATGCTTCACTTACATTTATAAACAAAAGTCTAACATCGTTTGTGTGCTACTTTTCATGGTGAGCTAGCTGTGATCCACAAATTCCGCACATCATTACATTGCTGCTCTCTCCACAAGCTGGCTACTGGTGCTACTGGTGCTAGCAGCTAGAACCACTCCCTTGCAAGGCTGGATTGCCTGCCACATTAATTAATAGGCTATTAATTACACAGTTGACAAGAAGTTCAGAAGAATGAGCTGGAATGGTGTGCAGTGTCAAATTTCCCTTCCAATTACAGCTGAGTAAATCTTGAGAAACGATGGAAATTTTTTTTACTCTGCATATCTCACCTCTAGATGCTGGTGCACTGCTCAAAACAACTGCTCGAACCTGCATGTCGTAGGTCCATGCTGTATGCAATCAGTTCTCATTTTAAGAATCCTTGTTTGAGCTTCATGATCAGCTGCATCCACTTGGAGAACTGCAGTGGTTTGGGATGACACTCAGCTTCACAAAAATGGGAATGCATTCTCTTGGGGCAATTCCTTCTTTTGTTGTTGATGTGACTGCTGTGAAGAAGGGAGCAGAATGTCTAGGTGCCATTAAAAAGCTGTAAGCCTCAAAAGAGGGAATCTCTGTCCTGCTGCAGCCCCTTGATGCCACAGAAGGAGCTCTGTGGACATGGTACTGACACATGAATCCATACAATGGCTGTGTTGGTAAATCAGTGTCTGACCACGCTGGTGTCCTGGTGCTACAGACCTGAGCTGTGTCATGCATTGTCCTCTGGGCCACAGAGCAGCTCATGGCTATAAAATAGGTACTGTGAAATAGGCATGGCCTTCAAGGCCATGTCTGCCTGCAGCCCAGGCCATGAGCAGCTCTCCAGCTACAATGGACAGAAAGCAAGGGGTGGGGAGCTAGCATTTCTGAATTCTCCCTGCCCCATGCTGCTGAAAAAGCACTGGAGGCAATGAATGTCACTGAGTCATGAACTCTCTTCTGGGGGACCTCTTCAAAGGCCACTGCCTCTGGAGAGATGGAGAAGCCATGGAAAGAGGTTGGAGTGACACTCCAGGGACACCCCAGTAGCGAAATGAGCCCTGCCACAGTGCAGGGTCCTCACCCCAGCTGGGTGTTGTTGGGTGCTCCCCAGGCTGTAAGTTCAGGTCGTTCATGTGACCTCTTGTGTGCCCTATGGCTCTGAAGTGTTTCCAAAGCCTCCTCTCTGCTATGTCCCCATAGAGGGTCTAATTCTATATTGTAATGCTTTTATGACTGTATTGTTTTAAATTATTTTGTATGGTACAAGGCAGCTCAAGGAGCCCTTCTTGTCATTGACATTTCACCACACCTCACCACTTGTTACACACATTTACTTTAATGTGGAATTAAAGAATATTTTTTTGCATATTGGTGTTACCTTTTGCAGGCAATGAGAACAGTCATTTCATCTTTTCACCAAGTGCTGGCTCCAACACATCTCGTCTGATTCTCGCATCAAGGTTTGACTATGAGAGTGGACTTGATACAAATTGGATTTACACTCTGCGTGTGCACATAACAGACGACAATTTAGTATCTGCCCGGGACAAAACTACACGCTTAATTAAAACTGGAACAGTGACTTTAAGCATCAGAGTTATCCCAAGCCCGACTACTGCCACTACCACTACAGTAAGTTCACTAAAACTTGTGTCCAGCTCCGCATTTCTTCACAGGGGTGAAGAAAAGAGGATAGATGTATGCAAAAGGAAAGCAAAAACCTAGAGTGCATCTAGTCCTGGGAGGTTCTGAGCCCTGTGCTCTTACGATGAAGCCAGAGGTGGTTGGTGTGCTTAGTGTCAGGAAGGATTAGTCCCAGGTACAGAGTCATAACATGTGTTTTGTATTTCATTTTCTAAAACAAAAAGGGCAGGAAGCCAAAGGACCGGGCATGCTGCCATTACCATGCAACTGGAAAGTTAAAGATTTTGGCAGCTTTATTAATAAGGAAAGAGCAGGGATTAACCTTTGCCTGGAACCTTAAAATCACCTCATGCATTTTGCACTACCTCTTTTTTTATTCATAGCTATTCATTCCCCCAGCTGCCTTGCAGTTCTGTGTGCTTCTTTATTGTTGGAGCACATTAATCTATGGCTACCAAAGTTGAAACAGACAACGACAAGAAGAAATCCTCATCATTTGAAAGGGTCCTTTTCCCATTCCCGAGGTCACTGTCGTGTAAAACTTGGAGCAACATGTCAAGAACTGAAGCAGTTGTGCGCAGCCTCAGAGTATCGCTGAGTTTTCAGCAGGTTTCAGACAGCAAATCCAGAGGGGTGTGATGGGTCTTTCCTGAGCTCCCTGCCCATATGGTTGTCCATAGCTGAGCTGAGGAAGCCTACACAGCTCTTGGCAGCCCAAGTGGGATCTAACCTTGCACAGCCTGTGGAGCTTTGGGCCTGTATCCCAGCAATACAATTCACTCATCTGCACAGCCATCCCAGTTGAGCTCTGGCTTACCAGTTTAATTTTGAAGCTGATTTTTATCAGGCTGGTGCAGGATGTGAGGAGAACTTGCTTTTGTCTTGCCTGTAGCTGTGACAGAGCCTCAGGGTACAGACCGCTCTGTCCCTATCCTTGTAGCAATCACCCCTTCATGCCTTGCTGCACCATCTTCCATCATCCAGAGTCCATGCATTCCCTGCCTGCCTGCAGATGGCATTACCCTTTTCTCTCTTGCATGCAGGAATGAAAATAAGCATTTCCAAGTAAAGTGGTAAAAGAGCCCTTTGCTGTAAAATGGTCTGGATCATCTAGAGGCTACTGGTAACTGAGCCAGAACCAAAGGATCCTGCAAACAGCACATGCAAGCCTGGTTGCTTTGCTATGAAAATACTTAGACCCAAATTTTCAGACTGATTAATAACCCTGTTATTATCTAATGCTCTTTTGGGAAGGAATAAATTATTTTTTCACTGCCTTCTACTCCCCCTACTTGATGTGGAAATGAAAAGTTAAGCTGAATAAACTTATTCTGTATTTCTTTCCCATGCCTTACCACAAATACAAACAGTCTCAACCACATACCGCAGCATTAAATCTGTCTCCCCAGAGATATCAGCCTTCCACTTTCAGGCTATTTTCCAGAAGAACACTTCCATTACAGCAAGTTCTCCCATCACTACTCTTTACATGTGTTCAGTGCAGCGACTCGATGATTCAGATACTGGAAAGCTGGTAGTGTAGAAAAGAAGCCCCGTCACAAAAAGTCCCTTGTGACTTCAGTCCAAGTGAGGATAAAATGGTGATGGTGATATTATTTGAGAGTTTCTCTAAGGATTAGATGTATCTTTTTTTGACAAGACTAAATAGGTTATTTCAAAATTATCCTTTGACTGGAAAGAAATAGATACCCTGCTCAGTTTCATACCCAATGTGATTACAAATGTCTTACAGAAAATTAAATAAAAACTTCAGTAGATGATCAAAACTAATAGTACCACACTAGGTAATGAATCAGGTAGAGCAAATGAGTAGCGTCTGAAATGTGTGAGGATAGTTTCATGATGGGACCTTAATGAATGAGTTGCTAGCACCAAGTGATGTGCCAGCTCAGAAATGTGTCTCCTGACACTCAGGAAGATGTGGGAGATTGCAACTGCTCAGGAAGTGTGGTTTTCCCTTCTGGAACAAGTCACTGGGTAAAAAAGAAGTAGTTTAACTTCTTTTTATACAATAACCCAGTTCCTTAGGGTTCAACTCCTCTTACAGAGCAGGCTGGGTGATCACTGCAGTGAAGATGACCTATTTCCAGTTTTGCCTTAGGTAACAAGAAAACACTATCTCAGTGATGGCAGTATTCCCTGAACTTGCCCACCCTCCAACAGTGTGCTTACAGGCTGCCTCTCGGGCTTTTAAACTTCTCCACGACATGCTTGTTTTAAGATAAGATATTGAAACATGATCTGGAACCTCCCTTTTGCCTTGTGAGTGGGCTCCATTTCACCTGCCTTTCGTTGCCCCAGGAGCTCAGTGGTCCATCCCAGCCATCTGAGCTGCCTTGGGAGCCAGCAGGCAGGCACATGGGATGAATCCCTGTCTCCCTCCACCTCCCTCTGCCCATCACCTGCAGAGCCCCGGGGCAAGCTCGGGCCGGGTGCCTCAGTGCAGAAGTTCAGCCAGATGAAGTTCAGGTGCTGTTGGTGTCAGTGCGCAGCCTTGAGGAACTCTTCCTGTCTTGTTTTCAAAGCCTGGCTTCACCGTTGTGACAAAAAGGGAAAACCTCTACTCTCCATCGGCGTGGTACGTGCCATTCGTCATCACCCTGGGCAGCTTGCTGCTCCTCGGGCTGCTGGGCCACCTGGGGCTCCTGCTGCTGGCGCGGCTCCGCACCCGCTGCCCTCCGGCAGGGAGAGCGCACGGAACACCTCTGTGAGTCACACCGGGGCAGCCCCAGCAGCACCTGGCAATGACAGAAATGGCTCAGGCCTCTCAGCCGAGCTGATATCGAAGATTTAAATCTTTTATAGCAGTATGCCCTGTGCTGTAGTAAATGCTAATACCAGCTACAGTGATGCTTGGTGTTAGTGACATGAAATCAAGGAAGTGTGTCCATGGCACTTTTTTCATGGGTTTAGTAACACTAGTGTTAGCAGAAGGTGGAAGTGGAATTAGCAATTATGACCTCTAAAGGCAGCTATGCTCATGAGGCTCAGTCAGAGCCTGTGCCAGACTCTGCTGACCACAAATATTTTAGTTTGTATTTGACCCCCACTCCAGGGGAGCTCCCATCTAGGTAGTTACTGGATGCATTTTCCTCCCTCTCAGCTACAGATCCCAGTGTTCCTTGCAAATATTGGCGCTCATGCCAAACTCGCTGTTCTGGCAAAACTTCTGCTGATTTCCTGGAGTTTTATTCAAGCCAGTTACAAGGCTCTGGCCCATAAAGCTTCACAGTACCTCTAAGTGCTCGTGCTTGGCAAAAGGCATGGAAGCACCTGGGAGCAGCTCTGAGTCACTGTGGGAAGTGCAGAGATCCCTGCTGGCTGCCTTCTCAGTGGGCTGGAGCCAGGCTGCCTCTAAATTGACTTTCTACTTCACAAAACAAAGATAAGCAGTCCTTTAAGTAGCTGGAATTTTAAAAAATGGATTTCTATAAGTATTCTCAGGATTTGGACATCAATTTAGAAGTTAGATTAAATGTAAAGAGATACTATATGACTGTGACTATAGTTCAAATCATGTGTGCAAGGCATTTAGCAGCTTGTGATAAAAATGACAAATAAATCTGAGACACTGCTATTATTTATTAACTAGGGAAATTATTTATTGGGAGCCAGGCTCTCCCATTAAAAAGCAATTTCTGTGTTTTCAAAAACATTTACAACCTTTCAAATATTTTAAAAGGTATTCTCCGAGCGCATAAGATCCAAAAATTTGACCTTCCTCCAAGGATGGAACAAAATGACAATATCTGAAAATATATTTTTCCAGCTTATATAAATCCATTATGCTGTCATCAATAAGATCTTATTATTTTGATAGCATTGCTTCTTGAAGAAGTGTTAGAGCAATGTTCAGGGCTGTTTCCTTGTTTGAGAGCAGCATTAAATGATACAGGCTCTGTGAAAGCAAAACCAGAACCCAAACAAATCAAGCAAATCTCAGAAGTCAAGGAAACATATCCTTCTTGCCAAGTGAAAGAGAACAAAAACCATATTTTTTTTTTGTGTAGGCAAAACTATGACATTTGTTAACTACACTCTTAATCTTCTTTTCATTACAGGATAAATGCTCCAGGTGTGTACCTCTTTCCTATACTTTAATGCTTCAAAACAAGACCTTGTTTATGATTCAGTGTAAAATATGTAAATTAATTTCTAGATATAAATTTGACACAAGGGTACTGAGATTAGATAATCCTGGCCAATTATGCAAGACCTGACAAAGTGATTTCATGGCCCTTTTAGTCTTCAAATCTATCAACTCTGAGGCAAAACCCAAATTCAGAGTAGTCTGATATTCTGGCATGGATGCTAAAGAATGACTGTATTTTTCACACACAATTTATGTGCTATCTGTTAAAAAATAATCCCATCCATCTATAGCACCTTCAAGAGTCCTCTCCACTTTAATTCCCTGTTCTCTGATCCCCTCATTTGCTCCCTTGACACCATTACTTCATGTACATAAAGATTTATTTTGAAATATTGGTCCTTTTAAAGGGGTTTGTATAACTTAGCAGGGAGATAAACTGCACATGGAAAAGCATGTTTTTTTTAAGCAGTATTGTTCTTTTTAGTCCCATTACATTTCTACTAGAAAGCATTGCTCATATGGGCTCAGTAGGACCCTGCTTTTGTAATTCCCCTTTCCTCAGTCACTATCTCCCAACTGGAAAAAACACAGGACTAACAAACCCCACAAAATTAGCTGTTCTCTTGGTTGCCCAATTTGAGACACTTCAGTGCTGGCTGGTTTCCAAAAAATTATTGCTTTTTGCTTTCTGAAAAACTGGTTCCCAAATGCTGGGCAGCAAAGGCCAGACAGAACAGGTTTCCCATCAATGCTCAGGTTGAGATCCACAGGAAGCACCTCAGAGTTTTGCACACCTGGCTGCAAAACACATTTGTGGCCAGGCACAGTTCTCCAAAGAAAGGCCATTAAACAAATTGGCAAAGAGTGAGCAAGAAGAAATCATAACAAGTAGTTGGGTATCATCCACAAATCCTTGCTGTCGAGATGCCCATGGCACTGCTGCTGTGTTTGTTTGCATGTGGAATGAGTTAATAGTGTGGCAAATTCGCACACAACCAAACTGTTCTTCAATCTGAATTTTATGTGACTGAAAATGCAGCTCTTCCATGTTTTGTCTCCAAGCTGATATTTGACACAAGCTTTGCAACTACAAATATTCATGGAAAACAATAATCCACATTTCTAGTTCAGATATTCCCAAATGTGAATTTCTCTATTTGTTTGTATTATTTAGAAAGGGAAATTTGGTTAATAAACCATTGTTATTCATTCATTACTGACTTTTCAAGGCTAGACTTTTGATTAGTCACTGGCAACTGTGGATTCTCACTCAGCATTTGAAAAGAAGTAAGGCTCATTTAAGATGTCTCAGCATTTGAGTAGCAAGAATGTCTATTTCTTTGAGGAAATCTTGGCTTTAGTATCTATAGTCACCATCAGAAAATCCTGGTTATTAACAATGTGCATTTTCCTTTCTGTAGAAAAGAAGAAGTCTAAGAAAGAAGTGGTTGTGGTAAGTACTGCTGGCCTCAAAACAAACCCCAATTTTGCCATAGGACCCTATGAAAGGTGTCTATTTTCCAAAAAGAATATAAAAATGATAGGCAAGGAAAAAAGGATTGCCCTCAAGTGCAAAACATTTCATTGTCCCAACTGGCCTCTGTGTTTGGAAGCAACATGGGCTGTGAGGGCTGCTCTCCTGCACTGGGGTCCCTTTACTTCCAAGTGCCAAAATGCTGTACTTGGGAGGTCAGACAGGCTGTGCCCACAACTGTGACAGGGAGACTTGCTGCAGAGGTGGAATGACAGGTGCCCCAGCTTCACTGATGGCAATGGTGCACTGCTGAGACACCACTGACCTGTGCAGCCAACTCTGGGTGCAGCCAGTAAGGTATGCCAAGCTGTAAAGAGTTTGGCCTTGATAAGCTGTTTGTAGCAAAACCTCGCAGATGTTTCCCCTGTTGGAGATGTTTCTTTGCTCCTGGATCTTGGGGTTCCTTCCTTTTCATAGACATAATTGCATAAAGGCTGTAATGCTCTCAGGCACGTGGTGTGATTCCTGGAGTGATCCTTTGCAGGTCCAGGAGCTGGACTTCGATGATCCTTGTGGGTCCCTTCCAGCTCAGGATATTCTGTGAATCTATGCAAGGCACTTTGATTAGTGAACTCCCTCCCCCCAAGTTTGTCAGACAGGGGATTCCCAAGCCTGCTCTGGGTGGAGGAGATCCTCTTGTGGTTACACACATGGAGGCATTTAGCACATCAGACCTTATTAATTCTCCTTTGAACATCTAGTGGCAAAACCCTACACCACAAATGGCTCTTGTTGCCAGTTTAGATTAAACACAGCCTAAAGGAATGCAATATACAGGTCATACAAATCCACCTCCATTCACGTAGGTCACCATTTCCAAGTCACTGCTCCTCCTTCTGTCTTAACTAATTCACAGGTTTCATTTCACATTTTGTGTTTCTTCACAGACAATGACAAAGCTAAACACTGTCTTTGATGGAGAAGCCAGAGACCCAGGTAATAAAAAGCAATTAACAGGGGATATGAATATTAGGCTGGAAACAAACTGGATTAGTTGATTTAAATATGGTTCAACATTGGCTTTTCATATTTCAGGTTAGCTGTTTCCAAGGAGAATGGGAGCTATATCTCACAGATAGTGAGAATCAAGACCGTGCCTTAGTAACATTTGTAATGGTATATACTTATACTTAGAATATACTTACGGCCCTTGAAAGCACACATCTGATGGTCAGACTGTTCCTCTGCTGAACTGGAATGTATGGATGTGGTATAGGAAGGTGGGAGGGGAGGAGGAATTTGCTGCAAGTCTCTTGCTCTGGTGCTGTCATGGTCTCACCCTTCTCATGTCTGGGAAATGGCCAGGAGGTTAATGTCACTGCAGAAGTACTGTCTTCGTCTCCTAAACCTCTTCCTGGATGCAGGGTGCGTGGGTGAGTTGCTGGCTCCTGCACAAACCTCCTCCCTTGCAGCAACAGTGCATTGCTGCTGTTTATCCAAAACTCAGGCATCCCTTGTTGGGGAGAAAAGGGAAGGCCATCAGCTGGCAACAGCTACTGAGTGTGTCACCAGGCTCCAGCTATGCTAACTCTGAGCATATCTGATTAACCAGCTGGGAAAAGCGAAAACAAGGCAAAAGCTACGAACCTCAGGTTGATCTGGGAGGTGTGTGCTTATCCAGCTCCCCAGGTGACAGCCACTGCTCTGCAGCAAGGCTCATTACAGGAAAAATATTTTTGTTTTCCTGAGGGTTGATCTGGCTTACCTCATTCCCCTGAAACACAGCCCCTGCCTGAGCCCCTTACTTTGATGCTTGGCCAGGAATTAGGGTGCTCAGCCCTGTGCCTAATGGCTGACAGCCCCAGCATAGAGATGGGGGCCTGGGAAAACTTTGAAAATCAGTCAAAATAAGTTTTTTACAAATAGATCTGAAAACTGGTCTGAAACAATAGGTCTAGAAATCACCCAGAAGAAGGCAGGGTTGTTTCAAGGCTTGGATTCATCTGGCCAATTTCCACCCAAGTGCCTGCAACTTGTGTTTCTTATTAGCTGGCTCAGAGCTGTTAGATGCCTTGAGCTAATGGGAAACACTAGGCATGGGGACTTCAGTAAAGTTTGGGCAAACAAGTGGGACCCTACTGTGCAATTAAGCCCATCCACAAGGCTGCTCAAAGCCAATTTGATCCAGGTCCAAGCTCACCTGCTATTTATAAAGAGTTCTGGAAGAATGGGCTCCAAAATCCCTGCTTTTTTCCCTGTGTAACTGCATTTGTAATATATTAAACATGGATAGTCTCTAGGCTGCTGCAAGAGCTGCTTTCCAGCGTTCTTGCAGGATGGTTGGGGCTCCCTTTTTCAACAAACCTGACCGTACTGGACTTCAGGATATCTGAGCCCATCCAAACTGTCATGCAGAGACACAGCTCTTGTGTCATGCCTGACACAAACATTAAGCTGCCACAAAGCTCTGTGGTGACAGCAGGGAAATGTGTGCTCCCCACTCCTCCCCTCTCTTCTCCACAGCTCATCCCAAACCCTAGAGGATCAAAGATTGATGGTTTGGAAATGAGATTTAGTAATTACCAGGACATCATCTGTTGAATATGATTCAGAGGGATGGTCAGAATCTGTTTCCTGATCTGGGCTGCTTTAACATGCCTGCCTTGTAAGCAGTCAGAAAAAATAACATGGAAAGAGATCCAGTTTCATCCTGAGTTGCTCAAATTGTGTTAATGTGTCATAAACCATTAATTCTGATACAAACTGCAACATGTAGTAACACGTAACCACTGTTTCTTTCCAAGCCTTAATGCTCTTTTGTTTGTCTCCTATTACTAATGTTTAATTACAGAAAGTACCATTATAGCTCCTAATTCTCTGTTTAGCAAGGTACAGTGAGTTAGACTGTGAGGCAATCACACTGGACACACAGCAATTTTTCGACCTATCTCTAGGTAGCAATGAACTGAAGGAGCAGATATTTGCTTTTAATGTACAAGTAGAAACTACCCACAAAACCTGAACAGAGACAGAAATCTTTCTGACAAGGAAAGGTAGCCATGTGTGCTAAAAACCACAAATTTAACAATATTTTATATATATGAGAGAATCATGTGCTTGTATGAAACACACAGTACTTCACTCTATTAATGGCAATGTGCATGGCAAGCCTGGAGGAAAGCATTTTGTGCAAATGGAGAAGGAATTCATGCAGCCAAGACTCACTGGATCTCCAAATCCTGGGTCAGTCCAGATGAGCTGAAGATATGTGTAGCATATTGTGCTCCTAAGCAGGTTTTGCTGCCTCTGGTAGGCAGCTCTACATGACAAAATAGGCACAGACATATACAACGGTCTTGCTCAGTATGGCTAAAGACAGAAGTTTCATCCTCACAGCTATGGATGTGTTTGTTACACTGTCCGTATTAATCCCTGGTAGCTGGAACTTGGATAAAGTTACAGGGTGATAAGAAAGCTGTTGTTTTTTTTTTTTTTGGAATGGGAATGTTTTAAATATCCTTGTTCCCTGAAATGCACTATAAGAATTGTCTCCCTAAGAGACAATTCTTATAGTGGCAGAACAGCCAACATCTCCTCTGAGCGGCCACTGCGGCACCCAGGTCCCCACAGAAATGAGGCTTTCCTTCTCAGGGCCACCTCCCTAGCTCAGCTGAATTCCAAGTGCTTCATGTTTCTCATTTCAACCCCATGCTGAGAATGGTCATGTCTTAAGCTGCTAAAGCAAGAATGATTTTAATCTGTTGTCTTTTTGTTCTTGCAAGTGACTGGCAGAATATATGAGTTCAATACACGCTCTGGGGCCCGGAGGTGGAAGAAGAGCAATGAGCCCCTTCAGCCAGTGCTGGCTATGCAGGTAACATCCAGTGCCACAGCCAGCAGTGGCCAAGGGACAGAGAGAGCAGAGGCACCAAGCAAAAAGGAGCCTTCAGAGAAGAAGAAAGAGCTGACTGCAGCAACAAAACCAGCTGCCAAGCCCTCAGCAGGGCAATCAGAAACACCAGGCCAGGCTGGGCTGAGATTACAAAAGTAGAAAGAGGAGTCTGAGGACAGGGAGTCATCCTCACCAGCCCCTCAAGGCAGGAACTGACTTCCTCTCCCAAAATGAACTCTGCTTTGCTATTAAGTCAGAATGCATGAGACTCCAAGGCACCTCCCAACTGACTGCTGATTTGAACAGCCAAAGAATCAGATGAGATTTTTCTCTCTATCTCAGCTGTAAAACAAAAAGTGGTCATAAGGGTGTAAACCAGACCCAAAGACAGGATGAATCTGGATGTACCTTTGGTAGGTGCATGTAAGAGCAGGAGAGAAGAAGAGGGAACAAAGCAGAGTCATGAACAGAAGAATTCAGTGCCCCCTGCCTCCTACAGACAGTGGTAGTGTTCCCCTAGAAGAGCTCTGCACCTCCAGCAGACATGGTCACATCCTCTGACTGCCTTTGGGAATGGCAGCATACACAGATGTGCTTTCTCACCAGTGAATGGGGTCTCCTGTACCTGCTGAGCAACCAAATGAGTGAAAAGCACATCAGGGTAGAAATGTTTGCTGGTAAAAGCTCAAAGTATTTTCTTTTCATTCAGTACTTTATTTCAGCCCTTCCTTGCCCTCCCATCTTGCTGTAGGGAAGACCATGGCTTGAAAGCAGTTCTGGAGTAAAGAAAACCCACAGCTTCCTGTGATATCTCAGGCTGTCACATTGGCACTTCCAGTTTATTTATCTTTCGTAACACTAGCAGCATTCAATATCTTCACCTTTGATATTTCCTCTGGCATATTTAATGCTTTACAGAATCAAGTCGAACATACTCAAAAGAATAATGACAGTAAACACATGGGGTGAAATAATCTTCTCTGAATGTGGGCATGTATAATGTAAGTGCTGTCTAAGAACCTGATATAAAATAAGCAAACCCTACAAGATTTTATAAAATCATTTTATTCTGAAGAAAAATAATTATAAATGATTCCTTAATACTCCATGTCTTGGCTTGTTTTATTTCCTGATTGCAAAAAGTTTTTTGACAATGAGGGACTGTTATCAGGTGGCAAAAGAAAATCTCAGTTTAAGTTGAGCAGGGGCAGTCAATGAAGATTTTATTCAGTCTCTCACATACATCATTTTTTGTCATACAACAAAGGACTTGGATGGAGAAATCCAGAGTAATTTCACCAAGGATCCTACACTTCACAAAAACACCCGTCATGGTGCTGTGACTCTTTGCTGTGCTTCAAAGGAGTGTCTTGACTCAGGAGCAACTTCCCTAACAAACACAAATCATCTTCAGTCAAATTTCACTGCACAATCAGAAACCCAGCGTGTAATGAACACCACAAGGATACAGATAGGAAAAAGTGATTTATACTCTCTGAGCACATTATTAATTTACTGTGTCCATGGCAGTTGTCATAGCATTGTTTGACCCTCCAGCACCAATAGGGCCGGCCACACATTCAGTGGTCCAACCCACCATTGTTTGCATTTGTTATCTGTAAATTTAATACATTAAATTTCTATGCATGTGGTTTTCCAGTGACATAGAGAAACTCTGCAGTAACTGGTAGTGCTACTGTAACTCTGATCTTCCCAGCACTCTGACACCAAGCAACCCATAGGCATACCTGGCACCTCCAGACATTAAATTTTGTTACCTGAAGAAGTTAACTGCATTATTTTCATGACACGAAGACACACAGGTTTTTATATTTACTTTCCTGGGCATTTCTCTAGGGCAGCTGCTTTGCAGCCTTGATTATTCTCATTCTACCTCAGTGATTAGGAGATAAATACATTTTTTTTTTTAAGGGAAGGCAGAGACAGGCTGTAGTTTCAGCAAGGAAACCAGCAAAGAGACAGATGAATACTTGTCTTTCTTTACTACTGTTCCTGCTGCTGAACTGCACAGACTTATTTCCTTCCTTCTTAGGAAAAAACCCCAACAGCAGCATAGCCTGGTATCACAGCAGGCTCTGAACTGCATGCATGCAAACACAATGTCATGGCCAGTGCTGCTGGTGCCACAGCTGGGTGAAAACCAGCTGCTCGTGTAGTGGTGCTCACATACTCCGGTCTCAGAACAACTGACAGCTGAACAAAGAGGAACCATGGATGTAAGAGGTGCCAGATCCAAGCACTAACACCGCCCAGAACGATTGCACCCAGTTGAGGTGGGTTTAGCTGGTGTACTCAGCATTTGTGGGGCAGGTTTAAGCAAGATAAAGCATCCTGCAAGGCCCACGCAGCTCTCTGCACGTGGGAACAAGTGTGCTGACCACAAAGCACAGCTTCACCCTTCCTTACACTGTTGCTTCCATACGTGTAATGCTGATCTCCAGCTCCAACTCATTCTTCAGCCTGACCTTCCCTATAAAACCTTATTTTGGACGTGCATAGGGCTACTTTCCTTGCCTGGGATCTACAAAATCAAGGAATAACAAGGTTTTATATGAGCATTAGCTTTGTGCTAAAGTGGCACCATTTTCCTATCATCTGTCCCTACTACTGTCGATGTTCCTCCCTGTGAAGGAATCAAGAATGAATTCAGGTCTCATTGAGCCAAAGCACATCCATTTGTGTCTCTGGCTTGTCTTCTCTGTCTGACCCAGGTGTACACTTTGGGCTTATTGTATCAAACAACACGTGAAAAGATACTTTGAATATATGTAACAGCAACATATATATTTTCATAAAATAGATTATGATACACTGTGCGACACAGCTTTAAATGTTAGAAACCTCTTCCAATTGTCAGACGAGCTTTTGTGCTTTTTTTTAATTCAGAAGTGTCTTTTGAGAACACAGTGTCTAGAACTGCCACTAGATGGACTGAGAGCAAAGATTAAGTGCAGCTCGACGCAACAAAAGCATTTGATTATTGGAACAATTAGCTAAGACCATGGGCCCTTTCCATCATTTGAAGCCTTCAGAAGTCAAGAAGAGCTGCTGTGTGCTGCAGAGGGTCAGACTAGATGCGGGGAACAGCCTCTCTAGTCTTCAGCAGCTGTGTTAGTCTCTGTGAACACAGATACAAGGTGTGAACTTTGGTGCCATTTATTTTAGAGCAATGACACTGATAAGGTGAGACGAGAAGAGGAAGAAAGGCACCTGGTGGTTCAAGCAGAGTGGCTGGGGGGCAACAGTTCCTGACCTACAGCTGCCTGTTACATGTTATGCAGTAATTTTATCTGAAGTCCACAAAAATCAGTGTGAGTCCTGCCACAGCTTCTGATTGCTGTGTCTCCACCTACTACACATCTCTGAAGTGCTTCCAGACCTGTGGATTGACATTGAAAGTCTCAAGAACCATTAGGAAAGAGCACAGGTCACTTTTCCTGGCAGGGTTTAATTCCCCCAAGCAGTTTATGTGTGATCACATTACTGGGGTTTTTGTGCTTTTCTCCTAAGTGAATGTACTTCTAATGCATAAATGCTCTGCTTTCATGCAGGTATTATAAATAGCACTTGCAATAAACATCAGAAGTCTCAGCTTCTGGCAATGTAACTTCATTTATACCAAGGAACATAAAAGTGCTGATACTGTATTTCTTCATGGTCTCAAAGAGACCTACACAGGAGAACAACTTCAGCTGCAGAGATGGAAAATGTCTGTCCAGGAGGCTGCCACTTTGTGACTGCTCACTGGGAGCAGGAGATGGTGCTTGGATCCCCTCAGAGAAGGAGGGTCAGACAAGAGGAGTAATCCTTCTTCTCCTGAGCAAAGCATCTGGCTGCTAGGTTATTTTATGAGACTCAGATTGCAACACCATAATGTAACTAACATTTTAACAGCAAGCAGCCACAACTGCATGTTGCACATGCCCCAGCTGATTCGTTGTCTGACACCCCCAGCCACAACAGGCCCTTTGCAAAGCTCCAGCCGAAAGGCTGAACACAGGCTCAGCCCCCACTGGGCTCCATCTGCACATGCCTTGTCTGAACGAGTCCCTGCAAGCTCTCCATGTTCCCACAGGGGAGAAAGAGACACTGGGGGTGACTTATTAAAAAGCAGACATCTCGAATAGATCAGAAGAACTGTGCCCTGAAAGCAGCTCTTTCTGGATGCCTAGATCAGATATCAATACCTACAGACTACACACAAAGGTAAATCAGCTGAGTCTCAGCCCAGGTTGTTCAGGTGAGGGCAGGTCCATGCCACTGCACCAGTGCCTGAGGAAGCTGAAAATGAGGGAAATACTCAGCACGGAGGTCAGCCAGGCTCTGCTGCTGCCTGCTCAGATCCCAGGAGGAGATGGGGCACCACCCACGCTTTGTCAGTGCTCCAAGGTCTACAGGATGCTTTCTGGGACCTATCTTGGGGTAATTCTGCATCTGGAAGCAGATGTCATGAGATGGGCATCAAAGCAGACCAGTAGAAAAGCATGGGCCTGGCCAGGAGCTTAAAGAAGACAAATACAAACTTCAGAAGGTTTCTGCAGCAGACTTTGTGTTATTGAGTGAAAGACACACTTGCAAACAAAATAGATAAATACATCTTACTCTGAATTGTGTTCAAGGATGGTATCACTCTGCAGTTCTCTGGTACCAAACTTCAGCTGCTGTGGGTCAATAGATGCCTGGGATTTGATTTTGGGGCAGTGTCCGTGGGTAATTTCTGAAGCTTGAGAAGAGCAGTTGGTGAATGACATGGGCAAGGCATGGCTTGGTCTGGCCATGCAGTTGTGCTTCATTTTCAATTCCTTCCTGTGGATACCAGCTGGGGCTGTGCAGACTGGAGCAGGAGTTCTGTGTTTGCACAGGGCACACGTGGATTGGCCCCACCGTGCCCGGTACTGCCTGCTGAGCAGCCGTGACAGCCAGCTGCTTCCAGAGGGGCTGTGTGTATCCCAGTGCACATGAACCTCCCTCGGGGAGGGTCTGCAGGCTGGTTCCTGTCCATGTAGGCAGCAGGGCTGGTGGACCCACAAGTTGCTGTATCTGCACATTTAGCGCAGCTCTGGGCACGGCACCCTGTGAGGGGACAGGGTGCAAAGACAGGGAGCTGCTGGAGAGGGTCCAGGAAAGGGCAACAAAGACAATGAGGGGTCTGGAGCATCTCTCATGAGGAGAGACTGCAGGAGCTGGGCCTGCTTAATCTAGAGAAGACTGAGAGAGGATCTCAGCATAAATATCTCAAAGACCAATGCCAAGAGGATGTGCCAGACTATTTTCAGTGGTACCAGCGACAGGATGAGGAGCAATGGCCATAAAAAATAAATCACAAGAAATTCCACCTCAAAATTAAGAAGAACTTCTTTATGTTGAGGGTGGCAGAGCACTGGGACAGGCTGCCCAGGGATATAATGGAATCTCCCTCTCTGGAGACATTCAAAACCCACCCGGACACGTTCCTGTGTAATCTGATTTTGGTGATCCTGCCTTGGCAAGGGGGTTGGACTAGATGTTCTCCAGAAGCCCCTTCCAACCGTAATTATTCTGTGATTCCGTAACAACATGAGCACCCCTGGCCACACCGGCCCCAAGGGGAGGAGAAGCCCCAGAACCCTTTGGCTGGCCTGGTCCCGGTTCTCTCCTGCCATCTCTCCCTTTCCTGCCGGTGCTGAAAGCGATGGCAGAGAGGGGCTCTGTGCCGTCCGGTCAGTGACTGGTCAGCCGAAGCTCTCTCCGGGCGCTGCTGCAGGGGATGGACAGCGTTTGAGACGGGGAAGTGGAGGCAGGGCGTTCCTCCCACGGCAGCACGGCTGCGGGGTGTGCGAACAGCCCCGCTGAGCCCCGCTCCTGCTGCCTGGGCTCCCCCAGCCCTCCCCGGGGCTCCGGGCTCCCCCAGCCCTCCCCGGGGCTCCGGGCTCCCCCTGCCCTCCCCGGGGCTCCGGGCTCCCCCTGCCCTCTCCGGGGCTCCCGGCTCNCCCCCTGCCCTGCCGCAGCTCCGCGGTGACACCGACCCCAGCGCCCGGCCGGGACAGGCAGCGCCGGGCCCGGGGCTCCTCTCGGGCTGCCCGCACACCCCGCACCGGCACAGGGCCCGAGCAGCGGAGGGGCAGCGGCTGCAGGGCCCGAGAGACAGGGTGAGGCATCTGAGAAAAGCGAGGGAAAAGAGCCGGACCCTAAGGCACCATAGCGATGCAGGCGTATCCAGAAAGAGATGATCCCCTTATAGGATTAATCCGTTGCAGAGCACACTGGGTCACTCCGGGAACGATCAAATGACCTATTTTCTGTTTGCTTTAAGCTCTTCCCTTTGCCACGCTGAACTGGACCCGTTGCTTGCTGTTTATCTGAGACACAGGATGGGTGCTCCTGTACTTCATCACCTACTCTTTCACGTCCGCGGAGACTGGATGCAGCCGGCAGGCAGGGAAGGATGCTCTGGCAGTTCTCTGCACAGCCACGGACACCAAAGCAAGGAGGAACCATGTTCAATCCATTTTCACACTGAATTTCTAAACGCTCCTCCCTGCAATATCCAGCCTGATCACATCATTCCACTTCATGCAAGCAGTATAACCACACTGACACCTAGAGAGGAGGCTGAGTTTTCTCTGTTAACTACCAGCACCAGGGCTAGCTGTTTAATACACTTGCTCTGAAACGTCCTTACAGATGTAAAAGCACACAGCCTGTAGCAGAAGCATCTATGCAATCAGACACCCCCAAAATTCCAGGGGGAAAAAAAAGCAGTTTAGGAAAGTGACAGCATTCAAAGAGATTAAAATGGACACCATTTTCTGCCAGGGACCTTCTGCCAAAGGGTATTTCCGAGTCCCTGTACCAAAATACAGTAGTATTTGCTTGCTATGAAATATTAAAAGGTGAGGACTAAGATCCAGATTTGAAACCTCACCTATTCAGCCACTACCCAACTCTGAAAGTGTCTGAAGAAGTTTGACACCTTGTTCTGTCAATCACTACCCCAAAAGCCTCCCCAGATATCTGAACACCCCATCTTAGCCTGCCCAGGGAGATCCCTGCCCATTTGAGCCTGCCCAGAGTCCCACCAATGTCCAACAGCAACACGTCAAGCTCAGTGATATCTAAATCTCAGTGAGGAATTTCCCGAACTTCTTTGCCTAATGCCAGGATGTGTTTTGGCATCCTACCGACCTCACTGGCGCTGGAGGGGATGAGAGAGAAGGGGGAAGTGAGCAGAGCATTGGTGTAGCTCTCCCTGTCTGTCTGCACAAGGTGGATGGTGTCCGTGGGACAGCTAACCCACTTTAGTGCCCCCTCCAGGACCAGCAGAGCTGCAGCTTGTACCTTACACCCTTTTGTCCCCTCCCCACCACTGTTGCACATGCAGTGAGGGAGCCAGCTCGGATGACCAACAAAGAACTAAAGTAACAGACAGCTCAGGACAGCATTTCAGGGTTATTCTGACACTTAAGTCAGGACAGGGATTTCCTCATGCACAGCTAGTGTTGAATCAATACCATGTTCTTACAGGCTCCTGAAGAGATCCTGCCCCATCACTGAACCAGAAGCTTTTTCCACAGAGTTAAAAGAGCATGAACTTACCCACTTAACAAAATAAAGCAGCAGGCAACCCCAGGGTGCCTCCAGCCAGAACTTGGCTGCGATCGCTCTGCTGGCTCTTCTTGCATGAAAGATTCACTGTCCTTTCAGCTTTGTTAGCTGTAGGTATGACAGGTGGTTGCAACCAAATGGTAGCTCAAGGGATTAATCCAGAAGGGACTGATCCTTCCTGCCCATTTTGGGGCACCAGTGCATATGCATGGCCAGTAAAACTCCATCATTCAAGCCTGGAGGCCTATTGCACTTGCTGTAAATCCGTGCAAGTAACCACCCAGCTCATGGAAGAATAAGTTCATGGTCTCTTGAAGAAAAAAGAAGAGATCTTCCAAGTTTCCAGCAGTCCTGCTCTATTTCCAGCAAGAAAATGTTGAAAGCTCTGAAGTGCCCACATTGGCCACATGTTAAACCAGACAATCAGTAAAGTTCAAAATTAAATTACTTCCTTGATTAAGAGCTTTCAGGGCCTCAGGACAAGAAGGAAATGCAGGTCCTTTGGCTTTTTTACTTTAGCAAAGTATTTCTCAAATTCATTTCTTGGTCTAGCTTCATTCTCGAGATGCTCTTCGTGGAGCTGAATGCAAAAAGCCTCCTGTGCCTGCCAGTCCTTTCTCATTACTTTTGATGCACAGTCTCTGTGGAAACTAAAGCTAAAAATAATCACCCTCATCTCCTCTACTAGCACATACTATTTTATTCTCTAACCCTAATTGCTTGATCTACCTGCATTCATGATCTTCTAGGAAGAGACCTTCCCAGTACCATGCCAATTACTGTATGAGTCCTCTCCAGGGGTACTGCTGGTGTTGTGCCTGGGATCACAGCTTGTACACTGTCATAAAGATGCTTTGCATGCCACAGTCACTACTGGGAACATCTGAAAACCCCCAGGTCAGCTCTGAGCTGCTGCATCTTGAAGAACTCTATCACAGGTTTTCTCCTTTGGACTCATTATTAGAATACTGCGTCCTTTTCTCTCCTCATTCTGGTCAGGGGTCTTTTGTTTGTTGGTCATCTCGAAGTGAAGTGTCCAGTCGAACTGCAGGCTGTTTCCATGGTGTGAACAGGACCCGTTCCAGGGCAGCAGAAGCACACCATGTCAGTAAAGGGCCCAGAGCCAACACTGGCCCTTTTGAAGAGAGGGAAATCTCCCAATGCAATATTCCACAAAGCCCTTGTGTAAGAGTAGGTCAAATTCAGTCTCAAGGCCTCATAGTCCCCTTTTGCTGTGTGCAGACTAGGCTCGTGCATGGTACCAGAATTTTTTTTCATTAGATAGTCAGCATCTGTCCTTTACAGTTTGCACAGTCTTTTGTTTCTTTGCTGGACAACAATCTTTATGTCACTGCAGGCAGAGACCTCGACAAGCCACTAATGCCACCCAAATGCCAACTGAAAATCTGAGCAATATAAGAGAATCTACAAAAAAACACCCCCGAGATCTTCCATGCTACAGCCACCTCTCTGTGGAAGGAGAGGTGTGCCGTTTCAGCTCATAGAATCAGGCACAATACAGAATAAGTGTTCTCTAGCTATTTTAGAGTGATATGAAATGAAACCTGAGGATACAATTCCTGTATTAATGTGACTGTTGAGGGAGCAGCTAAAACATTTTGTTCTGCTAGAGCCAGTGTAAAAGCAGAAAATAATTTCTCTGATCTGAAAGCTGTTTAAAAAGAAAATACTACAAGACTTGAAAAGGAATACAGTCTAGTGGCTCATAAAGGTAATAGTGAAATATAGCATTTTCAATTCAGAAAAAGGGAAAGAAAACCCACAGAAGCAGAAAGCAGGAGAATCCAGCAGAAGGATTAGTATGCACAGTGCAGCCATTCACCCCAGAGCAAAGGAGAGCTCTAAGGAAACCTGATCATATTAAATGTGAAGCTAAAATTAGATGCTTGCAAAAGCAGATTGGGATGCAAAAATTAAAAATAGCTGCTGTATCTGCAGAAAGTGGTGGAGAATTAGATTTGAAATCACCAGAGGAAGATGATTTAGGGGAGGTTATGTATAAATGAGAAAATAAAAAGGAGCTGGGAAGAGCAGCACGTATAACAACAGATAGAATACTACCCCAAGGCAGGGGGGCACAGCACATAAAATGACTACTGCTTTACATGACAAGAAATAACCCAGGGGATGTAGGTGCTGATCTTAGGCCACAGAAGGCAACAACTCTGGACTTGAGTGTGGGCTACTTCAAACTTTGAATTAAATTGAAATGAAACAGGTGACTTGATTAAAGCTTGTGCTAATACCAGTTTGTACTCAGACTGTGAGTAAAGTGCCAGCATACAGCCTCCTCCATGGCTGCATTAAGTCTGCACAGACAGGTGAGGAGGAAACGCAGCTGGCAGCGATAATGTGAAGTCACAAGCCAAGAAAAGACAGAGCATGTTTTATGAATAAATGAGGAGTTGCTCAATTGTTGACAGGGTGTAATAGCAAGTACAAACCACCCGTTGCTGATGGCGCACAGGTACCTGCAAGCAACAGGTACAATCTCCTGGCAGCAACAAAAATCAATCAGATTCCATGGGCCTGATGGATTATGAGAACCAGCTGTCCAAATACACCCCCAGTATTTGCAAAAAATGCTGATGAAGCAGAGTGAGGGAGAACCTACTCAGAGAGCCAGAAGAATACTCTTACTGAGTATTATGGGTTTGGTCCAGGAGGTAAGGAAAAAAAAAAAAAAAGAAAAGAAAAGCCTGAGGGAGCATTCCAGTGTCAGCCAAGCAGAAACCACAGTGAAACATTAACTGAAAATATGGATAGCAAAGGATAGGATCTGGCAGAGGCAGATTTCCTTAAGCAAAGAATGAAAGAAAAATATGGGCAGGGTTGGCACATATTTCCCTAGCACCTAGAGTGCTTGTCCTGGAACAAATGGCAAAACATTTGACTGCGTCCACGTGGGCACAAATTTTAAGGATGGCACAACACAGATCTATATTTTTGCCTTCCTAACTCAGGATGAAGAATGAAATAGCTAGGCAAGAAGAGTGCTGCTGAGTACAGGCAAGTTTTCGGAAGATGCAAGTGAAAAGTATAAAGAAAATTTCTAAAAAAACACAAGTCTGACATTTTCATTTCTTTTTCCCTGCTCTAAATATGTAGTGTCTGTAGGAGGGCAGTGTTTATAAGGGTATACCTGGATTTACTTGACATGCCAGAAGGGAATTCCACATTTGAGTCAGTCTCTAAAATGCAACTCTATAGTGTTGCTAATGTACATGGACTGGATCTTAAACCTGAAGAAAACTTCCTCATCCCCTAATATTTCAGGGATGGGGATGCACTCCTATCCTGTAGCATTCTTTTGACTAATTAATTATTCAGCTTAGTATTTCAAGGTGATTAAGCAGCAAAATCTGGCTTCTGACTCTGGTCTCTGTGACAACTTTGCTTTAGGCAATACAGCAAATATCTTAGCAATGAACACATACTAAGTACTGCCACAAGAATAAAAGTAGATGATCCATGATGATCCAGAATGTTTGATGTGCCATCATGACTTGCTCCAGAGTGGGGCCTTTGTGGAAGCATCGGGGACTATCTTCAGGCAGTTTCCCAGTGTGAGGTACCCTACCAGCTCCCCAGGAGTTTGCAGTAGGGCAGGCAGCCAAACCAGCACAGAGCAGCACAGCATGGCCCCAGCCTTATGGGCTGCTCAGTTCTGGGCAATAGGGAAAAATAAACAGGCTGAAGCTACCCTGTGTCCATGAGTAGGTGATGAACCCACAGTCTTACAGCTCTTCACATCAAGGTGTCATCTATCTTCTTTCTCACCCTCAGTGAGAACAGTTCTACACCCACAGCTTCCACTGCTAGCCAAGTATGCAGCAGAGCCAGAGCCTTGAGGAATTCACTACCCATCACAAAGCACTGTTTGGCTCCAGTACAATCAATTCTAGCAGTGCTGCTGGCCTGTCAGCTGGTGTTTCAGTGTCCCAGCCCCAGCCTGTGCTGCAGATGGGTTTGCTTGCTGGAGTGACAGGGCCAAAGGGACACAGACCCCAGAGCAACTCCATTCTTCACTGTCAGCTCTGGATCCTGGGGAATTGACATTGCCAGATCTCTCTTGGATTTGATTTCTTATTGCTTTTGCTGCAGGTTGGTGGCAAATCTCTCAGCCAACATTGACACCACGCCAGTGCCCACAGCAGGGACTCTCCTTGGAGTTTGCACACACGGAATATACATTTCTCAGCATTGTCACAGAGGCCTGACCACCAGATCCCTGGTCACAGCAGCCTGAACCACAACATACTTGCTTCCTTAAGCACCTCCTAATGCTAATGGATTCTATTCTTCACTGAGGAGTTCTCTATTGCTACCCCATGCTGACCCCTCAGCTTTATTTTCTTCCCTGCCACCTTACAGCCTTTCTCCCCGCTGTGTGTTTCTGATCAAAATCCCCCTCTCTAGCATCACACCAGGGATCATCCAGCACTTGACTTGCTAGGGCTGCATAACTACAGCCTGCTACCAGAATAATTCCTGCAGTATGAGAGGATTTTTATGAGCTTGCTCCACTGATGGCTGCAAGAAAAATTGCTGCCAGCTGAGGATTACTTACCTGTAGAGAGCTGGCAGAGATCCAGGCCCTTTGTTCCCTCAGTACAGAGGGCTCAAGCACACTGCATCTCCTGATACCAATGGTGATGCCCGTGCAGTCGAGATAAAGCTGGTAAATCACACAGTCTTCCCCCACCCCTGCCATGAGTAAATAAGACACTGAATGTTTTGGTGCTGCCAGCAAAAATACGATGTTAATTCAAAGGCACAGACTGCTCAACCCTTTGTGGGTGTCCAGGGTGAATGAGAGCAGCTGCTTGCTTCTGCTGCATGATGCTTTCCATTTCGTCTCAGCTGCAGGACTCGAGCAGCCATCAAAGCCTGCAGCATTCTGCATCAGTCCCTCCCCCCTACAAAGGGAAACAAGCTTTGTCCTAATGAGCCAGAAGTGCACGTCAGGTTACTTTTCCTTTTTTAAAATCTTGCTTGCTGTGGACTACACACCACACTTACCTTGGCCTGTTAACAGCAGCCTGGCTCTGCATTTAGCTCTGTGGAACAGACACACACACAGCCTGAATTACTACAAAATACAACCACTTACTTGTGAGTCTCTATTTTACCAGCTATAGTCCTGCCTGCCATGTTCCATCTCCTTGTCTTTTGAAGGAAAGCACTCTGGGGATGGGATGTACCTGTTTCTTCTACAAAAAGTGTAAGGGTAAGTTTCAGCCCTAAGGAAACTAGGGATGTCTTTTTGAGTGCACGTGAAACTTAAGTTTTTGTTGAAACAATCAGTCACAGTGTGCTAAGCTTTCCAGCTCTGTTTCACTTGTTGGCTAGACCTCAGCCATCAATGAGGTGGCTGTACTGATCTAATCCATTACTGCTCTCATGTACACAAAAATACCCACAATTACCATTTTATAGCTAGACTGTGCCAATGACTAACAGGTCTGTTTGAGACAAAGCAGATAAGCACGTAAGAAATAGACAGGAACATGGTTCTGTTAAAAATACTAAAGATTAATAAAAAAATATTTTAGCCACATCGTGTGTAACCTTAAATCCCAAAGACTGGAAAATCTAACTAAGGTGTAATTACCATATTTTTTTCTTAGACAATATGAAAATACGAGTTTTAGATTTTAGGATGAAATATGTATTTTTAAACAAATAAACATGCACAGTGATGCAACCAAGTGAAAATTGCACTTATTACCTCTTCCAAAAGGCAATTCAAATGAAATTCTGGATAGTTATAAGTTATAAAAGCCCCTTCTCTGAGCTGACAGAAAGAAGTGCTGAGCAGCACCAGGCAGCAGTAGCCTGCAGGAGTGACCCATAGTCCTCTTTACAAAAAACCACAGGGCCCCAGTGTAAAAGCCCCTCCTGTAGCACAGGTAACTCCTTCAGCCAGGACGGGCAGCAATAGCTAAAGCCATGCTCCAGAAGCTACAAAGCCAACACATCTGCACCCACTGCTACAGCAGTAAAGACCCAAGGCACATCGTTTCAGCAGCAGTCATACTGACTTTATTATACCCTTTGAGACTAAAGTTTACTATCAGGAGGTCAACAGCTCTGGCACACTGAACAATTACAGTTTGCTTTATATACACTATTATGTCTATTTTCATCATAAAGAGTTTGAACAAACCAAAAAAACGGAACTTACTAGGTCTGTCAAAACATTCGTTCTGGGCACTTCACAGGGAGTCAGACACCTTAATTAAGAAGTCCATGTGAGAAGACCTAAATATTGTTCCCAGTGAATGAGCTCAACAACATCAAGGAAGAATTTGTCATATTCAGACATCTCCCCTTACATCCTTTCACACACAAACTCCAGTCATGCACCTCAAAAGTAATACAAAGAAGCCTAAGCAGTAGCAGAGTATACTAACTTTGATTTCTACAGTATTTGTAAATGTTTTGGGCCATACTTTATTTTTACTTCCTCTCTCACCTCCTTCAAGCGTTTAAATCGTCTATTGCACACATATACAAGCTCTCATATTAGTGAGACTAGAAGCTATGAGCTCATTCAACAAATCTCCTCGTTCAGAGATTGCCCCAAGCCGTTAGACAGTAACAACATATTAAACGTAGAAGTAATGTCCTTCCCGACAAGGCCAGCAGCAGATTTGATACAATGGTCTGAAAGGAGTATCTGGAAACCTACACATCTTGTCTGCAACTTTGTCAGAGCTATGAATTCTACTCAGGTGACTTTTGCAAGGTATCAGTGATAGGAAGAAACTAAACAGCATTTCCACATGCCCTGGGTGAATTTACTTCCCGTTTTTCAGAGGTGTCTTGTCAGAACTAAAGATGATGCAGTAATAACCCAGATACAGTTGCTTCTCAGCCATCCCTCCTATAAGGCTAATTTGAGAACCAGAAAGGGTCAGCATCCAGATAACCTCCAAATTTAGCTCTTCAAAAACTAATATAATGCTGCACAACCTTGAAAGACATAATACATTTCATGATAATTAAACACTTCAGTTGGAGTACCCAAGACATTTTGACAAACCATAGCACAAAATAGAAGTTTGTCTGAATTATCAGTTATTATTGAAATGAATCCTAATGGCTCCATGCTGTTGGTAGTGTGATGTGGAAGTACTTCAAAATATCAACTTGTTTTATACTCTTTCAGTTGGACTTTCAGAAATTCTGTTCCATTGGCTGTGCAAGTTGGTGTCCTTGTATATAAGCCAAACATTTCCTGCCCATAAAATCATATTAAGCAAGCCAAATACCTGTAGGGTAAAAAAAAAAAAAAAA
>VWZT01009295.1:703885-734892 GCA_013397055.1 Pachycephala philippinensis
TTTTTTTTTTTAAAAAGCCAGAATATGCCTTCAAGGCAAACTAGAAACAAGCATTATCTTTGGCACTCCTTTCACTTGGACATCTCCTCAATCTTCAGAGTATTATAAGCTATTTTAGCCATTTAACAGAGCTCTTTATAGACCAGAGAGTCAGACTTACTCTATCCTTTGCACAGAATTAGACAAATTCTTTTCAGTCACTGTGCACCTCCACATGTGCACTCAGACCAAATGAGTAATTATTATTGGGCCAATGAATAACAGCCTGAGTTTTGAAAAGCAGGATTCACTAGGAAGTTCATACGATAAGCCTAATTTGCACTGCTATGAAGGGTTCTTCATACAAACAGGAGCTTCATACTATTGTGTTACAAGGAACTTCAGTTTGATGTGTAAAAAGGCTCACAGTTGAGTAAAAAAGCTAGGTTCAGCACCAGCACAGCATTTCCTCCTTACTTATATCACTCATCAAACCACTTGGGTGGCTCAGTAAGACATTTTAAGTTGCTCTTGGCTACAGGCATAAATAGACACACAAATGCTTCTGCAAATGCTGCCTGTAACAGCTCTAGAGGTAGATCCTGCAAATTGTTCCTCTTTATTTTCTTTACAAGAAAACTTGTTTCCTCCAAGAAATTATTTGCTCAGTGTTTTACCACAGTGTTAATGGACCTGAATGACTAATAACCCATAAAGAAATCTTAACACAGAGCAACACATGTAATCAGTAGAACAGGACTCTCAGGTACCATTTGTTGTTTTCCAACACATTTATTGTGCCCATATGGGGGAATGCATACATACCACAGACACATTCAGAATTCCCATGCTGGTCACAGAAAGAAAATGGCAAGTTGTCCCTGGTGCTTTGCAAGATTCAATTCTTGGAATAATGCTGGCTCCTGTGGACACCTTGATGTCAGCAAGAGCCTTTGCCCAAACAAAAGTACTGACCAGCCACAGAAATGCTGTCAAGACACTGATAGCCAAGTCCTACACAAGAGAAATACTGCATTAAAAAATACTGCATTAAAATGTGCCCAACACCCTATGGGAGCAAGGCAGAGACAGTATCAATTATGTCACCAAGATAACTGCAGCAGTGCTAATGATCACAAGCAAATTTAGTCATTAACAATGTTATAATTACAACTCAGTGCTGATAACCAGCTACAAAACTATACGCTTGTGCTTGATAGATGCAAAAGGCAATCTTAACCTTTGTAAGAAATCTGTTCCTAAAATCAGATGCCTAGCACTTATTTTATGAGAATTTAAGCCAAAGTTAAGTAAAGTGAGGGTGATGGGAGAAGGGCAGAGGCCTTAAATCTGGATGTCTGATATGCTAAAATTTGACTTGAAAGGTCACTAAGTCCATTCGCAAGCATGCTATGAAATTTCTCATTAAGAGCTTCAATACTGAAGGTGACTAAAATTCACAAGGTAATTATTTCCCTCTGCCAACTGCAGCAGGTGCTCTATAAAGAGAAGATTCTCAGATTAACAGAGAAAGTCCCACCTATGGAACAATATTATATTCAAATGCATGATGCAAAAGAAAAGTTGCGGTGAAGGTACTGTTCACCTGAAAAAGTGAAAGTTCATTCCACTGCTTCAATAACTGCATAAGGTGTGATGCCATGGATGGCCAAGGGCTTTGGGCTTCCTTTTCTGCTCGAGTGCTGCAGTGACCAGTCCGAGACACTTGTGTTCACACTCCATTTAACTTTTGTAACTACTGGATATTCACCAGTTATTCTCGCATTCACAATATTTCTCATCTCTTTGTAGTTTCAAAGTAAAAACATTAAAATATCTTAGTATTACTTACAGTTAATGGAAACTTGTTGTTTTGCTGATACACATGGTTATATCCAATATATACCACAAGGGCAGTAAGGCAGTAGAGGAACACCAATGCTGCCAGGGTAACAAAGAACTGTGCAGAAGAGGAGAAGTTGCCTGTGAGGTAGGCATCAGTCCAGGTACCATCACAGCCTTTTGGGTCTGGTGCACTAAATACAACAGTGTTCAACCTGTGAAGATTATATCCATGTAGTTAGAGATTGCTATGCAGTAACTTCATATGATTATGCTTCATGCTTCACTAAAACAGTGCTTCAGCATTCTGATTAAGTTTACTCTGAAAGATACATGATACATGTATAAATAATCAGTTTTGCAATACAAAGATTGTGCCCAATCCTACACTGAGATATACAATAGCACCTTCAGGAGAAGAATCCTAATCTCATTTTTAGAGCAGCTGAACAAAAAAATCCTCAATTTGGAAGCAGACCTAATTTTATTGTTATTTTAGAGACTGGTAGTTAAACAGGGTGATCAGGACTTAAAAGGAGTTATAGCTACAAAAACCTCAAGCACTGAAGATAAATAAATAAATCCTATGTGACTAGCAATGACCACTCTGTGACCAGCACAGAATTATTTCAGATCCCCACTTTTGCCTCCAAATGCTGTTACAATGCTGGGTTTTGTGACCAAATTCTACACTATTGTAGTGGTTTTTACTGGCTGGCCACTGAATCCATTTCTATATTCATTTATGTTCTTACATTTATTGAACACATATAGAACATCAACCCTGCACTCATCGCAGGCATGCAGCTGCAAGAACAAAGAGGAAGCCTTCTTCCTCCTGCTCCAGGAAAGGAGCTTGTCTCTACAAGAGCACTGGAATGGCACTGAAGTATTTAGTTTTTTTGTGCCCAACACCCTCACCAAGATAATGGTGGAATAAACTGAAAAGACTTTTCCATTCAGTCTTTGAACGAAAGTAGGATAATGGCACATTCAAAATAATCTTATCTAGGCCTCCAAAGCAGCTACAAATTGAGAAGAATTACGCTGTTAAAATTGATTGTGTTGTTTTGCTTACTAATTACTTTCTATAGCATTCATGCACTGCTGGACTAGAGCTTAAGGCAGAGTCAAAGAAAGCATAACACAGTCTACTGCCATTTCTACCTGCTTCTTTCTATAGGGCACTAAAAACTACAGTGCTTTGAACAATTACAACTAAATGCTCATTTATTGCTGCTACAGAGCAAGGCATAAGTTTTACATCTTCACTTATACAGTAACTACATAGTCATAAGGAGACAGATGGGGGAAAAGGGAATGATAAATAATTACCGAGTAGTAACTGAAGAGCCAATGCTCACCTGAATGGATAAGCAAAACCAGCTGTAATTGTTTTGTTTACCACACCTTTGCAGGAAACTAGAAGTGTAGTTTCACCTTGAAAGCCTCCACACGTGGCAAAAGCAAAGATGGCAAGAATCTATAGCAATTGATACATAGACACATTAGTGCACACCACTAGAGCTCAAAGGAAACAAACTCAACATTTAGCCGAAACAGCTAAAGAAGGCAAGAAATAGCGACAGTTAGCAAAGCTGAAGTATGAGGTGATGTCAAGAAGAAAATACTGAGTTTCTAAAATCCAAAAGCATAAGCAACACTGCTAACCAAAGCCCATTTGAAAGTGCTTTCTGTTTATTTTATCTTCAGTTGCACAGAAAATTTTTTTGGGGTTTGTATTTTGTTGGGTTTTCTTAATGCTAAGAGCCAGCATAGTATTTCTTGCAGTTGATAAAGGAAATACTTTTACAAGTCTCCACATATCCAGAACTATAAATTAAAGTAACTATAAAGTACATTCTCAGAGTATCACACATCAACTTGACTCTCTAAATAGTCCTTATTTTCCCTTTTTTCACTATCCAGACCCTAAGTTCCCAATCATCAGAACACACAGCATCACAAGCTCCTGTAACAGACTTGTAATTAGCACATCAAGCTTATACATCTACAGCCCAAGGGCTTGGCTGAGGAGCAGCCCAGTGTCGGACACCCAGCTCCAGCAACCTGGGGCAGGGTCCCTCAGCCCAGCAGCTCACACCTCTCCAGGTGTACCCAGCCCAGGCACAGGAGCAAAGCCAGGCCTGGGGCAGCAGAAGAAACAGCCCCCCTGTGCCCCTCCAGCTCCACTCACCCATTCAAGGACCTTCACAAAGCCCAGAGGTTCCAGGAGCATGCTGACGTCCACCCTCAAGCCCATCATCGTGGGAGAGACCAAGGCAGCCAGCAGACACCAGGGCCAGCACCAGTCAGCTGCTTCAGCCCCCCCAGCCCCTCCATATAGGGGCACCCCGTGCCACACCCCCTCACCTGGAGATGGGATGGACACACCCACAGATACCCAGCTGGGGCTCTTCAGCCCCAGGCCTTATCTGTGAGATGGGGAAATGATGCATTGATTGTCACAAGGGGGAACAGCATTGGCCATTTTGTGCAGTGAGGCAGCAGTGACTTCTTCCTCAGCCCCTTCCTCTTCCTCTCTCCCCACCCAGCACACTTTGGACAGTCATAAGTGCCCTACCTTGAGCTTGACGATTTGATGGCAAACAAGGCACAGGCACCTGACAATCCATGTGCTTGCCAAAATCTCATCAACTACCTGTGACTACTTAAGCTTCAATTGTTTTCTGTGACTGCACTTTGTTGCTGATATGTTAACCATCAGTAAAAGTGAAGAGCTAAAATTCATGCTGAAGAAGGTTTGAGGACTGTCAGAGGGGCTGCCTTTTTCCCTGGCAAGAGACCTTGGATAGCCAAGGTGGCCACAGGCACAGCACTTGCTGCTGCAGTTTCCTGGCTCTGATTCAAGACCCTGAAGGAGCTTCTTCTGGGATCACTGGGGGCCTCTGAGGAGCATCAGGGTGTCTGGTGCTGCTCTTGGGAAGGGGTGGCTACAGGAGGCTGTGGCTGCTTCTAGCAGGATCGACCTGATCTGGCAGCTTATGGCAAGATCTGCAAGCAGATCCTGGCCAAAGGTCCTGGGTCCCAGCTGAGCCCCATTATTGCTGCCAGGCAGCCTTGAAGAAGGCGATGCCAGTGGAAAAGCTGGCTTTGAGTCCAGCTCGTGGGTGTAGTTAGAGGGTGCAGCAGGTTGTGCCAAAGGGGGCCAGCAGCCTCCACAGGGCAGTAGATGCATGCTCAGCTCTGGTGGTGGTGGTGTGCTGGGGCCCCAGTCCTAGCACTGCCGGAATCAGCTCTCCTTGGCTCAGATGGAACTGCTGAGGGGGTTGCAGCTCTCCAGTCCTGGGGCTGACAAGCTGAGGTGCTCTGTGGACCTGATACCCAGAGGTAAGGAAGGACTGCTCAGGACTATGGAGGCTGGTGCCTGACTGAGTTTGCTCTGTGACAGATGTTACTGCTGTGAATATGTCATGGGAGACCAGCCTGGGAACACAGGAGGAAGCTTCCAGGCTGGGGACTACCTGTGGGAAGGGTAGCAAAGGCAGTGTTCAGCTGTCCTAGGGCTGCACTGCTGCAAACTGGGTCTGCCATTCTCACACAGTTCAAGGAGAGTTTTTGACCCTAGCTTTCTGTGCAATGACCAAGAGAGGTGCTAACATCTCCCTGCTGCTCTGGATCCTGGAAAGAGTCCAAGTTAAAGCTGCGGAAAGGATGGCTCTTTCCTTTCTTTCACTGCTTTGTTAAATAGTAAGTAAATCTCAGACAAAATCCACCATGATCCAGACAAGCAGTGCTGAGGGTTCAAGCCACCTTGGTTATCTTCGCTGCCTGGAAAGCCAGTGTCTTTAAGGAGTAAAACAGGTGTATAAAACCAGGGACAGACCAAGATGAAATATCTATTTGCTCATCTTCTTGAAATCCTCCATGCCAGAGAAAATCTGTTCTGTATGTACGTGGCATATACAATCTTAGTTCAGCCTAAATGAACCAAGCAACTCCCTGTCCTCCCAGCCAATATGCCTCTGTAATTTTTTTCTGTCTTCCTTCTTCCATATATTCTACTTAAACCCTATAAGCAATGTATCTCCCTAAAAATACACATAGACACTTGTTTGATTGCTCTCCTTTTCCACTTGTCAGTTACTTAAAATCATTTCATTATTTAAAGCATTTTCAAAAAATGCTCTTTGTCCTGATTTATATGCTTTTTCTTCCTCAAGTCTTTTCAGATGTCAGATGTCCAGTATGGATGTACTCTGAACTACATACAACGTTCTAGCTGTGGTCTTGTTAAACTCAAATTTGGAAAAGGCTCTGAATTTTTCACTCCATATAGCTTATTTTTCCCCTGGGCTTAAAGGTATTTTGGAACATTTCTGCTGGTGGATTTAATTCCAAAGTGATACCAAACGTTTAAAATACAGGTGGTCCTTCCAAATGGCTAATTTCATAACCCAAAACCAATTCTGGATCAAATCTCTGCAAGGAAGAGTTTAAACAGGGAAGCTGTATATTTATTAGGAGCACTGAAAAAGTTCACTACAAAAAAAACAGAGTTATTTTGACTGGAAAATCAGCTTGGCTTACAGAAAAAGTGACCAAAGTATAAAAAAAAAAAATGGAAAAAATGCGAGAAAGGAGAAGTTGGTAATAATATAAATTAGAAGATAGACTATTGAAGAAAAGTAATAAGAAAGCAAAAGTACCACAGGACCAGTATATGGTCTGCAGGCTTGTGGACAACAGTGATGCATTTTTGAAACAGAGGAGGGAGAGAAGAGCTTGTACCAAAGTAAACAGACAGAAATGTGGAATCAACTAAAAAAAAAAACAAAAAAAACCCAAAAAACCCCAAAAAAAAACAAGAGAGGAAAAAAAGATTAAGCAGGAACAGCCAATATTGTATTCTGTATTTGGGGAAAAGCAGGAGAGTATTAATATGCTAATCATGTAATAAATCCTTTCCACTCCAGCAGGGCTCAGGGGAGTGCTGAGTCACATCTGCTAAAGCTTCTATATCAGTTGTGAATACCCAGCAACCCCAGTTTGGACAGGGCTGATAAAGGAGTTCTCTTAATATGGACAAAGATTGACGGTCATCTCTGAAACACTGAGATCCAGATGTCTGAAAGCTGTGGCAGTATAGGCCTATCCATTTATCTCTATTCCTAAGAAAGGAGATGGGGTGACTGATGCAGAACCCTCTTGATGGATAATTAAATTAGAACAATACCGTTAATGCCAAGCTGCACGGTCATTTGGGAGTCAGTTTTTGCTGTTTAGCCGATGCTTAAGCTGATCAAAAGACTGGGCTGATAATACTTGACACTGTAACATAGTTTCAGGTTCTGTGAGGTATTTGGCCTGGTATTTGATGACTCTAGAAGGATACAAAACTCATGTAATCACAGATATAATTAGAAAGCAGGTAACTGACTGAACTTTAACTGAAAATCATTATTATTAGTGAAAAAAAGTTATTTTTCAGTGTACCATCCTTTGGAGGTTAAAAAAAGGACAAAAGCCGTGGTGTCTATCTATCTGGTCTGATGGTGTCTGACAAAGCTGTGGGAGAGACCAGTGGGATTCCTGGCTACCCCAGAGACGTGTGTGCAACAGAGACAGCAGAGAGTTTGTGCCCCCGAGCGAGGAGACAGGGGGCTTCTCCTGGAGAACTGTGCAACAGTCTCATTTACTCATTTACTGTGGAAGATGAACTCAAACTACCTGGATGATTAACAGTCACAGAGAGCTCATTTTCTAAGGCTGAAAGAACTTGGGTGGCTTAGCAAAATGAAGGGTGACTGAAGGTATTGCTGCTGGCTTGAACTGCACAAGGGAGCAGACACAGGGAAGGCAGAGATTTATACCAAGAGACAGTTTTACCAAAAGGATCCTGTATGTAATCAAAGAATATGATTTATATTGAATATAAAGTGTGAGATTCTGAAAATATCTTCCAACAGAACACGAACACTGAAAGTCATTTTATAGGGAGTTCAGAATACTTGCAATATTGTTGTTTGTGATAGCAGTGGAAAAATCCCTTGATGGTTCATGGTGTTCTTTGCCCATCCAATCCCCAACACAGTCCAAACAAGGATTAATTCAGGGAAGTCCTGAGCTCTGTGTTTACAGATAAAGCAAGAGTGGGTGATTAAGTTAATACTTATCTAGCAGGGGAGGAAACCATTGCCCAGGACTGCTCTGTCCACAGCACTGTCTGTTCAGCGGGGTTGGAAACACCAGGTGAAGAAGGTGCTTTTCTTTCTCCCATAGTAAATAAAGCTTACTTGCCGCAAAACTGTCTGCAGATAGTTTCTTTTCATGTAATGAGCTGCGTCTTGTTAGTTCTCTGTATGTTTTCAAGTATCTGCATAATTTTATTTGCTTGTGCATTCTAATGCTTTAAATCTTTCCTCTTTAGACCTGTGAGCATATTTATTACTCCATTTATTTCTTGCTGGCTCACTAATAGCATTAAGTTACATTGTTCCTTTTCCTTGACTTCTGTAGCACACCTCTGCCTTTTCTCCAAGACTTTGGAAATCAGCGTTCACTGTGTTTGACCTTTGCTGAAATTCCTTGAGGCATATTTCACTGCATGTGCCATTCATCTTTCATATCCGAGCAGGTTTTAAGTTCTATGGGTAATACAAGTTAGATTTGCCAAGATACTGTATCATTAAAAAAAAAAAAAATCTAGGCATTTTGCACTGCTTTTATGTCATTTACTCACAGCAGCTTAGTTATTTCTGAACTATTCCTAGTACCCTTGCTGCCTTGAATTTAAATTCTCTGCTGCTGCATATGGAAAAATTCTTGTAGTTCTCCTCGATACCTGTAGAAGGCACTGAAGGGCAGGTGGTCGTGTCCCCTACCTCCCACATTTCTGTGTACATTTCCAAAGAGCAAGGGAACACAGCCCTTCCCAGAGAGGCAGTAGCTCATCTGGAGGATGATTCTGAGCAGAAGTTTCTCATAGCTGCTCTTGCCTTGGAAATGTGATTTCCACATGGGATCACAGTTTGCAAGCAAATCCTGTGGCTTAATTTTCATGGCTCATCACTCTTTAGGTGTTAGCTGGGTACCACGGGACCTCCCCTGTGCAATGTGCTGGTGTGTGCCTTGTTCTTTAAGTGCTCCTTGGAAAACCATAGCTGAAGACAGAGTTCTAGAAGATAACAATCAACTATAAAGGACAAAGAATATGGTGTATGCAGTTGGAATAAGAATTCTAAGTTGTACTGTGGAGTTATGAATCTTCAGGCAGGACTGATGCAGCTGCTTTTTGGGAGGGTCTGTCTGGGCATGCGGGGCGGCAGCAGGACTGTGCAGAGTCCTGTTCTACCATCTAGTGGTATGTTGGGACAGTGCACACGGTGGAAATTGCCCATTTTTAGGGTAAGGAGGTCTTTGTTAATTTAATAAATGATTACTAATTTATGTTTGTCGTCTCTGAAACTCAACAGAATTTCCTGGATGAAGGGAAGCCATTAAGAATGCCAGGGATGCTGATTTAAAGAATGCCAGAGATGCTGATTTCCACACGGTGGGAAGAGGGTAGGAAATATTCTCTGCTGCAGCCAGGGCACTTAGGTTCAGTGTGGATCATCAGTAGCATCCTGAATAGACACTGGTCTCATGTATTTAGTGCCGCACGCAATCTGTACCTTACAGCAAAGCACAGCTCTATTATTAATCTACTTTTTGATAATTCTAGAACTCAGAAAAGCCCTTCCCTTTTCCTTCTCTTCATTTCTTAACAGTAATCTCTGAGAACTAATCTAGTAAACTCAGTTTTGACCATATCATGCCACTTTAGGCAGTATCTGTCCCTCACACTTCAGCCTACCCCTGGGTTTCCTGGTGTTTTATGTGTTGCTTTGCTGGCATTGACAAATAAACCTGATCTGCCCATGGCTGCACTCTTCTCTGCAGAAGGTTATACTGTCAAACATTTGAACTGATCAGGACATCAAATAAACCCATAAATAGGATTTTTTTGTACCAAATGGATGCAAAAAAAGCTTGTGCTGGCACAAAGCAGGAGGTGTTTTGAGGGAACATCCCAGGAGCATCTGAACACAAAGAGTACAATTCTGCTCCCAGCAGAAAATGCAGGGCAGGACAAAATGCCTTTGGAGCTCCCAAATGTAGCAATTTGGACTCCTGAACTGGACTCAAGATCAGTTCAGGGTCTGCTGTAGCACACTGACTCTCAGCACTAAAGAAACTTTAAAATGTGCCCATTGATTTGATGGATGGATGAAACACAGCATCCACTCTACTTGCTGAGCTGCTGCTGCTATGCTGCTGTGCAGCTAATGCTGCTGTAAAATTGTTTGCATTTTTAACCAAATCTCATTAGAAGTTTATGTATAATTAATTATACAACTGAGCTGAATGCATTACTTTTTTCCTGCTTTATTTTTCTTGAAGGTTCCAGATTTCCCAACTGTTGACAAAGGATGTGCTAATGACATCATTATGAAATTCTGTTGTTTACTATTTTCTTCAACAAGTAGTAATTTTATTGACTTTGGCAGAGAGATTGGTGTTTTGCATGATTTCAATAGATTTTGTTACACAGAGGCATAATATAAACCAAGATGTTCCAGAATAAACAGGACTATTACTACCAGATGGAAATAGTTGTGAAGCATTATTGGACTTGAAAAAACAAAAACATTTTAGGAAAAACATTTTAGGAGTCAGCTTAATCGTTTTGAAAACAATATCTAAGTCTAAAGTACTGTTTTTGGAGAAAACAACGGAAGGATATAAATAGTAATTATTTCAGATCTTGCTACTTTATCATCTATGCACATATTTGTAATATGTGAGTTTAAAAGACTTGCCAACACACTTGAGTTAGTGTTGTAATTTGAATCTGAAATGAGATATTTCTGATTATAATGCAAATCAAGGCAGCTAAAACTCAGAAAATAGCCTGGCAGCAAACTTATTGAACTTAGGGACCGGAGATGTTGGCTGACCTTATTTGTAGAGCTGGTCAAATGATTAATTGTGATTTTCAGATGAATTCTAAATTTATTCCAGTAACAATAGCTTATGCAACCATTGGATAATGAACCCTGGCAAATGATAGGTTTATAACTCAAATCCGGGTCATGGACATCAGGCCACAAAATAAAAATTAATCTATTCAACATACAAGTATTTCTCATTCTAAATGGTGAGAAAGGAAGTCTGTGGACTTGGGTGGAATAACTGTACATGAATACAGATGGTCAAACAGGTAATATCTGTCTGCCAAATGAGACACAATAGATATTGTTACAGAGTCTGTTAAGAAATTGAAAGCAATAAAATGCACTGCGGAGATCATATATTTTAGATCATAAATTGCAAAAATACGTACAGGTTAAATAAAATGCAAACAGCTATAAGACGTAGAGTGAAAACTGAAACAGAGGACACTAGAAAATTAAAACCTAACTATGTAGTTAATTCAGGTATTATCTGACTGGACTAAGTTCTGCAGAAAATGAAACACAAACTAAACAAGTCTCAAGCAGCCTATATAAATGAAAAAGCCTTTCTTAATGTCATTAAATGCAAATGCTTCTCAGTTCATAAATCCTTAGTCCAAAAGTTCATAGTCTTTCAAATGTAAGGGTGAGCTCTCTTTTGGTGAAAGCCAAGAGTTTGTCCCAGTTCATCTTCACGTAGAGAAAGCAAACTCTGCTCTTGGCAGTGTAATTTGGTAGCTGCATGTTTAACATCTTTCCTCAAGACTGCCTCAGCACTTGACATTTATCAGAAACAAATCAAGAAGGCACACAGTGATCCTGGCCTTTTCTTGCTCCTTCAAGTCAGGGAATAAATTGGGCACCTACTGGTACCTGCCTGTCACACTGCAGGCTTCAACAGGAGCACGACTTCTGGCAGGAAAATTGAGCAAAGGGGGATACTGTTTGAGAGAGAAGATACTGCAATGTTGACAAATTATCCTAGGAAAGCAATATCAAAAGGAAAACAGCAGAAAAAAATCTCCTATATGTGACCTGACAAGTCCAGATTTTCAAGTATTTGGACTGTAAAAAGCTGCCCCTCACAGAAAGATTTTTAGAAAACATGTATTCATGTATGAGAGTTGCTTTAAGGCTTTTTCCAGTTTAATTTTTTTAACGTTTTCTTGACTTTCTAGACCTTATTAACGTGGCGTGTGGCCACATTATGCATTTTACACATGAATGCAGTGTAAAATGTATTATAAAATGCAGCAGAAAACCTTCATTTCCTAAGATGTTTCAGCTGCAGTAACTGAAATGTGGCCAGGGGCCTTCCTGGACTCTGAGCCAGCTGATGTGGTGTTATCTGGCTTCCTGCTCATAAAGCCTCAGCCTCCAAACCACGGTGTCTCTGTGACCTGGTCATAACCATCTCTGGCCCACTGTCACAGCTGAAATGTGCCTGGGAATTATTTGGGAGCATGTCCAGGTGTCCAGCTCCTGCCCTGGAGAGCCTCACCAGTTTGCTGGCTGACAGCACTCGAGGGCAGGCGGCTCCCCTTGCCACTCAGATGTTTCTCGTATCAAAGCAGCGTTTTTGTGGGAGGGCTGAAACACCCACAGGGAGAGAGGTTGCCTGGGATTTCCTTCTCATTCCCTCTTGCAGAGACTCTCATTGCTCTCCCACCTCTCCAGGCGCTTAGCTGCTTGTGTCAGTGCTGCAAGCCTGGTTTCTCCCTTCAGCCATCACCTCCCTCCTTCACACCGCCTCCATTTTTCACAGGTCTCTCTCATGTTAATCAATCCTGGGGGAATTTTTCCAGCCTCCTGTGATGGGAGATAGAAGGCAGCAGGAGGCTGGCAAGAAGCCAGCCAGGCAGGGGAATAACAATAATGCCCCTTTTATGCTCCAAATCCATTTTATTGTAAGCATCCTGCTGTACAAGCCATTTCATGAGCGATTCATCATACTCACAAATGAGCCCTTTACTCGGAGAAAATTTTGAACAACGGAAAGCTTAGAAGGAAGATCTATGTTGCTTAATTATGTGGTCACTCTGGGGTCATTTATACATGCTGGTGCCATTGCCACATGTCCTTCAGCAAACGCGTGCCTGTCAGCAGTGCCCAGCTGTGGGACGTGTCTCACCTGTGCCCAGTGCTGGGGGAGGCACCCGAGTGCTGCCACCTCACTGTCACGGGCTGCTGTGCCTCTGCGTGTGAACGGGGAGCTCAAAACAACCAAGCCCAGGAGTCGGTTCTAGGCACTAACACAGCTCGTGTTTCAGTGCTGGAAATGCTGTGTTTTGATGAGCTTCCTGGGGATTTTTCCAGTAGTTGGTTTAATCAGTCCTGCTGGCAGCCTGTCAGCCCCAGGCAGCAGTTGGGTACATAAAGCTGCAACAGCCTCTGAGGGGCACAGGCAGCAAACTGCGAGGCTGTCCCAGCTTGGCTGGTTCTGCAAAGCCATAAATCCACTTGTATTTCCTCCCTTCATCCCTTCTGCACTGAGCATGTACCAAATTCTTGGCTATACATAGTGCCTAAAATTTCTACGTTCTCCGTGCTTTCCTGTTAACATCCAAAACAGACGGTTTGGGTTTTTTAGGAGCTCCCTCAAACAGGTATATATAGGCTTGGCACGTAATGTATGCACACATTATCTACATTAAGATATTAATTTCAAGCACCTGATTAAAATGCATACTGTTGATGAAAGGCAGAATTTAGGCCCTAAAAGTTTTGACAAAACCTTCTGTAAGATTCATTCGATTTTTTCATTAAGTTGCTACAAGTTAAAAATAACAAATGAAATAGCAAATGGACTCTCTCACCAAATCCTGACTGTCACATTTCATTTAAGGCTGGGACAAAAACTTCCATACTTTTAGGTACTTTTCCCCCAGTTTTGAGCACTGTCAGAGAGTATGGACATACATGGACAATATAAATTTAAAATTTCCCACACCACACTGGTGACACTCGTCTTCTTGCACTCACAGTCCATAATTACTCAGTAGCTCCCTTTTTAGCCTCTTTTTGCAGCTGCCCATTGCCAAGTGAGAGGGTTTAATGGCTTGGCACGAAATTCAAGGGGTGCTGGAGATGTCGCTGCTGAACTGTGATTGAATGTCAGCAAGCCATTTGCTGAGATTGTTTATTCCATGCGGAACACATTACTTCCACCCAAACTGCTCCATCACCAGCCAGCGCACACTTCCGACGGCAGCACGGTCCCCGCACTCGGCTGTCTCTGCCCGGAGCCCCGCAGCTCCCGGCCTGGCCCCGGCGCTCCTGGCTGCGATGGCAGGGGTGGATGTGCCGTGCCCGGGGCTGCCCTGGCGGCTCAGACGCGGCTCCGTGTCCTCTCACACTCACAACACCCTGACGAGCCTCCGTCCGAAGAGCTCTGCATCCTTGGCAGGCAGCCTGCTTGTGATTTTCCAGGGGCACGTGTTCAGCGACGGCTGCTGTTGGCTTTGGCAGATGCAAGGAAAACATTTTGTAAACCTGGAAAATTCCCAGTACTCACACTCTGTCTGACTGGTGTCCAATGGCAGCTCCGGACTGAGAACAATAAGGAGAGTAAGCAACAGGTTGGAGCCTTAGAGACGAAGGAAGAAGCTCAAGTAGAGAAGAAGAAAAAAGAAAGGAGCAATTTTTTCCCTCTTCAAGAAAATTCCATGTATTCAAAATTTAACAGTTGGTCCTCAAAATGGTGCTGTTTCTGAGCCATGCAGTTAAAAATCAGGCTCCTGATATAGCTGATATTCTTCTTATTTGTTTTTTGATCCATAACCTTTTGGGGGTCACATTTGCCAGCTTTCCTCTACAGTCTCAATGACTAAAAAGCTACTTTTCATTGTCATGAAAACTGAGATCCTCACATAATCATATGACTCCAGAAGCTGGAGATAGAAGTACATCGCGTTCCGAAGGACCAGCCATCAGAATGCTGGCAACACTGCAAAATTTCCCTGGAGAACTCATCCTGCCGTGCTTAATGTCCCAAAGATAATGTACAAAGTCTCAGATGAGCCGGACGGGCGATCTAAAGGGCACATTCAGCCCTCTGCAATTAACCAGTAAGTCCATAGATCATGCAGCTCTCAAGCAGGATCTGTCCATCTAGGTAATGCTGACATTCATGTTGACCTCAGGACTGGATTGAATTTCCTTCAAGGTGCACTCAGAAGAGCCAAGAGCTCTCTTGGTGACTGCAAAAGTGAATGGAAACAAAATCTCAGACTTAGAAAAGGTTTTTGAGGTTGGGTTTATTTTTTAATTTTTTTTCTTCTGATAGATCACTTACTCCCCCAAAACCTCTCTGGTGTTGACCAAAAACTGTATCTAATTCAGAAAGCACCTTTTGGATTAAGGTAATGGCATTATACATACAGAGAAGAAAAAGGTATGAAATATTTTTATTTAGAGATAAGATTCCACTTTTACATGTTTTCAGTTCAAATGCTCTAATTTTTCCACTGTGGAAGCATGTCTTCTTCTGAAATTTGCCTTATTTAATAATGACAATAAATTCAAACCTGATCAGACACAAAACATATAATTTTGGATCTGACAAAGACTTTCAGCCGTGTGTGATAAAAATGAGGTTTATTTCAATTGTCATACTGAGAAAATCAGTCCTTGGCACTTGTCTCAAACACTCTGACAATGCAAAAAATTGCCCAGAAGCCTGTGGGGAGCCAGGCTGGGAGCGGAACCCCTTGACACACAAAGTCATTAAAAGAATTTGTCACTGCGAGAGCTGCTTTGGGCAGAGGTCACATTGCACCCAGCTGCTGCCTCCGCTCCAGCCCGTGCGAGAGCCCTTCGGTGTGAGCCAGAGATTGTGCAAAAGCTTGTGGGGAGCAGGGGGTGCCCATGGATTTTGCAACCAGCCGGCAGTGCGTTTTCTGTGTTTCTGTATCAGTGTGAAACACCCAAATGCGCTTGCCCACAGCCCTCTCACGGACATCAGAGGCACTGCACCCAAGCAGGATGCTTTTGGGATGCTGGTTAACTCTTTCTGCTTATTGTAAGAAATATTACTACTAAAAGGAAAAAAAAAAATAAGAGCGGACAGTATCTGTGGGGTTTTGTCTACATTATTTACACAGCCAGGCAGAAGTTTCATTATCTCCTGAGTTCTGGGGCAAGTTAGGACTGAAAGTTGTGCCAAGGTGTCATGGTTTAACCTCAGGTAGCAATTAAGCCCCACATGGCCACTTGCTCACCTCCCACTCTGTGCTTCCGTTAAAATGAAGAAGAGAATCTTGAAAAGGTAAAACCTGTGAGTCGAGATAATAACAGTTTAATAACTGAAATAAAGTAAAATACAATAACAGTATTAGCAGCACCACTTTTAATGGAAAAGAAAGGTGGAGTGAAAGCAATAAAATCCGAGGGAAAAAACCATGTGATGCCCAATACAATTCTCATCACCCACTGACTGATGTCCAGCCAGTCCCTGAATGGTGACTGGCCCCTCCCGGCCAACTCGCCCCAGTTTACAGACTGGACATGACATCCTGTGGTATGGAATATCCCTTTGTCCAGTTTGGGTCAGCTGTCCTGGCCTTGCTCCCTCCCTCTTGTGCACCTGCTCCCTGGCAGAGCATGAGACACTGAAAAGTCCTTGACTTAGAGGTCAGCACTACTGAACAACAACTAAACCATCAGTGTGTTATCAGTATCATTCTCATAATAAATCCAGAACACAGCACTGTACCAGCTACTAAGAAAAGAAAATTAATCCCAGCCAAAACTAGGACCAGGTTGACTGCTCTGGGAGAAAGTGGTATATGCTGAAAGAATAGTCTTTTGCTACTCCAAAAGTCCAAGAGTAGCAAAAATGTCTTGGCAGCACACTTCTGGAGAAGGCATTTGGCACAAGTATTGAGTGGGCATTTTGTGGCAGGTTTTGCCCCTGTGATGTTTTCCCGGTGCCTTTCCAGTGGCATGGGTTTGGGAAGAGTGCCCTGGCACAGGGTGGGGTGACCTGGCTTTGGTTTAGCACAAAAATAAAATGCTGAGTGATGGAACACACTCAGACAGGAAATCACTTTTTTCCCTGTGCAGCTGCTATGACAGCAATGTTGATGTTGGATCTTCCCTAGCTGAAAGAAAAAATAAGGCTTGATTTCAGTACAGATGAGTAGTTGCCTCACTCTGGAAGTTGGTTTTCTACAGCCCCTGTGCACAGAGTATCAACCACACAAGCTGACAGAGGTGGATGTTTACACATTTGTCTTCCTCTATCTACAAGATGCACAGCCCCGAGTAAGGGAAAAATAGAGATTTAATTCTGTTTGGTTGTACCCAGTAAGAAACAATGAAGGATTTTCCAATTGCACTAGAGGTACTTTCATTTCTACTGCCCTTGAGACAGAGATTTATTTAGTCCTGTCACTTGAGGAAACCTGCTTGCACTTTTAACTCCTGTGTTGCCTTTGGGGAAGAGGCTAATAGTCTTCAGTGACCAAAAAAATCTCCTCTGGTCATTTCACGTGGGAAAACTTTGAATTTCCTGACACCAGAGTTGTAATTTTCACTGCAGTCATGACTTCTCTGAAAAAGATACTATGAGCTCTGCTCAGCCCACTGGCAAAAAGGACAAACCTCATCTTGGCAGATATGTATTTGTTTGTTTCTTCTTTCTTCCCTCACAATTTTCTCTTCCTGTGTTGCCAAGAACAGAAAAGACAAAAAGAGCTATTGTTTCATCTATCATTTCCCCAGCTCTGAAGGTGGTTTTTAGATTTGGAATGAAGTGGGAACAGGGAGTATTTGAGAAGTTGTGTGGCAGCACTTGGCTGTAGGGGAAAATCAATGCTCCCCATCAAACCAACTCAGCCTCGTGTGCATACCCAGCTGTTCTGTTTCCAGATGCTACATTTTGCTCTAGCAACATTTCCAGTTGTCATTACCAACCTGAGCTCTATGTTTTACCCACAAATATTTCAACTTGGTTTACACATTAACAGGCTCAGGTTAATTCACTTCCTTTAAAATATGTGGAAAAGAAGACCTGCACTAAATAGTTAAGGAGTCCTTGTGAAATGGCATGTGAGAGACTGAGCAATGAGGTACAGATGGCACTAATGTGACTTTGTGTCTGACCTGTGTCTGATTTATAGTGCTTTATATGAGACCAGAGTCAGGGACAGCCACCCTAAGGGTTTTCAGTCCCAGGAGAGCAAAGCTTTGGGGCTGAGACGGTGCCAGCTGTAGCTGCCACGTACCTCGGACTCACACTCCCCAATTTGTTTGGCAGCTGCTTTGCAGGTCCCTGCCTTGTTCACAGAAGGAAAGTACGAGCGAGCAGCAGCACCCCAACTCCTCCAGGCTTTCTTACTTTTATTTAAAAAGTAGTTTTTTCCTTGAAAAAACATCATATTTGTTCCTGTTTGTCTACATGATATCAGCTCCTTTGCTTGACCCGCTCCCAGCCATACCTGCACTCACACATTAAGCCCATGTGTGCCACAGTGGCCTCACCAGATTGATGGCCAGTGGCCAAGCTGTGCTGGCTTGTTTTCTAGCAGTACTTTTCCTGGTAGTTCCCTGCCAGCACTGGGAGCCTCATGAAATCCCTCCCTGTGACTGTGCCCACCACAAGCATGTGTCCTGCCACTCAGGCAAGTCATGGAAAATTTGTTTGTATCCCTGTACAGCCAGGGTAGGTCATAGCAGCCAGGAGCTACCTGGGTTGGAGAACGTGCGTTTCCTGGAGCAGAGGCACATCCACACATCTCTCACTAACCACCAGCAAATTCAGCTTAGCCTTAGCATATGAAGTTGCTCAGCAAGACTGAGCCACACTTCGACCTTCCCCTGCCTGAAATGACTCCTCTGGGGTTCAAAGTCCATCTACTGTCATTAAAATAGTTACAATCAGTGAGAGATCAGCAGTCACACCGCAGCAGTGGTGACAAGTGACATGGTGACGCATGTGACTCAAGGACTGTCCTGAGCACTTGCTGTGCAGTCACTTGTGCTGCCACATGCTCTGCAGGGAACCCCACGGTGAGGATGGGGGTGGCAGTGTCCCTGCCAGCTGGCTGCCAGCTGGGGAGCAGCTTCTCAGCCTGGGAACACAGAGGGAGGGAGACACTCTCCCCAACCCTCCCACCAAGAAGTGCAGGAGTGAGGAGGCAGCTAAGAAACTTGCTTGGACATTATGGGATGTGGAGAAAGTGCTCACAGAATGAGATGGCTCTTCATGTAACTGAGGCTGGTGATGAAAACGCTGAGATTGATTGATACTGGCTTCTCCCAAAGCTCAGAATCCCATCACATAGTGCCAAGTTTGACCAGCAACCTTGCTCCAATACACTGCCGAACCCAGCTGTGAAGGCGTTCGGTTGTCACCCTTACGTCTAAACACATAAATGTGCTCTTATGTCCATGGGGTTACTCCAGCAGATCCCAGCCTCCAGGAAGCAGCACCAGCCTGAGAGCAAACCCACCACTGAACATGAAGGTTTTGCACCTTTGAAGAGGTGCAGGATGGATATATGTGTCCATCTGTCCACAATGGTGGGGACATCCTCACATTTTGTTGTCCTTTGAGGAGGACAAACACTGTCTTTCACTTCAGGAGATGTCAGCTCTCTCTTCTGGCAAGATGCAGTTCTAGATCCTAACTACGGTGTTCCTATGTGGGTTTCTACCTAATCTATTTTATGATTAGTAGAAGTCACAAATCATTTCCCTGTACAAGACCTTGTAGGCCTGTTGAGAGAAAATGCCAAAGAAAGCAAGCAGCATTATGGCCCAGAGGTAAAGCTAGGTGTGATACATCATGCCACTGGGCTGCAGTTGTGCGCCCTCAGGAAGCCCAGTACTGGTTTCTTGTGTCTGAAATCTAAAGCAGCTCAGCCCAAAGCTGCTACCCTGGGGCTGGACTAAAACCACCATTTTTTTATACTAGTTTGATTGTCAAAATAAATATACTAAATAAATAGCTAAAATAAAAATGGTCTTCAAAAGAAAATAGTTCCTTCTAATAACAGAGGAATTCAGAAAGATGGACACCAATAGGAGGAGGACACTGGGCTGTGGTCTGAGTTCAGTGCACAAATAAACTAATTAACAGGTAAAATATCTACTACAAGGGAACTAGTAATTGCATGATCCAATGATTGATTCATTAAATGTTTATTAAAGGCATCCCTGACTGACGATCTTTGAGCTTGTACTGGATTTTACTCCAAAAGCTCCAGGCATTTATATTTTTATGGCAATGACTGTTTTATGACCCTTGAATCACCTGTTTCAGATACAGAAATGCCTTCAGACTTCTTTCTCTCTCAATTATATTTATTAATGTTTAGTCTTAATGATTTTATTTCTTGACTGTTGCTAATCTCGCGTAGCTCTGTGAACTTCAAAAACCCCCAATGTCATTTTATTCCTGACTATTCAGGAAAACGTTAGGCTAAGCAGTGAGGAGGAAAAATAATAAGCAATGGGTGATTATTTTTGAAGAGCAGACATTAATTCCAGATGGAGGAGCCTCATGCCAAGCTGCTGGGAAGAGCAGTTTGGAGATGATCAGCCAGGAGAAGGAATGGTGTTTCAAATAATGCATCTCTTGGTCCAGCTGAGGACCTGAGCAAGGGCAAATATACGCTGATTATTAGTGCCTGGTATTAAAATGTTGTTTCAGCCCTGGGAGGATAAAATTCAACAGCAGTGGCTCTCAAGATGACCTGCAGCAGGGTGCAGTTTCAAAAAAAATGAGGAGGAAACTCACTTGGTGTCTTCTGTAACAAGCACAAACCAGCACATGGATTTGGTACTTTGGAAGTTGAGTGGGAATGGCACAGCCGCACACAACCCGCTTGGATAAACCCCAGTGGATTAACAATATGCTGTGCAAATTCAAGTATTATTGTTGCCTTTTTGGCCCTAAGCCACAATAAAAGATATCTGTAATGAGCCACAGTTTGGTGACTCTGGTGTGTCATGGGGCCAAAGGCCAGGAGCAGCATCACTTCATCCAGACGGGAAGCACCTTGCCAGTGCAGGCTCTGCAGAGTATTATTGCAGGATAAATTCTTCCGTTTTTATTTTGAACTTAAAACCCCCACTTCATTCCAAAATTAGGATGAATGTAATTGGTTTTTTGTGCTTTCTCTGGTGCAGAAGCAGGGCCAAAAAAAATGCCCCAAAACCCCCAAAATGGAAAAAAACAGTTCACACTCCCACTTTGTTTTATTTCCTTTGTTGTTCCATGCCCACCAGTCATTCCCAGTATGTATCCTGGACAATAATATGTGTATTTCTTAGACCTTTATTTTGCTCTAAACATGCCTCACAGTAGTTCCAGCCCAGAATATTTCTTTTTTTTTTGTTTTTTTTTCTGGGTAAAGCACCAAAACAGTAATAAGCCCTCTAAGATTACTTAGTACCAGTGTTGGTTGGCAAGGCCAACATGTGCCTTTAGTCTAATGTTTTTTCTTCTTTTCATTAGATGTTTTGCACTGCCTTTGGTGATGAGGGAGAGTCAGAAATGCTTCACCTGTGGCTTTGGACACGTGCTGTACTGAAAGCTGAAAAGAAACCTATCAAAGGGGGCAGTGATGCCATTGCCTGAGGTTCCCCAGTTTTCTTTAGAGCACAGGCATGAAACTTCAACCCCCAGCCCAGTCTCCACTTGCCTGAAGCTTTCCAGAGCAGCTTTACCTGGGGGGGAGTGAACTTTCCACTCCACAGAAAGACAAATTTCAAAGCTGTTGTGAACTGATGATCACAATGTGTTTTGGATTAGGTCAGTTTAAACATTTTGGGTTTAAATAATGCAAAAATACTTCATTTATATTTCATTCGTATTTATTTCTTATGCTTTTTTAAAGTGTAGATAAACTTCATACTTGAAGAGTTATGCTGACAAATTCAGCATTTCAATGGTTCAAAAATTTTCTAAGTAGGTATCAAATGGGCAGATTTGCTTAAACCAAGCCTTTCTGCAAACTGTTCTGGTTTTAGCAAACTGGCATTTTTTAAGGAAAAATGTGTTTCACAGAAGAAATTCCAGTTCTCTTTGCCCAAATTATTGTATAAAGGCTTTTATAACACTCAAAGGTCAGTTTGTTTTCTTGGAGAAAGCAAGTTCATATTTTCTTTCACTGTCCTCTTCTAACCCAAAAGGAAATAAAAATAGATAAACAGTCTCCTTTTGGGACTAAAAATGCCATTTTGTACTTCTATAAGCACTATAGAAAATGTAATAAAGTGACTTAGAACTTCCGTGGCTGAGCTGGTGAACCTGAAGCTGTGGAAACACCAAACTCCCAAGGCTGAGAGTCATTTCTCACTGGCTCACAGAAGCCAGAGGTGGCCATCGAGCTGCTTGTGAATAGTTCCAGTGGGCTGTGGCTCCGTGTGGGGTTTTTGGGTTGTTGTTCAGACCTCACTGGTGGAAGCCCTGCCAAAGCTCTCAACATGCAAAAATTACCCTGAGCTTGGAGGTCTGCTCAAATGAAATTGAGCTTTTCTGGACCCAGGTTTCCAGAGCCAGAATTTCATCCTGGCTGGAAACCCTGCTGCTCTGCCAAGGTCTTGAAGGTCATCAGGACTGGGGTGTGAGCCAAGTCCCAATGTCCTGCTGTGAGACAGTGGCCTGGCTGGGGGGACACTGAGCAGAGGGGATACTGGTGCTGCTGGCACCCAGGTGGTCATTGCTGCAGGGACTGGTGGAGGGTGGCTGATGTGGTGAGGGTTTGTTGGGGAAGGAGAACAAGCTCCTTTTTACAAGGCCCATTACAGTGGGAGATTATTTATCCCATGAGAGAGACTGGTGCATGTCCATATCTTGCCAACGGGGGAGAAAAGGGAGGTAACGGAGAGCTCAGGCTGGTGGGATGTGATGCCAGGAGGGTGCTGTTACCAAGAAATCACATCTACAGTGTAAAACAAATTTGTAAGGTGGAGCAAGGGGCTGAGGCTGTGTCTCAGGTGCCAGGCAGGAGGGCATGAAGCTGTGGCCAGCAGCCCTGCATTCCAACTCCTGCGCTGCCAGGGCTGTGCCGTGTACAGGCAGCCCCAGTAAATCGCCTCTTCTAAGCCTTGCCCTGGTGGCAAGAGGCTGTCTCTGTTTCATACACGTTAAAATTCTGGCATCAGTGCAGGAATCCACAGTTTTAGCACAGTGTGGGCGGCGTTGAGGGAATCCTGCAGTTATATCTGTGGCTTATCTCTCAGTCAATTAATTATTGCATCCTTATTTGATGAATGAACAGCAGCACTCCGGGTCAGGATCACTGTGCTTTGAGATAAGAGATGCTGTAAAGGCACGCTGCAATGCCACAGGGCAGGCAGGAGAGGGGCAGGCAAGAGGGAGATGATCAAGCTGCCCCTGTGGAAGGCTGGGACTGCTAATGGTGCCCAGCTGCCAGACGCAGGCGTTTGTAGCACTGTATGAACACTGGGAGTGGTGCAGGACAGGCAGGATACAGAAATGTGCTGAGACCCCTTGCACTGAATCCACCGAGGCACCAAAAGGCACGTGCAGGAATTGTATTTCCTGCTTTAAGCAAGATGCTCTTTTCTTGTGAATGGGGCATGGGAGATGCCATCCAGGCTTACAGACAGACTGCCTGCTTATGGAAGCTATTGGTCACTTCACTGAAGACTGTCTGGACTTTTTCTGGGTATGTGCTTATTCTCCTGCATCTTGGAAGAACACTAGAGGGCATTTCTCAAACTGCTGCAGATGCCCTGAGCTGATGGTGCTCCAGGGAGGTAAGCTGCTCAGAAAATGAGTATCATTTACTGGGTACACAGGGTCTGCTCAGCCCCCCACTGGAAGCTGAGGGTATGTGCTCCTTCCCACTCACCGTGTTCCCAGCAGAAAAGTCCCAAGTCACAAACAACTGAAAATAGCAAAATGATCTCATAGATCAGTTGCTAAAAATACAGAGGAGAGTCTACTTACAAACACCGTGGCTGCGTGGTGTGTTATTCACCCAGCAGAGAAAGACATCAGGGAATCCTGGATTCTTCCAGTTTTGAAATTATTTTTCCTTTCTGCTGTTGCTGCTGCCCATTTCTGACCAGCACCAAGCAGACACTGAGCCCACTGGAGAGGATCTTACCCAGAAGGAAGTGCCAATGAATGAAGCAGGAGTACAGAGCATCTCCCATGGGCCACGGGCTCTGTCACACCTGCCCATCACCCCAGGGGTGCCCTGTCCTTTTGGAGTCTGAACCAACCTTTTGGACTTACCTGATCTGTGAGTGGAATCACCCCAGGGGCTGCTGGGCTGCAGGGACAGAGAGGCCCCTCCTGAGAGCAGCATCTGGGCAGCAACTGCTGATGGAGAGGACTTGCTGACTGCATCTTGGCATCTCCAGGGGAGCAATGTGCTCAGAGTGTGCTCAGCCAGCTTCAGTTCATTTCCTTCCTCCCACCTCCACTTGGGCAGGTGTGGTAGTAAAGGCAAAGTGTATTTCAGTAAGTTATAGCCAAGATTTTAGAAGCTGATGGGTCACCAGTGAAAGCTATACAGGAAAGCTTAACAGGATACACAAAGCAGTGTTCGTCCCTCTGGCTTTTCTCAGATGCAGACAGAGGGATCTGGCATCCTCAGAGCTGCTGGTTCCCTACAGACTCCTTTGGTCTGTACAACTTTGCTTTGCTTTGTGTCTGTCCTGCACAGGTGGACACCACCCCAGGCAAAGCTCTCTGTTACCCCATGGGGATCTCACAGGCCCCAGGGCACTGCTCATGAGGCTGCAGTGGGTGTCTGAGTGTTTCTGCAGAAAGTGAACACTCCTGTCTCCGAGCAAGTAAGCAGGGCTGGAGGAACCAGGGAGGCAACCAGGGCAGGCCCTGGGAGGTGCATTATGGTGCATTATTCTGATGCACTATAGGCAATCCCAAAATACAGCACATATTTGCATTTGAGCTGCTCTAAACATGCACAGGCTCCTCTCCCAGAGAGGTTTGTTGAGCCACCATGGGTTGTGAGGTCCTGGCTGGAGCAGTTCAGTGCCCAGGAGGGGTGACCTGCCAGGTCTGGGCTGTTCCCAGGGTGATGGTCCCTGCTGCTCCTGTGACTTGACCTAGCTAATGCACAGATCTCACTTCTCCTCTGGGGCTGTTTTCTCCAGCCAAATATTCCCGACACCTTCTTTACCTAAAGACATTATTTTTCATCATTAGGTATTGCAGTAGAAACTAGGATTTGGCCAGCAGCAGGTCCTGCTCAAAGCTAAAGGGAGAAGGAGAACTCAAGTGGAAAAAGGAGATTGTCCTCAACATTTCAGTTCGGAGCACTTTGCTGGCTGGTAGTAAACAGGGAATGAAATTGGGCTGGTGGTTTTTTTTTTAGTTATTTTATTTTTCCATGTCTGTTGAATAAAGAAAACTATCATAATGCAACGTTAATTCCTCCAAGGCATTAGTACAACACTTCATTTGGCTTTAAAAACTCAAATAATATATAACTGCCAGATAATTAACTATGTGGATTAAAAACTGGTTCTTCCATTGATCTCAAAATATTGATCATTGCAAGTCACCAATGAGTAAAGAGCACATTTAGCAGCGATGCCACACACTGGGATCTTTCTGCCACAATTTGCTTGTTCATTGGTGACCTAGACAATGACATAAACCTTTAATTGATGAAGTCTGTGGGAGACATGTAAGTTGAGAGGTAATAAAGAAGGACAAAGACAGGTTATTGTTATGCAAACCTGACTTGCCTGATCACAGTCCCGTGACATCCACTGGCAGGTAGCTAAATACCAACTTACACAACACCAGAGACAGACATGCAGCATCTTGGCAAGCAGCAATTCAGAAACAGATTTAGGAGTAATCATAGATGATCATTTCAGCATAAGCTGCCAGTCAGGTGGTGGCTGAAAAGGCTGCTTACACAACCCTTTAATGTATAAAATGAAGTTATCAGGAAGAAACAGAGCAAGGATCTATGTATACAGAGTTTATGAAAGATTATAGCCCATGAACAATTATCAATAGAATGTCCTTGGTATTCATGGATATTTCCTTCTATTGTTAGAATATATACACATCCATATACATCTGTCCATTCATATATAGATAGATTTACATCTTTGTGTGTATAAACTGTACATATGTACATATGTGTATGTGATCCCTAAACAATCAGTATATGTAAAATATCAACTGCCAGTGCTCACTTGATGCTCAACAAACATGGCAGAGGCACCTATATTGGAACTACTGGGTTCAATACACCCTTGTTTCAAGTATAGAGGTGACCAGATTTATATATTTATCTTTTTGGGACATGAGACATGTCCACAGATCCTTGCCTGTGGTTTTAAAACAAATTACTCTTCACTCAAAAGTATTCTGGAGTCTGGTTTAATTCAGAGTCCCTTGCTGAATAGAATTTTTTTAGGGTCCAAGGATGAGCACTGTGCAAACTAGGTTATCTTTGCCTCTAGTCCCCAGTGCTTGGTGGGGCTGTCTCTTTTATTACGTCCAGCTTTCCTGTTCATGCAAGTCCCTGAGAGGCATCACCAGGAGACAAGTCTCCCATAAGCTGGTCTGTCCCTCGGTAATTGTCCCTCTTTAATTCAAACCTGAAGAACAGATTTGTCCCAATGACTCACTGCTTTTCTTATCCCAAGGTACCCCACTGCAGAATCTTGTGCCATTCACCTTTGAGCACTGTACTGCAAAAGGACAAAGACAGCATGAGAACAAGAATCTGTTTCAGAAATTCCCTGAGTTGTCTGGGGTTGGATTTTCCAATTTTTCAAAAGACTTTTGATCTTGTGGACAAAGGCACAGTAAGACCAAGGGAGAAATTACAGTAGAAAGAATGAATTTAAGCTCCTGAGGGAGATTCTGATTGATAAATGCAAGAGAAAGTGACTTTCTTTGAAGTCCCTTGAAGGAGTCAACAGGTGTGTGGATATAACCTACTTTAATTTCAAAAAGGCATTCAACAAGATTTATAATAAAGTTTTTAAGGAAGCTAAGAAGTTTTGAGACATGAGGTCCTTACACATATATAACATTGATCAAAGAAAATAATAGGGAATTACTCAGCTTTCTCAGAGGGTGAAACTCCACTTGGTGAGCTGTGCTGGAGCTCCTGCTGCTCAATATGTTAAACAGTGTAGAGAAGGATGGGTAAGTAGGAGACAGCTTGCTGGAGGTGCTGAGCTACGCAGGGTAATAAAGGTGGGAGCTGATTGTGAAGAATTGCGAAAGGACTTTATGAAACACTGTGAATGCAAATCAAAATAGGAGACGAAATTTGGCATAAACCGATGTGCACAGGAGAAAATAATCCTAACCTCACATAAAGTGACATGTTATGATTCATCTACTACCTCTGACATAGAAAACCCTGGTGTTATAAAAAATAGCTTCATAAAAATGTCAGTACAAAGCACAGTAGCACTAAAACCAAACAAAACCAAACCCTGGCAATTCAAATGTCAGGCAAGAACAGAGAGTGTAACACAGAGCTCTACCCCGTTATAGGAAAATTACACATGGGTGATTGATGGTAGTGGTACTTCCCACATTCCATGTGTTTTAAGAGAGTAGTGGATAGAGAAAGCAATTTGGAAAAGAACCAGAGGCCTTAGCTGACACGCAGCTTGATAGCCTCGTCTTTGCTGGGATGTTATAACAACATCCCAGTGACAGCACTTGTGTCCAATCAATTGACTTGGGAAGGAATTATTACTTACAATCATACCACAAACCCAAAGTCACTCCCTCCTCTCATGCTGGTTTACAGCACACCACATATTCAATAACCATATGGGTTCTTGTCTCAAAACGCCTTTGGGCAGGACTCTGTTGTAACAGGGAAGAAACTACTGAAACTTTTCCCAGGTCTTGCCTAATCCACTATGGGCTGTGAGAGACAGACCAGGGATTAACCATGCGTGCTCTCACAACAAAACAGCCATGGGAATAGTCTGCACAGCATAAGCAGAGCTGGAGCTGAATTAGGCTCAGCAAACCCACCTCGGGTGTTCAGGGTGGCAGTGGGACAGGTTATTTCACACAGTGTTGGACTTTTCCAGCAGACACAAGACCCAGGGCTGTGGTCTCCATGAACTCCAAGAACTTTATCTTGCCAGTGTGCCAGTGCAGCCCCTGTCTGATGGCATTACCTGTGGGTAGCCCACGTGGAACACTGGTGAGACTCAACTGTCAAGAAGCACCTGCAGAAACCAAGCTAAAGTGCTTGAGTATTCAGCAGTGCTTCACTTAATGACTATAAAGGTTCTAAGTGTATGTTTCAGTATAGGACTTCTACATGGAAATCAGTTTTCAAGAGAACAAATCCTTATTTTTGGCAGATTCTCACATGTCTATTAGCATTTTCATGGTCACAACTTGGACACAAAAGGTAGCAAAGGGTCACCTTTCTCTTATTTTAATGCATGAATCTATTTGCTTTTATCTGAAGGTGTAATGATTGCAAAACCTTGTACAGAGGTGAAATCTTTCTTTTTTATCTTCTGGAGATTTACAGTAGCAATAAAAACAAATAATGGTCTTCAATCAGCAGTGCTGGAGGTGAGGCTGCAAAACCCACAGTGCGGGGGAAGAACCGGAGCTTTAATGAGGTTTGTCACTGACGTTTGGTTTAACAAGTAGCTACAAGCCTTGAAAAATGGATTCAGGTTAGACTGGGGCACATTAACAGACCATTGCTTTGTAATCACAGGGGCCCGGCAACACTTTGTTTTGGTTGAACAGACTCAATGTTTTCACAGCAGATTACAGGATAGACTTGAACCTGCTCAGCTGAGACAGAAATGGCAGGGAGGCACCCCCACCAGAGGGAGATTAGTTGTCATGCTCTGACCTTTCTGTGACTTACAGACATATCTCTACCCAAAGCCATTTCACCCAGAGATTATCCTCTTAAATTGCTGGGGTATGTCATCCTTCTGACACATCCAACAACGAGCTGCAATTCCTTATGCTTAAAATAGGGTGGCATCTTTTGGAATAGGGAAAACTTCCTTGAAAGGAAAGAGCACACCAGCCTTGTTCTTTACCAGAAAGCTGAGGACAGCACATCCCATAGGCTCTGAGGAAAACTTCTCCTGTTTGCAGGAAAGGGAATCAAGTCTGAGGCTGAAGTTCCTCCCTTTACCTTACAACAGATAAGGTTCAGAGTCCATGCAGTTTATTTGACACATGCATTACTTTTATTAATATTTTGGTGATATGATTACTCAGACATTATAGAAAAAGTTTCCTCATTTCCTTTTGTGTAGAAGAGCTGATGTGGAAGCTTTAAATAGCTACATTAATAAACAAAATTAATGACAAAGAAGTAAAAATGTCCAGCCCTCAGATCCTTCCATCCTTTATCTACCCACTTGAACTTCTTAAGTACTGTAATTACATGAAGATTCTGAAGCCATTTCCAACAATTTATAATCACCTGGCTATTTTCACTATGTTTACTTGACATGAGCGTTGGATCAACTACCAAGAATCAGATCCTCAGATCTCACAAGTGATCAATGAAGCATAAGTATACATACATATATTAAAAATTAGAGTATACTTGTGTAAATTTATCTAGTGATAAATCTGTGAAATATCTGGGATTGATTTCCATATAAACTAAACTGCTGGGGAAAAAAAGGAGTTACACAACCCAAATTTACTGACTTTTTTTTTCCTCAATGGTAAACAAACAATAAACTTGCCCTTGAACTGAGAAGAGTTGTATGAGGGAAATAAAAATCTTGCTAGAGGCATGATGGCTCCCTATCTGTCCTTAAAAGACCTCTGCTCCAGCAAGAAACAGGAGAGATGACTGTCATTCTGATGCCAGGAAACTTCACCGTAACTTCAAAATTCTAGAAATTCTGTTCAAAAAGCAGTTAGGAGTACTCGTGCAAAGATTAGTAAGGAAATTATACAGAACAAAATATGTTACTTAAGAAGAATCCTGCTGACTTCACTCCCATACCTTCTCAATTGCTCTGGATTGTATTACACCCGACATCAGAGTACCTTTCAACAAAATATGGTGCCACAGTAAAATAGTTTTTGGAACTACTCTATTGCTAAGTGCTTTTCAACCTTTATGATTAATTAAAACCAAACATGTTTCTGGGTGTTTTAAAATCATTAACAAGGTCAGCTGTGCTGCTAGTAAAACAGGAAAAACCCCCCCAAAGAACATAACATCCATGGTTAGCAACTGTGGTTTTAGTGAGCATGACTTTATAAAGCACCTTTAATCTCAGTACTTATTTCTGATCACCTGGTTATTTAGAAGGCATGCAGTTCTCCACATAAGGTCCCTATCCATCAGGTTCAAGACGATAATCTCTCAGATGTTTACAAATTTGATGGAGATGTGCACCTTCAGGACCCTGATGGGGCTCTCAGAGACAAAGAAACCCAAACGTTTCCAGGCAGAGATGCAATTATCATTGTATGAATGCACCCTCACAGTCCCTGCCTCAAGCTGCTCAGCACAGTTATAATTTTAATTGTTACAGTAGAATCGGACACAAATAGGGCTCTCCCTGTGAGTCCCATGCCTTACGCACAGGCCAAGGCCTGGAATTTCCCTGCTGATTTCTTGCAGATGACCTGGGAGCCACCACCGCATGCTCACGGCTGGTGAGTGACTTGAGCTGCACAAAGGCTGATCAGAGTGAGAAAATCTGGAGTGTTGGAGCTGGTGGGTTTTAGCTGCATGGAAAGGAAGCAGAGGAGTCTGCCTGGCACTTGGGCTGTGCGTGCTCTCTGTAGATCACACAACTGAAGCTTTAAATTCAAGCATTATTGTGGGCTACAAGAGCCCCTTTCTACAGTACAGCAAGAGCTCAGGGACCAGCAACAAATGATGGAACCATTACAGGAGGCACCTGACCCACCCTCAGTGACACATTCCTGCTTGCAGGGTGCCTGCTGCAACTCAGCCATGCAGGAGTTAAAGTGTAACTCTCCTAGTTACAAAAGTCCTGTCCAAAGGATTCTCTCTGCTGAAGAGCTATTATTTTTCACACAGTACTGAAGTGAACTGAAGGCTGCAACACTGACGGTTATTTTGCTTTTAAACAAGCATTCTAGTGGCTTTAAAGTTTAAATAATGAATCTTTATTTGAGACAGGATTATGTCAAATACAGAGGATAATTCCTTATATCAAATTAAACTACAAGTGCTTTAGTTTTAAGCACAGACAGACAAAATGCTGAAGCATAGATGTACTCACACACACACACACAAA
>VWZT01009295.1:734989-766729 GCA_013397055.1 Pachycephala philippinensis
AAAAAAAAGTGCCAAAAAGTGCCCAGTTTGCTTTCTCTTGTCTAGAACCGAGCTGGTTGTTAATTTATTTAACCCCAACTGTCTGCAGGGCGGCTGAGCAGCTCTCCTTAAAGGACTGCAATGACAGCACAGCTCTGCTCTGCTCGGTGTTTGGCAACAAAGAGCACAGCAATGACATCTGATGCCCAACATCAGAACTTTAAGACACAGATGGCTATGATTTTCACTGCCAGAACTAAACTTTATTTCCATGTGTAATACATACTGGTATTTGATGCCAAGTACATTAAAATTACTTTAACAGAGGATTTAAGTGAGGAATACTTGTTCTTCACTAAACAAGAAGGAATGTAAAAACCTATAAGAAAAGAACTGTTTAAGCTTTGTTTTGATTTTGGCAAACCAAACAGTTAAGTACTCTTCTGTTCTCTCCTCAGATCTTTCAAAGTACCAAAAAAGTAACTTTTTTTTTAATAATCATGCAGCTGAAGAAAAAAAATAGTCTTACAAAATCCATTTCTTATGCTAAATATGGTTACAAATCAGAGTATTAAACACAAAATTCGCAATTCCTATTTTTAAATACAAATACTGTATATTATGAAATGGGGATAATTAAAATATATCAATGACTACAAATCTAGTAATTTAAAGCAAACAAACATGCTGTTTGCTTTCATGTGGAAGAATTAGGATATTGTATGGTTCAAGCACTGCAGTAATTTCTGTCAACTCCTTGATGCCCAGAATGTCAAACTGCCAAACACAAAGAGACAAGTGTTCAGGTCTGAATAGCACCAGGTGTTTTTCTTTTTTTTTTCCCCTTTTAAAGTTATTAACATTTAATAAAATGAGTGACGTTACAACTTTCTGAAAGTGACATGCACAAGTAGAGAATTTGCTTTGAGTTTCCAACTAATAAGCTGAAATTTTGGACAATACTGAACAATTACAATGTATTTCATGGTACACATGAAAACAGTGCTTCCACAGTATATCCTCAGTTCTCAAGTACAAAAATATCAGGTATGGGTAGTCAATAGTTATCAAAATTTTTATTGGTACAGAATGAAAGCAGCATTTACTTTATTGTTTTTTAAACCATACATCATAAAATTCCCTAGTACACACGTGGAGGAGTGAAATAGGCTTTATACTATTTACCTGCTACTGATCCTAAGTCCAGATTCAAAATCTTTCCTGGCCAAAACCAAACAATATAATTAATAGCTAAGGGAAGGCAGTTCCTCAGTGTGAAAGGTCAGCATTTAGAGTTTTACTAAAACACTATTCTTGAAACAATACATCACTTAAATGTATAATTACATACACTACAAGTGAAAAACAGTTTTTTATTAACAAGAACTATTGAGACTGGGCATAAACGTCTTAACCACAAACCCTGGAAATATTATGAATGCTTTGATGTGGCCCTTTTTGGTGAGAGAGTAAGAACAATGAAGTATGGCTTTTCAATCTTCCTTTAAAAGCACATTTTATAAAATTTTGTAGGCTTAAATTACTTTAGACCTCTAACATTTTCCAGTAACATCATTTACTAATTAGAAGCATTAATTACATCAGTATATTAAGCAATTGGCTGATAGGTGTTCACCAGCAGAACAGGAGCTCTTTGCTTTTGCTGTTGCTTTTTGTTTTTAAGTAAGGGAGGTACTTTTCTAGTGAGAGCCATCCTACAGTACTATCAAACATTTCAGAGGTTACTACATAGCTTCTCAAATAAAATCCTCAACAGTTTCATTTTCCAGCAGATATTCATATCAAGCATATGCAGAGAGCAAATACAATCAAGTGCAGACAGTTCAAAAGTATCTCTCAAACACCTTGTTTTACAGTTACCCTCTGCAAAAGAAAAGCCCCTCCTCACACCAAACTGATGGGGTGAGAAGGGGAAACAGGTCTGCCATTTACGTAGGAGTTTGGCTAGCATAGAGTTTTATTAAAGTTGTTAACAAAAATAGTTAAACATTTTTACAATTTAACATCCAGTCTGACAAAAGGCAAATCAATGAAAAAAATACAAAAAAGTAAAAAAGTGCACTACCCAGTCCAGTATTTTGCTTTAAATTCATGTCACTTACAGTATATGAAAAATAAACCCAGAAGTGTAATTACTTTAAAATACACCGCTTCCATATTTCAGTATTTTACACATATATTCTATAGTGGAAGAGGAGATCTCTTAAAAACTTTACTCTTAAAATATTGAGGTGCATATACCAAGTGGGATAGACTTGGCAAGTTAAGTTGCAGTAGAGAATCCTTTCAAATTTGGCATTTCACTTACATACCTTACTGTGCCAGCAAGGTCTGTAGTACCTAAACCTTCTAGTAAGAACAGTAATTTTGTTTAATGCAGATTTACTAATACAGACAACTACAAGAAATGGTGAGGTCAGCAACTCTATGGGATCTTAAGGAGATACGAGTCCTGATTTAGTTGTCAAATGGAACAATGTCACAACAAACTTTTAAGGCCATGTTTTATTTGCTGATTAATGGACAAAAGGCAATGGATTCCCCCCCCACTAAGTATTTTCTTGAAAGTCTGTGCTCATAAAAATCATGAAAAGTTGGAAAGACTTAATTATTGAAACTTTAAATATATTTTACACAATCTTGTTTGTACAAAAATACAAGTTAAATATAAACATAAAGCAATCATGATAATTTTATGTAAATCCATTTTGTGATATTCTGTTATATATAAAAAAGTTTCTCAGCTCTGTCTCATTTGTGAAAAGATCAATACCAGATTGAATCACTACTGGCAAAGGGCCCTAAAAAGCACACTTTAGCATTAAATATGTTTTACAATGTAAGTACCGTTTCCTGATTTCATCTTCTAAAGACTGGCAAAAGATAGGGCAGTATGTCCATAAACCAACAAATAATTTGGCTACAATGTCATAAAACACAAACACACAAATCTGTACAATAAACCAGTAGCTATGCAGTACGAACTAGTTACACACACATACACAGACATGGAATGGAACTTAGTGAGATGCCGTTTGTAATTCACTGTTCTTCAGCCTGGCATTTTGTCTTACTTCATCAAATGAATATGACTTCGTTACCTTTCCATTCTTAAATACTGTGTGAAGCAGGTCCTGCAAGAAACACCGCTGTTTTAGCAAGAGTGATTTGGCAAACACAGCTTACACAAGCAAGCACACAAATCCAGCCTGGTAAGGCTGGAACTTTAGACTGTCAAGATACTAAATCTTTACAGCTTCTTCTGCCACCTTTCACTAATGGTTACACAGAAGAAAGGGCTTGGGTCATCCTGTGCACAGACAGCAGCTTTGTGCTGAGCAGTCCCTTGAGTGAGGTATCTACACCTGGCCAAAGCCAAACACACCTTGCTAGAGCAGTTTGTAAGAAAGGTGATACTCAACCAGTCAAATACAATTCAATTACAGAGGTTAATGGAATATTTTTTCCTTTAGAAAAAAAAGAAACTTAAAATATCTTTCTTCACAGTGCCCTTTGCTCATATATTTTGTAAAACAGCATATCAGGAAGGGCTTGCACACTGCACTTTGGAAGGGCAATAAGCACAGCTGGCAACAAAAGTCAGCACAGCAGCAACACTGAGCAGTCCCTGCACTTGGTGACCCACTGCAAGGACCTGTGGCTTTAGGGAAATGGGCCCACAGAAAGGTAAATTTCCCTGTGGGTTCCAGGGAGCCCCAGAACCACAAATGACCCTCTTTAATACCCTGGGACCAAAAAGATTTTAATGGAAAGTTTCACCTGTTAATAGCCTGGGACAAAAGAAATTTTAATGAATAATTTCATCTGTCAAAAATGAAGGGACAATTTATCGCTTAATTTCAGAGCCAAAGTCTTGTAGTTTGTGTTGAAGAGATTTCTTACCATTAGGTCCTTCCGTCTCTACATATACATCAATGTTCATCATTAACATATGTACATGAATATGTGCATAGAAAAAAGTTTCAAATTTATACAAGATCTTTGTGTCCACAGCAGAATATCTTCAGTGTGTATAACTCAGGTTTTTTTCATGTTGAAATTTCTCAGGGAACTCAATTTTATGCTTACTGTTATGTAAAACAGTATGCCTAGTAGCACCCCTCTGCCTAGTAGCAAGAAACAGCTTCTGTATACTGAAAGAATTTCAGCTTCTAAAAGCAGAAGTGCAATTTGACAACTTATTTTCAGTCTTCTTAACTTGGGAAGAGACTCAACATCAGTTTAATGTTTCATTGTTGCACGCTGAAAACATGACACATATCAAACTGAAAGCCTGAGATTGGCACAAATTTGTGCTTGTTTCACAGAAACAGCATTCCATTTTGCAGTTGTAAAGAACTCACAGGGAAACTGAATTCCTAGTTTAAATTTACATCTTTGAAAACTGTGGAACTATTTTGTGCACAGGGCATTAACTCCTGAAGGAACTATTTAAAAAAAAATCTCAGTGGGGAAGTAGAAACACATTCTAGTTACAGCTGTCCCTGTTCCACCTCCAGCTAGGGTCACTACTCAAATTGCGCAATTTAGGCCAAACAAAACTACCTGGCCAGTATATATTCTGCAACACTGAGACTTCAGTTTTAGGGAAAAGCAGTAATGTTCTCATGTTGCTGAAGACAAACAAAAGAGAAGGATCTGTAATTGTAAAGCCTGAACATTCTACTGTCATTCTAACATTTTGCTGTTACTGAATTTGGTACCGAGGTAATTTTTGAGGTAATAAGATGACAAATGGTAATAAAATGACAAATCAGAAATAAATTCTGAAATTAAGTTATAACCTACTTTTTCTCAGTCTATTTTTGCATGAAGAATGATGTAACAATTTTGAAAACTCATACCTGCCCATACTCTTCAAGATCTCCCTTGCCTTCCTCGAGTGTCACATACTCTCCAGCAGGTGTCCTATGCAACGACAGCCGTCCTTTCTTTGACCTTTTGTTGGGATCGGCAACAGGATCTTTGAAGACATTTACCTAAAATGAAGAGAGGATTTTTTTAAGAGGAAAGAGCTTTGTGGGACCTAATGCAGATGGTGGTTATGTAACAGGAAATGTCAAGCAGGTTTTCAAGTGGGGAGGCCTCTACTGAAAGCAGAGCAGCAGAAGCTGTACACAGACATACCCCAAGGCCGTTGGTCACCACGTAACTACATTTGAAGGAACAGTTTAAGAGGTCTCTGGTTAGTTTCTGCAACAAAGCTCCACCAGATCCAAAGGCAATATTCTCAATACTCCATTTATTCTTCTTCATTCCCTCTACAATCTAATAAGACAAAGAAAATTATGATGGAGCATACTTTTAGGCCATGCCATTTTTCCATAAAAATATTATACTACTTAAACAAGATGCTTTTACAGACAATTAAGCCAACTAACATTCAGTTTCCAGGAGATGTACGTAATAATTTGGTCAATACTTGGCACACTGTTTGCATTTTTATTTACAGTTCCAGCATGGAACTGGACAGCTTTTGCTGTAACACAATTATCATGCCAGCACATATACTTCCCAAACTAGGGTGGCACAGTAAATGCAGTGCCCAGAGAAACAGAGCTCTAAAGAAAATAAAAGACTTCATGGGAGTATTTCAGAGCCTTCCAATTTCTCATGATTATGGGAAGACCTCAAAGCAGAGTCTGTATCCTGAAACAATGCAGTCATCCTGCCCGACTCCAGAAAGTTATTACCCTCTCTTGACCAATGACTTGAACAGAGCAATTTTCTTGAAAATCACATTGTCATAGAATGAAATTAGCAATTTCAAAGATGGGACATGAAAATACATAAACCTGCTCAAAGAGTTTGCTTTGCCACCTTCTCAGGCAGGTACAGATCAATGTGAACTGCACTGCTAGCAACAATCCAGGTAAAAGTTACTGTATCATTTCCCTGCACCCTCATTCTATCCAGACAAATGGGACATCCCCTAGCCTGGAGTAATGGCTACTCATTAAGTCATGCTCATAAAGGGCCAAGATTTGTTTCCCTGACCTGTTACCCTTCTGACAGCCTGAAATGATGGTTATAGCCCCAGAACAGGAGTTCACTCTTTTCCTAACATTTTACCTTCAAAAGCAGGTGAGAAAACCAGAGTAGGTGAGATAGCAAAATACCATCCATCCAGAAAAAAAGGAAGCCGAGAAGCAGAATGGAAGGACATAATCTATGGGGAACGCTGCAGAGTTTCACAAATCAGCATAGTGAGAAATCTGGTAATATTTTGGGCAATCTTAGCCTCCTGCATCAAGAAGAAACGCCAGAGTAACACTGAACAGGACTGTTTCAGGAGCTACTGATGTCAAGTTGCTTTTTTAAGGGACGGCTAAGGCTCATAAGAGGAGGGAAAAAAAAGAAAACCACAATTCCATTTCAGACCGTGACAAACTGGTAGTGCAAACGAAAGAGCACACTAGTATTTTGTTTATGTACTTAGTCACATGCAGACTGTCCTCACAGATACTCTGAATGCCTGACAGAGGCCAGTCAACAGGACAGGGGGACAGCAGAGTCATAACCTTCTGAGGGCATGCTCAGAACACCCTCCCACTACATTTCTATAAGAGATTTCCCCAGGAGAAATCTTGTCAGTGAGTTTCCATCATTCCAATGGTACCAGCTTACTCAGCCTCACTCAGCAAGTCAAGCACAATGAATCTTAAGCTCTACCACCATGACTTCCACTTAAGAGAACCCTTTAGAAGCTTTGTATCCTGAAAAAATGCCCTCTCAAATATGTGACAATCTTGTGGATTTTAGCAGTAGACATCCTCTCAGGGACCAAGAGCAAAAGGAATCTTTATTTTCAGGTGATTAGATTCTCCTGGAAGCAGTTAAAATAAGTACTTGGGGAAGATAAAGGATTGAAATTTAATTAAATTCTCCTTTAAGCATCTCAGAAGTAACTAAAGTTGACAAAGGAAGAGTAAGAAAAGGTATTTTAAGCATAATGCCTAATACTGCCATAAGAAATGAGACTTAACTGGGCCTGGATATGGACTCTACTTCTCTGTGCTGTCTTTTAAAGAGGCAAATGTAGGTAAACTCCACCTGGCCTCTGTCCAGAACCTGAGCAAGCCTGAAGCCATGTGAACTGCTGGCCAAGCCCAGGCCAATGTGTTCTGCTTGCCTCATTGTGCAGTTGCAAAGGCCAGGTCTGACATGAACTCGCTTGAACACACCTGCCAGATACAACTCCCTGGTATAAACAGCATCCTACACCAAGGCATCATGCTGAGACTTCATGGTCACTGATAGCTGCAGGTTAACAGCTGTTAGAGCAAGCACAGCATAGCTGGGCCATGGCTGCTTAACCTGCTTGCCTGGGTGAGGAGAAATGTGAATCCCCTTTCAGCTCATGTTCCTGCTCTCATTTACAGATGGTTTGTTCATCTCGTGCTACAGGCACAACTCCTCACTTACCCTGGGTGAAGAACTGGCTTCTAGCTTTCCACCCTCTCTCAAAGGATTTCCTTAGATTGATCTTTGTCTGGTGAGAAGGGGAAGGGAAATCCAGACTAAGCTGAAAGACAGCTCTGACTGTACCAGTGACCCACAGCGAAGGCCCAGATACTGTTACTTCCTTAGGTATGGGGAGAGATGGCAAACAGCAGCAGTAATAGGGAAGAAGAAAACGGGGAGATCTGAAACAACTGAAGCCTCCTCCAAAGGAAAACAATACAGAAGAACTTTTTGTTTCACACTTTCAAACCTATACAGGGAGAACAATGCAGGTGTCAAGGTTTTGACCAGCTTCCTCTGACCATTATGAGCATGATTAATACATCAACTGTGACTCCAGATTAGAGGATTTATTTTGTGTAAAAATTGAAAGACATCTGGAAATTGAATGTTCAAAGAAAATCCTTTGAAAGTGTAGTATATCGTGGAGTTAGCAGATTGGAATGATTTTTAAAAGTGAAAATGCAAAGAAAGTCAAAAAAGTTTCCTTACCTGTTCTACCAGCATCCCCTATTAAAACAAAGAATTTTAAAATCCAGTTTATACTCTGAGTTGTTTTCTATATTGTTGTTTCAGCTACTTTGGATAGCTACATGAGACTATTGGTCATTACCCATTCTAGATTTTCCTACTGTACCCATTACCTTTCATCTGATCTGTAACAATAAATCATGCCTAGAATTCAATGCTGATACGGAGTAATTGGAATAGTAATCTTGCAAAGGCTACAAGAGGGGGAAAAAAAGATGGCCACAGTGATACATTCGTATTTGTTTATGTTAACTCCTTTTGGAAAAGAATTAATTATACTTCAGTGTTGGTTTGGTTTTGGTGGGTTGTTTTGTTTCAGTTTGGTTACTGTTTTTTGTTTTAGGGTTTTTTTTAATGGTATGCTATTATCCAGTCTTCTAAAAGTCAGCATGGTAAAACCTGGGGTTTGTTGACATAGGAGGATGAAGAGATTCATGATACTTAAATAAAACTAAAATTAGGTTGCAAAATCATGGTCATTTGCTCCAATATAATTTGCTGCTGTCAAATGAGAGATGTCACTTTCCTTCCTGCCCATTTTTCCCAGTTCTAAACAACAGTTTGTTTTCTCCTGTATAGTGCTGGTGAGTATTAGCCCCTTTTTGGGGGACAATTTAATTCACTAAACCACAAAACTGACCACTTTTGGCTGAGTTAGTTTGCTGCTACATGTGTGGTCTAAATTATTTTAATGACTAGTGGTTCAATGACCAAAGCTGACATGAGGCACAGCAAGATCAGTGTCAGGAAGAGATGAGAAGGTGCCACTAGGCAGCAGCAGTCTGGCTGCTCTGTATGTCTTGGGGAACTGGATCTTCTGCTCTCTTCTATTACATGTTATGGGAGGACTTCTCATAATCAATTACAGCTTCATAAGGAAAATATGTAAACAGGCAGAGCACCTGAACAAAGAATTGCTCATTCTACCTCTCATCCTCTCCCATTAGCTGCTGCAATTGTTTTACTGCGCTATTTAGAACTTGGATATCAGAGCATTTTTCACTCTAATGCAAGGATTTTTATATACTTGCTTTCATATTTTAATTAGAATCAATGCTATATGACATCCTTGAATTTTGTCCAGTACAACTTAGAAAAAGCAACCAGAGCTCCTTACAAGAAAGTACAGACCAGTTTCTGTCCTCTCACAACTCACGAAAATCTCAACCATAACATACTTTGCCTAACACAGGCATTAGTCCTGTTAGACTGTTGTTCAGAACAAGCAGAAATGTTTTTCTTCTGTGTGGGTTTTGTTTTCTTTAACAGAGTCTCTTCCCCTGCTATCTAATGACAAGACTTTCTTTCCAGCTATTAAACTCTCGTGCTTGTGGTCTGTTAAATATATTAGCATAGTTGTATATTGTCAAAAAGCCACATGGGACAAAAAAATAAAGCAGAATTTACTTTAAAGGCCATTGGAGGGGGGAAAAAACTGCAGAGCATGACTGCACTATAGTTGGTCTATCAGGTTACAATCTCAGCATTAACTGCTCTCTAGGGATCTGAGTGACAAATCTGAGTTCTGTCATTGAGGTTCACATTATGTGCCCATGTTAGACATGCAGATAGCTTCAGACTAACTAAAATCCAAAACTGATATCTCCCTTGCTCCTAATTTTGAGAAGCAGCAAAAGTCAGCTTTGTTGAGAAAAACCTAAGGATGTGTCAGTCTAGAAAGCTAAGAAAAGTGTCAATAAATTCAAGTAAAATTAATCTTAACTTTATTCAACTTATTTCTGGTTTTGAACTCTAATACAGCTGAAGATGAAAGACTCAGGACAAATTTGACAAAGTCAAGTCCTCTTCCTCTTACATGCCCTTTGTCATCTGTAGTTACTGCAGTCTATGCCTTTATAACCATACTGTAGTACCTAGTATCTACCTCTAGTCCATTGGGGTGAATTTATGACTTGGTTCAAGCATGCAGAATGTACTAAATAATCAATTTATGTCTTGGTAAAATTGCTATTTTGACTCAGACTATAGCCTAATCTGTTACACATATTTTCTGGGTTTTCAACTAATCCTTATTCCACTACTTGCCCAATCAAGGAACTTGCCTTCCTTACCCTCGGTTTTAAAAAGTCTCCTTCAAAACTACACCTTCAATATGTGAGGACAAGCAGACTTCAGATGGTACATAACTAATGAGCCAAACCAGCTAATTACTACTATTGCTGCAGCACAGTGATCATGCAGTGTGCCTTAGACATCAATGAAACTACCAAACACTGCCAGATTTTGATCTCAATTAGACTTGACAAGCATGATGAAAGCAAACAAAAGGAGAGACAGTGGAAAGAGAAGGGTTACAACAGGGGGATTAGAAAATGCCTTTTAGGGTTTTTTTATGCATCTTAATAATTTCCTGTGGAGTTTTAATGAATTTGTTTTACGCATTATGATATCACTGCCAGTGTCTGGAATGAAGGGCAGGGGTGGGGTCAGCAGTCTCTGCTGCAACATCTGACTAGTTGCAACCGAGTCCAGATTAAATATCAACCTTGCCAGCGTCACCCTGACATATGAGCAGGATCTCCTACCTCTTGCAATGTGTTGATATCCACACCATCCCCTTGAATAACTCTGAGATACGGCGGCAACAACTTGTAGCCTTTTGAATTCTCTGTAATGGGAAACTTCTTCCCCAAGATCTCCAACACCTATTGAAAAAGGAAAGGAGACAGTTCAAAATGAAAATAAAATCCTGCCATTCTAATAAAGAAACAATTTCCACATTTGAGTCATGTTTTTTCTAAAAAAATTAAATTAAACCCATAAATATACCCACATAATCATCCTCTAAATCTACCCACACAAAGAAAAAGCATGCCAGCCACTGTGGTGGAAGCCCTTAAAGCAGCCACAGACAATATGGTCTTCATGAACTTGCACCCGAGAGCTAATCAGAACCATGCCTCCCCCCCTTTCTCCCTTTGCTTGATGTGAATTTTTGTTATTAGATGTGTCAGCTGAGGATCCTGCTCTTCTTTTGACCTCCCTTAAGATAGTGGATGAGGCCTTCAGTTTTCTGTGATTTTGTAAGCCACAAATATTTAAAATTAAACACTTCAGCTAGGAGTTTTTCTTATCAGATCTGATAAAGGTCATTCAGAGTTCCTATTTGTGATATGCCACTTATCCCAAAGGAAAAAAAAACAAGAAAAGTGTTTATACTTTATACTGTATAGATCTAATTTGATAGAGTACCAATATAACTAGCATCGTCCCTACTTTCTTATTAGGGCAGTGCTGACAGTTACTCAAATTCAGACGTATCAACAGCTTTTATTATGAAACTGCAACAATCATTACGCTTTCTAAAGAGCACTGAGGCAAGAAGCATTTTTCAATGTGGAGTCAGTGCCACTGACTTAAATGCACATCTTATAAAAGAGAGACGAGGGCTACATACGTATTTGTAGCACAAAATAGTGAATTACATTAACACTGGATGCCAAGATATCTAAATTAGTGGTAAGAATTGTTATTGGCCTGGCATTTACTAGCACTCAAGCTGTTTCCCATTGTGTTCGTTATAAAGTGACGAAGGTTTCTCTTTATAGAAGCATTACAACATCATTACATCAGCAAAACTGGTAACTTGTAAAAGCTTCAAGAACCATATGCAAGAACGGGATTGATGCAAAATATGAAACTATTTGGATTGCAAAAGAGTTTCCCTATCTATATTGAGATGAAGTAAACAGTTACATTTTTCATAGTCAGCATCAAATATACATGATGCATACCAAGTTAGAGCATTATATGTTTGCCAGCCAGTCATTACAAAACAAACTATTGCCCTCCCAATCTTGTATACAAATTGCTTCAAGAAAGGATTACCTTTAGAACAGTGTCAAGGGGATTCCCAGAATCTGGTCTAATAATAAGCGGTGCCTCTGGACTTCGGGCTTCAATTATATGCCTTAGGTCATCACCCCATATTTTTTCACAAGCATTGTAAATGTCGTAGCTGTCACTAACCACAGATACAGGCACTGAAGAAAACTGCGTTACTATGTGTTCAAAAGCATCTTTTTCATGATCTTTCCCCCAAGCTGTTATGGTACTGCAAAGGCAATTGAAAAATTCATATTAGAGTTGCATTTACATGTCATTCTGTACTTCTACCAGCAACGGTTCAAGAAAATGACAAGCAATATGATTACAAGACAGCAGAAACTATGTGCTTATCAGCTCTGTGTAGCGCGGATGATAAATACACCATATACTAAATAGACTAAATTCAGACAGCTAGGGAACTACAGATGCAAGAATAGAACATCTGCTCTGACAACTTCACGCTACAAAATGGGAAGTTGAGAACAAAGCACCACACCATATGGTAGAAAAAACTAAAGAAGAAAACAGGATTTACTTTCTTTTTTAACAGTGATATAAAACAAATATTCTCACTTATACAAACTTTCTTCCAGAGGAACCTCAGACATTACCACAGGCCACAGGCGAGTGCATAAACCAGAGCTGCTGAGAGCAGTAATAAGTTACTGCATGCAGTTGATCTGCAGTAACTGCTCTGTATGCAGTTGTCACAAACCAGCTGACATAAATGACTTTAGTAACTTGTGTGCAAAGACCTAAAAATGCTCTTGTGCACAGCATAAGAGTCAGTGGGCATTGAATTTTTACCTTAAAGTTCCAGCATTATCTGCTGTGTGGACAAGTCCCAGACCATGGTAGTGGGGAGACAAACAAACTTTATTTCAAAGAGGCTGGGGCAGTCCCAGAAGAGCCCTGCTGACATGCCAGGGGCAAGCACCATGCTCACAACACCACCACCTTGTATTGGAGGTTGTGGAACAGTACAACAATTCTGTAAAAATTAGGGTCTCTTGTATGAGACCCTTTTTGTGTATTAACTTGGAAAGGGCAACTGCAGCCTGTATTTGGTGGTGCAAACTTTAGGTAGGGCAGTTTAAGCTCTCTGCTCTAATACCACCACTTCAATATGCGGTGCAAAAGACACTTGATCTTGACTCCATGTGTTTGCTTTTGCTTTTGTTACAAAAAATTTTATAGTATTTTGGGTCATCAGAAGTTTCAGACAAAAAATGTCACATCTATTGATCAAGCAGGAGTTCTAGAACAGCACTACAGCAATGCTACAGAAAGTTCTATGAAGCAGTGCTCCTTTAAAGATGACCACCACTCTGCAAGGGATATTCATGCAAACCTTTCCATTATCTGTCTTGCAACTCTATGTGAATACTAACTATTTAAAATCAATATTAAATAGTTAACCTGTTTTTGTGCTCAAGATGAAAAACACAACCTTCTTTTATATTCTCATTTCAGCGTGTAGACATGCAATGGAAATTCAAGGATTTGCATTCACTCCCAACCTTGTACAGGACATGGATTTGAAAAAAAGCACGAGCTCTCTCTCTCTCAAATGTCTGAGATCAGTTTCCTTACTCTTAAAAACGCATTCACAATTCCTCACTGATACAGCAAGGATTTACCATAACTAGTTAGACTGATGGGAAGCTTGAGAGAAACTGACTCTTCTGGAGGGAGAACATGAACTGTGAGAGTCCAGAATTGCAACTTACAGAGTTTTTCAATTTCTGATTTTATATTTAAAACAAAATTTGAAATTCATAATGTGAACCCTCAATATCTATAGACTGTAAGTCTTCAAGCTTATTCTAGAAAGAATTATCCAAATTTACTCAGCTACCGATAAGAAGGTTATAGTTAAAAACATTTAAAACACATTTATACCTAAGAACAACCATGCTACTTATGTGCCCCTAGAACGTATAGTGGCATCAGTACAGAACTGCAGCTTCAACAGCTGCATCAGTCATGGCTAGTACTGTATGGTATATTTCTGGATACAAAGATGGGTAAGGAAAGAATTACATTCTGCTAAGGTGTTTTTAGAAAGGCTTAGCCTAGTATCTTACCTGTGTTCAGCAGCTGGGACAGAATATCCTGGAACTGGATCTTTTGTACCATAGTACTTTTTAATTAATGCAATTCCTGCTACAGTGTCTGTTCCTTTGAAGTTCACCAAATGAGCTGAAGCTCCTATTCCTGCAGTCTGAAAAAGATGCAACTTTCGGTTTCCATGCCAAATATAGAAGCCTAAGTCTAGTCACCACCTAGCACTAGTTTGTAACAGCAAAACTCTGACTCAATTCCCACTTCACCAATACACTCTTCACTCACACTGGGAAGACAGACAAAACTTCTCCCAGTCTAGGGCTCACAGTACAGACATGGTACCCACCCCCAGCCCAGACCTGTTCCTCCACATGTAGTCCAAACAGTGTTCTGTGCATTCACAATTTCAGTGCAGAACAGGGACACAGAGGTTAACAGACATGCTACAATTCTTTATAGTTACGAACAAATTAGACTTTTTAAATTATTAGACAAGCAGTATTACCTCTTGTGAAGAAACTCCTCTGTAGCCAAAGTCATGCAGTTTATATTCCAGTCCTTCCAAGCTGCCAGAAGTCTCCAGCAAATATTTGGCCAAAATCTTTTTCTGCTCTCTAGAGTTTGTAGCCACTGTAATTGGGTACCATGACTGCACAAGAATAGTCTAAAACAAAACCCATCACAATATTAGGTGTATATTTGCTTAGAACTTAACAATGCCCACTTGGTATTTAATCAGGCACAAAAAGGTCTATTTATTTTCATTCCCTGTTCAGGAAGTACTGATGCCTCCAACAGTTTGCTTTAGGGCTTAAGTAATTAGCCTTTATAAGGTAGGCAGGGTTTCCACCTTCTCAGGAGTTATCACTCACAAACTACTGACACACAGCTCCCCCCATCCTCTGTTTTTATGGATAAAAGTACTGCTGTGAATTCCCTGTACAATTATTATGATCTCTTGCCAGGTGGGGGAAAAAGGTCTGTGTAAGAGGACTATAGAAAAGAATTAAAGCAGAAAATGAAAGTTGCCAGAGATTTCCCTTAAAGCAATCAGGATTCAACCTTTAATTCAAGTGCATTAATATTTACTTAGAAAAAACATGTTAAATTTCCAAAACTGACCTCAATCCAATTTGTGAGCCAGTAGCACTCTGGATCTGTGTTTTCTACTGTGAAAAGAACATTTCCTCTGGGAATTACAGAGCCCTCAGGAACAGCCTTTATTTCTATGGGAAGATGGCCATCATATTTCTGTGTAAGAAACAGTAATATTGTTAGACAATAGGAAAGATTAGGACCTACCTCTTTTTCATTTAACTGCAATGGATAAAAGTCAGGCTATAAGTTACCAATAAAGCTTTCTTCTTAATTTCTTTCAACCCTGAAAATAAACCCATCAGCCCAAATAAATTTAAAAATCCACATTTATCAGAAAAGGATGAAAATCCTGTCACTTAAAAAACGGCCTCTTTATCAAAACAAATGATGGTTATCAGTTGTATTCCTTAGGCAAATTGAGCCAGGAAAGCTTAAGCATTCTATAAAAATATGTAAGTTCTACCCACAGAACAAGGAATATTTACTACTCAGTTTTTTTCAATGCTTTCACATGCAGTAAGCTAAAAAAAGTTAGCTACTATCTAGATCTTAAAAAAATCCACTGGTTTTGCTTAGTATAGATGTGTGCTTTGTTAATTTATTATAGCAGGATCGATTTAATAACTATTTTAGAGAATGTTTTCATCTCAATTACTCACTAAACACGAAATCTCATATTGGAGTGTCACTCTTTTGTCAATCTTTCATCCCCGAAGGACTAAGCATTGTGTGAAATACGCCTTTTGAAAAAGAGTAACTTGCAAATAGCAAGTCTAAAAGAATAATTATAACTTTCTGAAAAAGCTCTGCAAGCTATACTGGCAATACTGAAAATGTTTTGGATGGTAATATATCTTGACAGAAAGATTCTCATGAGATATCCTGTTAAAGGCAACAAAAATTACATCAATTCAGAGAAATTACAGATTCATAAGTAGCATCAAAACATATTCTCCAGTACTCAACACATATCAGAAATCTCTTCTACCTTACAGTTTAAAAGTTTATTTAAAAATGTAATAACCGGAAGCAAATTGTGTTTATAATACCACACAGGGTCTAGGTGTCAGACTTGGAGATATCTGGATTAACATAAGACAACAAGGCCTTCAAAAAGGCTCAAAATAATTTAATAATGATTCAATGAAGGCAAAAGTATAGTTAAGTGAAAAAAACCTGAACAGATTTGAAAGTTGCTGTAGGTGTTGATTTTGTCCATGGAGAAAAGTGATATGATCATGCCATGGCTCTGTATTACAGCCCTTTGCAAAAATTTTGGATGGACTTCACTTGTACAATTCAGGGCTCACATCTCTATCACTCATCATCGATTCCTGCCAACTTCCAGCCTTTACACCAGCCCATTGTTCTCCAGGAAATCTTTTCTTCCACTCCTTCATCCTATCAGTATTTACCCATTCATTTACTCTCAGTACAAAGTGACACATGTACATTTCAAATTCATTCCACATTTCTGGCACTTAGGCACTGCACCCTCCACTTTCCTTACCACACCTGAGGCAACTGAGTTAGGGAGGAACAGTGGCAGGTGTGTGAACATATACTGGAATTCAGTGAGCAGAAGCAGGGTCTCTGTGTGCATAAAGGGCACACAAAGACTTAAAGAGCACATACACTTCCAGTTTGAGAGCCACCAGCACCTGAGATCACAACATGAAAATCATGTTTGGGTTTTTTATATGTATATACACACAGACAATTTTAATAAGAAAACCTGACAAAGGAATATGTACAGAGGGTATGCAGGAATGCTTATTTTCAGTAGACCAAAAGCTGAATGGACTTAGTCAAGCCACGTTACAACTCAGTGAGGACAGGCATGCAGCATTAAAAGTGTATTAATTCCGTTTATCCGAAGAGGGATCAAGCTTACTTTAAACACCGATGAAAGCAGTTCACAATGTATAATGTAGCTTAAACACAAATATGGATTGAATTCACATTTGTAGTTATTTGAACTGGATGCAAGTCCTCTATACACCTCTTCATAATGCTCTCTCAGAAAACCATGGGCTTATTTACCTTGCTACCATTTGCAACATTTAGTTGAAAGTCACTCTTCTCTTGCGCACCTGTGGTCCACCCCAGTGGCAGGATGACATCCAGACATATTAATAGACAGGTGCCCCCAATAAAAATACATACAATTAGGTATCCAGGGAAATATAAATGCAAAGGACTAAAAAAAGGGCTTTCAAATGCCAAAAATATCCATTCACCAGAACCCACAATGAAACTTGGCATTTAATTAATCTGCAGAGATTAGTACAGCTCTGATGAATGCTATTAGTCTGAATCTGCTGCTTTTACAGAGAAGAGATGTTTGCAATTACTTGAAGTCTGACACTTTTTTAAACAAAAGGGAAAAAGGATAATTGTGGAAAGACTTAACCTGAAAGGTTTTGTGTGTCAGAAGTGCTGAAGCCTTGTATTTCATAATAAAGTTCAACGTTCATATCTCTGAAAAATTTACAAAACAACTGAACAAAACATATATTTTCTGGAACTATTTATACACCCAAGAAGTTGTAATGCTTTCTGCATTAGAGTAAAAATTGTAATGATTGGTTTGAGAAAGCAATGTAAATGATGCAGGCAACCACTGAGCACTGTATCACACATGGAGACCTGCCAACAAGCCCCCACTCACAGGAGCTGGCTGACGGCAGCCATAAATCCTTATTACCTGCAAAGCCGTATTTGGCATCTGAAAGGATGAAAATTACTTTTCTCTAAGGAATTACAATTATATGATTATTCTTTGACAGCTGCTACTCCCTGTACACTAAATATGAAAAGCTAAATTTATCCAGTCTTTACTATCAAAGATTAAAAGGAGACACTGTCGTATTTATTCTACAGTTGATTCAGAAATCCTTCACAATGATCTCCACCTATTTTCACATTTTTTTACCTCCAGTATATAGTTCCATCCCTTTTCATTGAAGACATCATCTTGAAAATGCTCCCTATATACTTCTTTGGCTTCCTTGATTTTCTCTTTGGTCACCACTTTACCTGGAGTTTCAAAAACAGATGAAAGCTTAGAAACTTACAATATTCATCAATTGATAAAATAAATAACAAAAAGATTCAGGCACAGCAAAGTCACTTTGCCTTCAATAAAGACATGAAGAACATGTCAAATGCAGAATGTTTAAACCAAACTTTACTTTCATTAATTATATAGATTAGGATGCTCAAGAAACCAAGAGGGTAAAATACACTTGTGGTTTGCAGGTGACTCAGGAAAAATTCGAGATTATTACTTTTTTATGACAGTCAAAAACCTGTCAAGAGGTTTAACAGTAGTGCTTTTCCCAGAGGAATGTGTTGATTGTGCAAGTTGGCACATGCAGCAAGGACATATCCAGTACAAGGGTTAAGCTATGCCATTCCAGGGAGAATCCCCATGGAGAGACTTTGCAACCAACCTTTGACTGACCACTCTGTGACAGGAACCAGCAGACTAAAGATGTTATTTAAATGAGCATGCTACTACTGTAGGGCCAGTCATCTACCTTAGAGAACAACCCTCAGATTGCTAAAGACAAAAGAAACAAAATTATCAAGTGTTTTGATTATAATGGAATTTCAATCTTTGGTGGAGTTGGCAGAGATATTCATTGGATCAAGACAAAAACATGTACGATGTATGACTAAAATCTTCCTTTAAAGCTTGGCAGAAGGCAGCATGCACTCAGGTCAGAACAGGTGATATTTGTACATAATGCAAAAAGCAAATGAAATCCTAAACAGCACCAAGGAATTTTCAGATGTTACTCTTAAAATTATCAATATAAATATCACTTTGATATGTAGCTTCTATATTCAGTGATCTAAGGTGAGGGGCATCCAAAATTTAAAGGAAATTAAAATTTAATTTAAGGAAATTTAAGAAAAATTAAAACTATTATTAGTTTACACAGTAAACAAACCAGCAAATACAGACTGAAGTTTATGTTCAAAATGCAAAACGTGTTTTCCATCGAATCTTCTATCTGCTTGTGACTCTATGCACAGTTTTGTTCTATGCCCATTCACTTCAATTTTGCCCACAGAATTTGGGATATGAGCACCTCTTCAATTTTAATACACCACTGATATAAATAAAGATAATAGAGAGGTGTCCGGATTAAGAAGTCACTGCCAATTTATGAGGGTGGGCAACTTTTTTCACAATCACATAAATAAGATCTTATGCATGTCACTACTTATGGTGCATCAGGATAATCTGGAATTGTTTCAACTATAAGCTACAAGCTTGAGAAAAAGTGAGATATTTAATTAGAGGAAAGGCTTTACTGGAATTTGAGACAGTTACCTTTTAAATATTTATTCAGAATGTACTGCAAACCATAAAAAACAGTTTCTTCATATTTCACTTTCCTTAATTTGGAATTTTCAGTCTTCTTTTCACGACATTCAAAGTAGGAATATACTTTGCTTGTGTTAGGTGGATATTGCTTGTAGTGTGTAACCTACATGAAGAAAAACTTCAGTAAGAACTCAAAACATCACTACAAAGCACAAGAGAAATCATATTTGTACATTAAAGCTTAAAAGTAACTCCCAGCTCTTCTGGACTTTTATTATTTATCCATTCACATTCTACACCACAAGTATTTAGGTTATTTCCAGGTTTTTAACCTCCTTCAATTTTCAGTTCAAAAGACTGTCTTCCCTCTGTTATTCTTTGCTTCTTCACCAAGTCTTTTTCCCCTAGAGTAATCCTCCCCTCCCCTGATGACTTTGCTTTGATTAACTGGGAATGACACCAGCTAGGATTTTAGGAGCAGCACTGAACACCAACGTGCCAGGTCAGTTTTTGCTCTCCCACACTTTGGCCAAGCTTAATAGCTACAGGAAGCACAAAATTCCATGCCACTACCAAATACCTGCCTGTATTTGACTGAAGTTTTGAAGACTACCATCCCATAGCTCAAATAAAAGCCACCCAGACTGAAGAAGGCATCGACAATGGCCTTTAGCCAAGTGTCCCATTCCCTGTGAGTGGAGTGGGTCTCAAGTCCTGGTTACAGCAAAGCCAGTTTACAAATCTTACTGTCAGTAATGCTTCTAAAATCTACCTGAGGTTTGTACCTCCCCACAAAGTTTGGTAAATGGACTTTTTTTCCCAATTTGAAAAAGTTCAGGTTCAATGTCAAGGAAACATGAGAAGTTGCTGCCTGCGTGTATTACATGGAAACTGGTCATACAAACACACAATGCTATGCTGAATTCAACTACTACAGCTTTTTGTAGTTCCTGATAGTAAATCTAGCCAGAAATTTACTTTGAGTAACATAACAGCAGCATTTGAAACAGCCACACTCTAAACATTAAAAAACTTAAACCTGCAAAATTTCATCTCGTAACGTGAGCAAACTCTAAAAAGCAAACTCTATGCAGAATCCTTAATTCCATATTAAACCAAAAGAATACACAGTGACAGAAACTTTGTACTATCAATGTTTAAATTACAGAATATACAAATCAAGGTAAGGCATCCCCAAAGTTGAAGATATCAAGAGTTTTCTTAAATTATGATGAGAAGTCTGTGAACAAGTCTATACATTCCATAAGGAAAAACTGTTCCTACAGCTGAGAAAGCAACATTGTACATCAGAACAGAACTGAAATGGTGTGAAACTCATGTGCTGAATTTTTTTCCAACTCCCATATTTACCGGTTTAGAGCATGAATTCATCATATGTTTCTTGCTGTTACTTACTCCAAACAACCTGAAAAATTTCTGTTTCTAATACAAGGATTGGAAAAGGGATAGTTTTACTGCTCCTCCCTTCTTGACCTGATTTTTTAAATCTATCTCTGACACTCTCGAAGTAAAATATTTGAAGGTTTCCCTTACCTGCATTGCTAAAACTGTACATATTAAAGGATTTTAAAATGACAGTTTTCCTTCTCTCAGATGTCATTTAACTTTAGTATTTCACTCAGTCTGGACAATAAACTAGCCCACTCAACTGCATTTTTTGGTTCTATACCAGCACAAGGCTGTTATGGTTGTGTTTCCAATGCTGCAAGGAAACATTCAGGAAAGGTCAATTTTAAGATCATTCTATTGTCTTTACTTGTATAAGGTTTACAAGGCCAATCAAATAAAACCCAAGCTTGTCATTGCACGTTTTCTGCCTTTACTTCAAACAAAGCACAGCACCACAGGCATTTAACGGAGCACAAACCCTTTCTGTTACAATTCCACAGCCACTCAACAGCAGAATGCTCAAGAGTAGCAATGTTAGACCCAAAGACAAAACCTGGCTTTTAGATTTAGTTCTAGCTATTAATAAATGTCTCGCTTCACAAATTATAACATGTCCTTTCCTAGTTCTGTGCAGAACTTGCAAGAAGTACATTACACTGCCAGCTCACAGAAAACTCTCTGCATGATATCATCACATTTAAAGGAAAACAAAATCCCTGTACAAAAGAAAACTCACACACAGCCCATTCTCTCTTCTTTACTATGGAGCAGACAAAAATAGGTTCCATCTGACATGTCTTTCTAACTAGTGGGTATACGAAGACACACGCATATATACAAACCCTTTACAAAAAATTGTATCAAATGCACTCCAAGAAAAAGACCCTGTAACAAATCCTTAGAATGCTCATCCACTATAAAGGCATGGAGAGTGGGAACTCCTTGCTTCCCACTGGTGCCACCAAGGTAAGTTACAGCAACTTCATGAAAAATTTTGCTCTGTTTTACAACTGGGACTGGACTTTTAAGTTTATGATTTCAGAGTAAAGGCTCAAGACAGAGCCCAGTAGCTGCAAGTGTACACAGCAGATGTGCCAGGACCAACTCTCCAAATGAGTATCTCAATTCCTTGTGACAAGCTCGAGAGCAAACCAAAGCAATGCTGCTGTTCTCACCACAACAGTCCAAACAAAACAATGAAAACTGTATCTGCATGAGATAGGATACTCAGGTTTCTTTTAAAAAGTTTAATTATTCAACTTACCAACAATGGGCAAGTTGCTGAAGCCAACACCTATACTGTAATGAAAATTTATGTGATCTTCAGCTCACATCTTGAAGATATACTCGACTTTGGCAGTTCAAAAACATTTCCTCCTGCTATATGTTTCTGTCAAAATGGTTACAGGCCCAAATCAGCTTAGGGTGCACAGTGCACCCACTGAGTTGGTGTCACCTTTTCTTATTGCATTTAAGAACATTTTTTCAGGGACTTCATATTCTAGCTCTGCTTTGAAGCATGATCACAAAACACAGTGCTCTGGCTGCAAACCAGAACTGGAAAGCTGAAATCAGGCTGAAATGCTAACAGATTTATCCTTTATATAGCATACCTGGGGACACAGCTCCTCCTGACTACCTTGCTGACAGTTTCAACATAAAAAAACCCATTCAAGTTCCTCAAACATTGCATCACAGGTTTAGCTATCTTTTCTGACGTAAGATTAGATCTTAACCTAAAATATATATACTAGCTGGTGTCCAGAACATAGTTACTTCTAGGGATTCAAACCTACATGAAAATTTGGTGTTTGACAGAAATATCATTTTATTGATTTAGTTGCTTCGAGTACTTGAAGGAGATAAGAAACTAACTCTGCAAGTCACATGTGTAGTATTCAATTATATTCTTCACACATTAGAATCTATTTAAACAGTGAAAATACACATCCCTGGCAATTAAAATATTTACATCTGAGCAAACTTTACAGCTGTAATTTTAAATATGCTTCTTTTGACATTCCACAAAGCTGCTAGTTTTATCTACAAAGCTGAGACACCCTTTAAAATACTACTCAATATTTAACGGCACAATCACAATCTTAAAAGTACTACACTTACCAACCTCTGCTGACTTGAAGGGGGCTTACAAGAAAAATGGCAACACATTTTTTAGCAGGGCCTGAAGCAACAGGACAAGGAGTGATAGTTTTAAACTACAAGAGGGTAGATTCAGACTAGATACAATAATTTTTTTTATGATGAAGGTAGTGAAACACTGAACAGGTTGCCCAAAGAGGTGATAGATGACCCAGTCCTGGAAACACTCAAGGTCAGGTTGGATGGGGCTCTGAGCAACCTCATCTAGTTGAAGATGTCCCTGCTCACTGCAGGGGAGCTGGACTAGATGGCCTTTGAAGGTTCCTTTCAACCCCAACTATTCTTTGATTCTATGTTGCATAGGTGTGTGAGAAGTTAAGCACGAGACCTACAACCCATGCTGACTTATCTGCCCATCTGTTTTGCTCCCAAGTGCTCAGACAGGGCACCATACTTATTAGGAATATCTGCCCACAAANAGTCACATGTGTAGTATTCAATTATATTCTTCACACATTAGAATCTATTTAAACAGTGAAAATACACATCCCTGGCAATTAAAATATTTACATCTGAGCAAACTTTACAGCTGTAATTTTAAATATGCTTCTTTTGACATTCCACAAAGCTGCTAGTTTTATCTACAAAGCTGAGACACCCTTTAAAATACTACTCAATATTTAACGGCACAATCACAATCTTAAAAGTACTACACTTACCAACCTCTGCTGACTTGAAGGGGGCTTACAAGAAAAATGGCAACACATTTTTTAGCAGGGCCTGAAGCAACAGGACAAGGAGTGATAGTTTTAAACTACAAGAGGGTAGATTCAGACTAGATACAATAATTTTTTTTATGATGAAGGTAGTGAAACACTGAACAGGTTGCCCAAAGAGGTGATAGATGACCCAGTCCTGGAAACACTCAAGGTCAGGTTGGATGGGGCTCTGAGCAACCTCATCTAGTTGAAGATGTCCCTGCTCACTGCAGGGGAGCTGGACTAGATGGCCTTTGAAGGTTCCTTTCAACCCCAACTATTCTTTGATTCTATGTTGCATAGGTGTGTGAGAAGTTAAGCACGAGACCTACAACCCATGCTGACTTATCTGCCCATCTGTTTTGCTCCCAAGTGCTCAGACAGGGCACCATACTTATTAGGAATATCTGCCCACAAAATGTCACAGCAGCTGATTGTGTCAGCTGTCATTTCTGGACTTCCAGGACATGTGGAAATAATACCCATCTGCCATAGTGGTGGTCAGGAGGTTTGGCATGTAGTGAAATGCCTGGTGGCAAAAAACAGTGTGAAAAAGGATCAAGGTCTAGGAGTGGGCACAGTTCACAAAAGACACAAAGAATGCCATTGAAAACAAAACAAACCAACCAACAAGAAAAAACCCAACACAACACTGTAAGGCACTTGGACAATGAAAACTATGCTTCAAAAAATGCCTGATCTTTCCTTGTCAGATGAAGACTTGCATCTTTCTGTATCCTGAGGGAGAGTAGAAAGAACAACCAGAGGCAATGTACAATATTTGAAATTAAAATTTGTGTGACTTACAGGTTGAGACAGTATTGATAACTCTATGCTTTCAGTAAGGGGATGACAAAAGCGGGATGTGTATGGACAGGCTCTTGATAAGTAGAGGAGTGACTATAAAGTCAGTAGGAAATCCCGTCTCTTCAGGAAAAAAAAACCCCTAACCAACAAACAGAAAACCAAACAAAAGCCTCTACTGGGATTAAGAGACCCTTACAAGAAAGCAACTCTCCCAAGTATCTTCAAAGGCCTTTTGATGTTTAGTTCAAAGGCTATGGTTTAGGTTTTGTCTACAAAACATATGACAAACAGCCTTGGAACTACTACCTACAAGATTATGTACTATGACTGAAATAGAGCACTTTTATTCCAGTCGTGATAGCTCCTTATTAAATTTAATGCAAATAAAGGTATATTCTGAACAAAGAATACCTCCACAAGGACTACATCTATTTAACTAAATCAAGTTTTTTCAGGGAAAAAACATCAAGCACAAATTGCATTTAGATCATCTATCAAAAAAAACCACCCCAAACATTAAGAGTTAAATTTTAAGAAAAAGGAATTAATGGGTATTCATTATAAAACAGAGATGACTGAGGTAAATGCTGCATTTTTCTAAGCTAGATAAGAAGACTTTTGACATAAAAAAAAGAAATATTCTTACAATCTACAAGCTTTGTTGGACAAGATACTGCAATGAACTTGCTGTAAAAGATTATTTAAGCCTAAATAATTCAACCATTTGAAAACACGGGAAAACCAGATGCAACGTGAGAAGTCAGGTGTGGCCAAAATCTCCATTGGTGGTTCACTCTTGGTGCTCCCCTAGGTCAACATGAACCATCAGAAAGATGCTTCCAAGCCCTGTCTACAGTGAAGAAAACAACCCCCAAACATTGATCCAGCAGTACAGGATCTTGCCTGTACTGTTACTCTCAAGTGATAAGATGATACCAGTTCAAGAAAGACAGTATTTGAGCTTTCTGGAGCTATTTTGAAAAATCCTTAGTGCAAAACGGGCGCAGAACAACCTGGTCACTGAACCCATGGTGCCACACAGCCAGAGCCATGAAGACTTGGAGGGACAGGTGCAAGGCAAGCCAGAAGCAGCATGGCCTGGACACTGGGCCACTTGGCCAGGACACTGCAGGTCTGCAGCACAAGGGCTCAAAACACAGGCTTGGTCACTGTCCTGCAAGCCTTGATCTCCAAGAGTTATTTGGGGGATCCTCACTCTGCAATACACCTTACTGAGTCAGACAATTTTAGTGCAGTGGTACTGCTGGTACTTACACTGGGGAGATTTATGCAAAGCACCCCAAGACCTCCAAGAATTGTGGTATTACATGTTATTTGCAAACACTGTGGAAAGAGGCCATAGTACAAAATACTGCTTTACCTAAACCTTTAGGAGATTTGGCCAATAGACCAGTTAAAAGCAAAGTTTGCCAACAACCTATATGGAAAAATAGTATTATTAGCAACAATGAGGAGATGAACCAGGACTTAAGAGCAAAGGAACTGCTCTATCAGACATACCTCACTGGGATGAGACGACTAAGAGCAGTTATAAGGCAGTTGTGACCCTCATCAGGAAAAAACCCAACATAACTGTGACTAGCAGTTATATTCAACAGGGATGCTTTGGTAGTGGTTCAAAGCAATCACAGAAAGAATGCATACCACAACACTGGAAATGAAAACCAAACCAAAAGCCAGGATGGTTAAATGGTAAGTTGATTTGAACAAAAGAGGAAATGTCAGAAGAATCAATCTTCAATAACTCAAGAGAGAGGGCATCCAACAATAGCAGGTAAAGTGCAAGACATTTTTAAGTGAGTTCAAAACAAAAATAAATCTAAGAGTCAAGTACAATCTTACTATTTTGATTATACGAGCTTCAAATTACCATAGGAAAAAAAAAGCCTTAGGGAGACTCCAAGCCCCTCATGAGAATGCATAAGATTGAGAAAATGTTTAAGAACCAAAGTGAGAATATTGGGAGATATCTGCTTTTATAAGATGAGAGAGATAAGCTAATGGAGGTTATGACTGAATGATGACCTTGTACCACTTCTAATGTCTCCGTATCTGAGTTCATCCACCATTTCTTAAATGTTTATTGAAAAATAAGAAGACCAGAGGTGAGAAAAAAAGAAGTTAAGAGATCAGTCAGTACTAAGAAAAATAAGGAAAGCACATGAAAGCAACTGAATTCCTATGGAAGCTGCACATTATCAGCAGAGATGCTATAAATGACCAGGTCCACATTCATTTAAAATACAGGGTCAAGTGTAAGCACTAGAACTGACTGTATTCTAAATTTCTCAGAGAAAATACAATGCTTAAAAACAGTAACCTTTTAAAGTAGATTTCTTTACCACTGAAGATTTTCATGGTTTTTGTTGTGGTTTAACCCCAACTGGCAACCAAACCCCGCTTGCTACTCACTCCTCCCAGTGAGATGGGGGAGAGAATCAGAAGGGTACAAGTGAGAAAACTCATGAGTTGGGATAAAGACAGTTTAATAGGGAAAGCAAAAGTTCTCTGCACATAAGCCAAGCAGAACAGGGAATTCATTTATCACTTCCCATGGGCATGCAGGTGTTCAGGCATTCCCAGAAAAGCAAGGCTCCAGCCCGTGTAGCAGTTACTGGGGAAGACAAATGCCACTACTCCGAATGTTCCCCCCTTTCCTCCTTCTTCCGCCAGCTTTATATGCTAAGCATGATGTCATGTGGTAGGGAATATCCCTTGGGTCAGTTGGGGTCAGCTGTCCTGGTGTCCCCTCCCAGCTCCTTGTGCACCCCCAGTCTCCCTGCTGGTGGGATGGTGTGTGGGGCAGAAAAGGCCTTGACTCTGTGCAAGCACTGCTCAGCAAGATCAAAAATATCCCTGAATTATCTGCATTGTTTTCAGCACAAATCCAAAACAGCGTCATACCAGCTCCTAGGAAGAAAATTAACCCTACCTCAGTCAAAACCAGCACCGTTTTCCATCCAAGATTATCACAAAAGAGATGACAAAATGCCTTATGTTTACTGTTTACACATTTGTGACTAGTCAGCCGTACTACTGCACATGCTGCTATAAGTTTCCTGTTCCTTAATGAAAAAGGAGAAACATTTACCTTTTTAACAATGAAAGCTGCAATGATTCTAGAAGGGGTTGTTTCCCATTAATTTAAAAATTGGCTGAACACTGTAGAGTTGCAGTGTTCCTTTCGAGCAATGATGTCTTGGGGTTTGTAACAGGACCATGTGACTGCAAATCAAAACTTGGAGGATAATGAACCTAGATAGCGTGAAGATTGCGTCTTACAAGGAGTGTCGAGCCAGAAGTTCCCAGTGCTTTCCCACTGGCAGAATTACGGGAGATAAGAGAACACATTCACACTCCCACCACAAGATTATAATTAAGGAAAAAAAAAATATATGGGCTGCTGTAAAGAATATTTTGCAGTCATTAAGTACTAGTCAAATCCAGTAGGCTAAAGAGTACTCATGTCTCTTCCTCACATACCTCTAGCCTGCTAAATAAGGAATACACAGGCTGTCAGAGCCTAGAATAAACACACACTCACGTGAAGTGCTTCAGAAGTCAGTGCTCTCCTACATCCACGCAGAGTAAAAGAAGTCATTTGAAGTGACAAATACTTAACATTCAACATGTAAGGCTTACAGAGTTAAAACATATATTTTGGGTTTCCTTAAAGCATCCAGAAAGAAATTAATTCTGAAACAGATCTCATTTACAGTCTAGATAGCAAGTCAGCTCCTCCTAAGAGGTAATTGCATGGCAGCTTATTATAGCTATCAGTTTAATTACGAAACATGCCAAGCAACAGTAATAGATCTCATTGGCAAAAGCAAAATAAGCTATTATTACTCCAGCAAACAAGGTTCAGTCTATAGCCTTTTCCCACTTGCAGCCCATGGTCCATCCGACCCAGGCCTGGTACGTGCCACTCATGGCTATCTTCCCACTGAACAACACAGCTCTGCCAAACTGATCCTCTCAACACAGTTTCAGACTACATATACCCTGGAAGATTTCTTGCCTGTGCAGAAATAAACAAATATAGGCTAAACAGAGCACTGGGAATCAAAGAGAAAGAAAATGCAACGGAGGTGTGTCAACGATGTCAGACAGAATGAGGAACTGAAGGGCACAGACCCTCTCGCTGGGGAAGGGCAGAGAGTGAACAGAACCCCCGCTGTCACAGGGGGCAAGATTGCTATAGAGTATTGTACAATCTATATATAGCTAGCTATATATATGGAGCTATATAAATTGTGTCTTGCTATAGACACAAGACTAAGACATCATGCAGCACGAACAGTGATTTTCAGAGAGCCTGCTGATACCCCCTCACTTGCAGCTTTCTATCAGCAAGGACTTTGACTTCAAACACTTTCAGCAATACTTCCCCTTTTCAGCAATACCAAGTCACTAGCAGAAAACTTCACTAATAGAAATGCCATTGCTATACTGAACGTAAAGACAATGAGGCTTTCCAGATAACACTGCATTGATGAATCTCTTGAGAGTCTCAAGATCAGAAGAATTAAAAAGACTGCTGTTACTTATCAGCGTGTTGCACACACGCCACACCATATGCCCATGCCCAGACTGTAAGGGGATGGCATATAATTCCCAGCATACAGGAGGAATTATACTTTTGGGGGATTTGTAAAAGCTTAAGAATATGCAACAAAGTACACAGGAAGAAGAATCTAAGTGATGTAAAAACATTTATCTTGTTATCGGGTTTAGAGATAAACTGTACAATTTGAAGCCCAGCCTCAAAATCCTGGAGCACTTGTACAATTGAGTAATCTCCAGTCTATAATAGAAGCTTGGTACTGGAACCAGTGCATATTCACCTACTGGTAACTACTCCCATCTAGAAATATTGACTTGGCTAGCAATCAGGATGATACTCAGCACTTTTTCAAAAACACTTTTAAGATTTTGAAACAGAATATTTGATAATCTCTGTGATTTAAGAGGAAATGTCCTGTGATGCACATGAAGACAGCAAAATAGTGTAGAAGGAGGGGAGGCTGGATTAGCTCTCAACAGACAAATCTTTGCCTACCAAATTACTTTGTTTCTGAAATTGTATAGGCACTAAACCAGTAATGAGTTGTCTTTTCACCCCAGATTTCCAACTGCAGCAACAGAGAACTGGGACACCGGAGCTAGTACTCAAACTAACAAGTTCTGACAGATATGACCCTGAGATACCACAACTTTTTTTCTGATGGACAACTGCTTAAGCTGAGTTGTACCGCTCAGTGTGGTCCGCATGTATATTTTCTTTCACAGCTGTTTATTTCTATGTGATTTTTGTCACCAACATTAGCTTGTATGGATTGGCATCTACTGCAAGTGGATCACCATGTAAACTTCTGACCTGATCCATGTTTTTTCTCAGTCTAAATGTTATGTACAGACAGTTCTGCACACACAAACAGATGCTACAGTTGTGGATACGGCAGAACAATAAAAAAAAAAAAAAAAAAAACAACAAAAAAGAGAAAACAAAAAAGAAAAACCCCAAGATCAATTCTCACTTTTGTTTTAATTGCTAGTAAGAGTGTTTGGTAACTCCTGTAAAAAGCTTGATGCTGCAAACTACCAGATATTTTAGTGCAATTTTACCGAAAGTGCACTCACTAAAGTGTGTTTCATTGATTAGGAAATGACAGTATCATCCAGGGAGAAGATGTTTGCTCGTATTACCTAACAAGATAAAAGCAGCTACTTGTTTAAGCATGGTTCAGAGACACTGGAGTTCCTAAGAGTCGGAAAAAAACATACGGAAAGAGAGACAATTTGAATAGCCCTAACAAAGCAATTAAGGGGGGCAACTGTTCTAAATAAAATACAAGATACTCCTAGCTACCACAGAAAACCTAATCCAAATTCAGTTTTAAACTGGAAAAAAAAACCAAAACCCACCACCTCAGGCCTTTATTTGACCTCTTTAAGATTTCTACCACTGCTGGAATGTTACCAAGTCATATATACAATGAAACAGCAAACAAAACAGAAACAAACTGGTTTAATGTCACCCTAGTGTGTAGTACTACCACCAATCCCTGAGCACACCCAGAGAATTTAGAAAAAGTAGTATGCATATTAGATTGAAAGTAGAGACTGTATAAATCCAGGCCTGCAGTATTTAATGTGATTAGTCTCAGACGTGGAAAAAAAGTGTATCTTCCATATTTGAATAAATTAGATAAACACTTAAACCTAGTTCATAAAGAGCACTGTAGCTAGATTACGCCCTGAATGGAAGCAGCTTTGCGAGCCCTCAGTAGCATCAGGATGCCCTGACTGAGCTGCTCCAAGATTTAGCAGCATCTTCCCACCTTCCTAAACTCCTTTCCACAAACAGCAACAATAACTGTTAACTTTCTTTACATCTTGACAGAACGTATAGTAATAATAACGATAATGACAATAATAATAACAGTAATAGTAATATCACCGCAGAGAAGCTGGGAAAGGCTCGAGTCAGTGAGTGGAGTACATACAAGTCAGTGACTGGAGTACTTCGGTAGCTACTCAGTAACAAGACCCGGTCACAACATAGGTTTTGCTTTTCAACTCCTCTACCCAGAAGTACTCTCCTCCCTGAAACTCATCTCAGCAGCCCAATGTTCGAAGAGCTAAAACATAATGAATGCTTTACAATGACAACCAGGACAGTTACTGTAGTTTTGTTTAGGCCACCAACAACCTCTTTGACATTGCAATGCAGCTCCCGAAGGAAATAAGTGAGTCTTGCAGCCTAGGAGAGGCCGGGCACATGTGCCAGGCGGGGGGAGTCACACGCGGGTTCTGCCCAGGACCTGGAGGCTGAACGCTTCCATGACCGCGACGCCGCGCAGGGCCAGGACTTCGCCCGGGGCACACTCGCCGCGAGGCACGTCAGGAGCTGCCGGGGCAGAAACCACGGGCTCGGAGCGCGGACAGGGCGCCTGCACTTTGCCACCGCTGGCAGCACCGCTATTTCCAAGAAACGAAGGGAGGGCCGTGCGGTGCGGCTCTCCCCTCTGAACCAACACCCTGCCCAGCGAATGTGACACCGCAGTGGCCGGGAACTAAGCACAGGGCTAGAAAACACGTTATTTTGCGCCAGCCGGTTCCCGGAGCGCGCTGCATCACCGCCAGGCACACAACCGCAGGCAGCGACCGGCGCGAGTGGAGCACAGCGGGAGGGGCGAGAGCGGGCGAGGGAAGGAGCGACTGCTCCGCGGCAGCGACATGTGCGCCCTCTCCGACCCCGGCCAGGGCGGG
>VWZT01009295.1:767759-812480 GCA_013397055.1 Pachycephala philippinensis
GCGGCCGCGGTTCCGAGAAAGGGGAGGCGGCGGCACCGGCACCGGCACCGCCCCGGCTCCGCGGGGGGACACCCGCCCGCACCCGCTCCCGGGCGGGCCGAGCTCCAGGGCAGCCGCTGCGCCGCACGGGCCCCTCTTACCCAGGGACTGGGGTTGATGCCCGTATGGGAAAGGACCTCCCGGCCTTCCAGAGCACCCAGATCTCCATCCACCTCCGCTGCCGGCGTTCGGCACCGGCTGCCTCAGTGGGAGAACATGACGCTTTTTGACAGAAAATACTTCCGAGCCCTCTTTTAAGTTGCTGTTGATCAGCGACTACCTATAAAGTTACACCTGCTTTCCAAAAGCTTTCTTTTATACTCATAATAGTTTTAATTGGTCTTCTAATTCGAGTAAATACTTGTGGTTTTTGAGTCGTATTTGTCTGGTGTTTGAATAGAGGAATAAGAGGCTTGGGTGCCTCTTATCACTCTACCAGCCCCTGGCAGGAGGTTGTAGCCAGGTGGGGGTCGGGGTCTTCTCCCAGGGAACGGGACAGGAGTGCACGGCCTCAGTCTGCGCCTGGAGAGGTTCAGGTCGGGCATTAGGAAGAATTTCTTCACAGAAAGCGTGATTAGAAATCGGAATAGGCTTCCCAGGCAGGTGATGGAGTCACCGTCCCCGGAGGAGCTTGAGGAAAGACTGGATGTGGCATTCAGTGCCATGGTCTGGTTGTCACGGTGGTGTTCGGTCATAGGTTGGACTCGATGATCTCAAAGGTCTTTTCCAAGCTAATGGATTCTGTGAGCCTGTGAATTGTTCTGAGACAAGAGAACGCTCTTTTGGAGCAAGCAGCAAATACAGCTCCTGTCACAGCTGTGGCTCGTTCGTGACTGGAACATGGTTGTCTCGCTCTCTGCTAACCAGGCATATGGAGAAATAGCGAACTGTTAACAATGCTGCTCCTCTGCATTAAAAAAAAAAAAAAANAATAAAAAAAAAAAAAAAAAAAAAAAAAAAAGGCTGCTCAGTTAGCCTTTTCTGAAAAACCATTGGTGAATTAACACTTAGGTTGTTATTTGATGGTATACAAATCCAAAAATTGTTTAACTGCTGTTTTTTAATATGATTCAGAACCACTGGGTTTCACCAGTCAGATTTTAGTAGAAATAAGAATGTCCAAAAAAACTGCAAAGGGTAAGGTTAGGAATGAGATCTAGGTATTTCTGACATCATTCTGTATAGATCCTGGTGTATCCATAATGCTACTGTGAGCCACATTAATTTGATTACCCTTGTGAGTCCCTGCTGACCTCAGCATGCTCTTGTTTTATGCCATTCCATGTGAGAAAATCACCATTTTTGTATGTATAAATACATATACCTTGCCCAGAGAGGCTGTGGGGTTTCCCTCGCTGGAGATATTCAAGAACCATCCGGTCACAATCCCCTGCCGTGTGCTCTAGGCTGACCCTGCCTGAGCAGGGAGGTTGGACCAGATGACCCACTATGGTCCCTTCCAACCCTACCCATTCTGTGATTCTGTGAAACTACTTTCATTAGTTTTCTCAGGAGGGAAAGGGTTTCCATAGAACAGGAAAAGGTCTGTGAAGAAGTTAGAAACATTAAGAGACTACCTGCATCAGGAGTTTCCTGTATGCTTCCATCTGCCAGCTTGTTTGAGTGCTGTTTTTCAACAAAATCTGCTAATAGCAATGGTAGTTACTGTTGTTGCTATTAGCCACCACAAACTTGCAATTAATTCTTGTCTTAGATTTTCCACTTGCTTTTGTTCAGTCTCATGGACACAAAGTTATCTTCTTAGCCTAATTTCCCCAACAGAGCAAAAAAAAATTGAAATTTTCATTTTCTTTCTAAGGACTCTCTGTAGCTCTTCCCCTTTTTTTCTCTGTCTTGTTTGCTGGTGCATAGAAAATCCAGTCTGCTCTCGTCCACTGGCAAAACTTATCTAAAAGTGCTTGCTAGTTTAGAAAGCTGCTTTACTTTTTCCGAAACCCCCTGAAACATGCAAGTATTTTTCTGAAATTGTCTGGACTTAACTCTTCCTTAATTCCTTCTGAGGATTCCTTTTGTGGAGTGTCCCATCAATGTGACAACATGATCATGGGATAATTTGAAATTATCTTTGCATACAAATCTCCCATGTTTTGTCACAAAATTTTCTTCTGAGCTGTCACATCAGGATTTTGCCCCTTAACACATCCTTTATCTGTGTTATCTGTCCTTATCTTTTTCATGGTGAAATTTCTCTGCTGCAAGGGAGAAAGCTTAATTTTTTTTTTTTTTAATTCTGCTGTAATATAAAGCTGATTAGTAAAAAGAAAAGTTACTTTATCAGATCAGTCTTTTATCTTAACTTTCACAAGAAATTGAAAAAGTCAGAAAAATACCATAGGGCTTGTTATTTTTTCTTTTTTTTTAATGACATTTCTCACTACAGAATTCTGCTGATATATCTTCAAGCCTTCAATAGAATAATTAATGATGATTTGCTCAGACAGAATTTTTGTCAGCACCTCCTTCCTTCTCCTGCTGGCTCTTCCTTGTATCTTACAATGTGCCAGAACTTGAATAATGGTTTAATTTAGCTCATATGAACATATCTTAAGCTGTATCTGTAATGAAATATTGTAAAGTTAGGGCATTTCAGAGTATTAATAGAAAATGGTACTATGCTAAACAAAACTATGTTAAATCACTATTTGCTAGTGAGGAGAACATTTTTTAAGTTTGGAGAAAATTAAGTACAACTCTTGCAGCAGTAGATGGTGGGAGTACTGTTACAATGTTGGAAGAGAAATAATCCTGGGAAACTCAAATACTTGCTTTCTGTGCTGTATCTGTCATCTATTATCTGTAAAACTGACTTTGGACTGTTCAGCTGGCTTGTTGAAATCAGGATTTGTAATGTATATGGGGCTTAACTTCTCTCTCCAGATGGAACCACACCAAGAAATAATGTTCTTCAATTTAAATGCAAGCTCAGCTAAATTGTTTCTGATACCATTAGCCTACTGACAGAGTTGGGGTTCTTTAACAGTTACCTTCCAATGTTTTCCTTTGGCATGTGAGAGATTTTTAGAGGTACTTGTTTAGATATTTTTAATAAACAAAGCTCTAATGGTAGGTTTAATAAATTCACATTAATCCAGGGACATGTTTTGTCCCCTGGGGATTTCTGATAATAAACGATACTCTGTGTAGCAGAATTGTGCAGTCAGCATTTTATGTATATAAAGTCCATAATATAATCTGCTGCTGTATCTGGAGGAAAACTGTCCTGCAAATATGTCCTCAGGCTGATGTCTTAGGAGGAATGCAAGGACAGTCAAGATTGATATTACATTATATCCTTTCTTTGATCACTACTGCAAAACTTGGCATTTATTTCATCTATCTGTGAGAGTCCCATCACCACTGTGTAGAGGGTCTCTGTGACTGGAATTTCTGCACACACCATGGTTATGTACAGGGCGTGAATCTTCCTCTCTAGTGTTTCTGGTTGTTTTGGTTGTTAATTCTGAGCCTGAACCAATCCCCTATGCTCCCTTTATCTGGGTGATAATTCCAAGGCATATTGACAGATTAAATGTCAACATTGTTTCTTAATGCTGTTGTTTTTCTTTTCAGATATACTGGCAAAAGGGCAGAATTTAAAATGTGCTTCTTTGTGCTTTAGGTTTGGTGTATCTAGTACTTGTGGAGGTGTTTAAGCTTACAATTTTTGGCAACAGGTGCCTTGGTGCCTGACGACCAGGCTGGTGCAGCTGGAGTTTATCAGGTATCTGTCACTTGCCACCTTGCTGCATACAGTTCTTTGCTGTGAAGCTGTAAGGAAAACAGAGTGGAGCCTGTAAACCTTTTTTCCCTCAAGGCTAAACTCCTTTTATCCTTCCTAAAGCTTCCCATCCTATGCCATTCTGCAACACCTCAATTGTGTTCTTGTAGTGTTCTTTCACCTTGGATACCTGGCTGGGACTCCAGAGTAAATCAATGCATAATTGGTTAAGATCATCTAGGATTTTAATGTGCTCAACAATTTAATTCTCGTTGCTAAATTGTATCCATCAATAGTCCTGTTAAATAGTATCTCAATCACAAGGAATCACGGAGACGTAGATTATTTTGCATAGAAGTGAATAAAAAGTCCTGGCTCATATTCAGTGAAGGAAGCAGACCTAGTGTTTCTACCTTGTAGTTCATACAAAGGCTTGTGTAGAAGTTTCTCTTTTAAAATGATGGGCTATGCAGATTGTATGTATGAAAAACTGACTTGACTGTATGTATGAAAAATAAGAGGAATTTGTTTATCTGTGCAGTATATAGGAGAAGGTTAAAGCTGGTGCAAGATTATGTTTACAGGAGATGGCAAATCCTTCTGGTGAGCAGTCACATTGGACTATATGTAATTTGATATTTAGATCTTTTGTTTGTGCAAGTGTATATATATGTATATACACATATATATATACACACACAATCCCTAATACTCATTTAAAATACTGCTTTGATGGTCTGTCTACAGACCTGTTCAGTCCATGGCATAACATCTCTTTTCTGAACTCCACCTATCAAGTGGTGTTTATTTGACTGCAGGACCTGGGTCACAGGACCTTGGCACAGCTAACCTTCACATTTGGCAGTTTTTGTGCTTCTGAACATGACTCACAGCAAGTCAGCTTTTCTTTACACCTTCTTAAGAACTACATCTGGCCACTAGGTCTTATCTCTGGAAGTCAATGCCTGTGTTTCTGCTGGGCATTGGATTGCTAGCCTTCCAGACATGCTGTGAGACTTCTTGCCTTGACTTTTGGAAGAGGTGAATTTCAGATTATGGCAATGGCTTTGTACCACACCACATAAATTGTTATTTCTTGGTATGCATTGCATAACCAGTACTGAGGTGTTTGCATGTTCTTCAAAGAGTAACAGAAGTACAGTCACTTCATTGCTCAGAGTATTGGGAATCTGAGGTAGCTTGAAAATGTTGTCACAGAGATGGGTGAAATGACACAGGACACCCTGAAATTTACTGTTGCAAAGATGCCTGACTGGTTCTGAATTGGCACTGTGCATCCAGCACAGTTTACCAGATTTGGCTGTGTCCCAACGTGGCCTCTACTGAGAGCCACTCAGGTGGGTGTGCTGTCTGTCTTTTCCATGCTGGGGTCTCCTCATGAGCTGGGTGACAAGTAAATGTTGCTCATGGGTATTTGAGTGCATCTGTCTAGCATCAGCTTGAATCAAAACACCCTCCTGAGCAGGAGCTTGCTGAATCTAATGCAGCTTTATAAAGTCAAAGGTGCAAGTCTTGCATTTCTGGGTTTTCTTACTTTTGTACTGTAGTTCAGATATACAGTTGTATGGAGCTGGCTTGGGTTAGTAAAGCTGGTTCTTTATGTTCCAGGTCATATAAAAATGGCAAAACTGCTTCCTGAACTGACACCAAATGCTGTGTAATGTTGTTTGTGCAGCACTGTACCTGAGCCAACAAACTTTGTAATAGTAACCTCTGAGCTATACCCAGTGTGTCCCTGGCACAATTAATGTGCAACTAAAATAAGCCTCTGCAGCTGGTCAAGTGATGGCTGTGGAGTGTGGGACGCAGTGCAGGAAGGGAGCTGAAAGGAATATTAGACTCAATCACCTGTACTTTTTCCACACACCAAGGTTCCCAAACGAACAGCGGAGTCTCTTTTCCTTTCGAATCAAGTGAGCACAAAGTATTTTCTCTGCCTCCCAAACCAAATATCCTCCACTTCATTACAGTGATGAGTATCAGCTTGGTCAAATAAAGTGGAGTTCATCATAATGAATGCATCTCATTTTTATAAGAAAAAGTATGAAATATTTCCAATACATTTATTTCAGGATTCAGATATACTTCTAAATTGTTTCTTCAGCAGTTTTCGGACGATGCGGAATTTGTGATGTTCTGACATGGTGTGAAGATTTTACTGCTGTTTGTCTAGAGCTACGTTTATAATTTAATCAGTGTTTACTGCTCTGGAGTAAATGCTGAGTCCTCTGGAGCTGAGACCACTTCTAGTTATGTATTTGTTTATCACCTGATGTGGTGAGGGTGGATTCAAACCAGTGCCTCTGCATCAACACAGTAACAACAGCAACCACAGAGTCTGCAGGGCGTAACTGAGCTTTGTGTGCTGGAGGGATCAGAGACCTGGAGCTAAACTGACTGACTTTTGTTTTGTATTTCACAATACACAGTGTGTATTCAGACAGAAGAGACAGATACACAGTTGTGTGTCTAGGTGAAAATACAAGGTTGACAACGCTTCTGCAGCACATGCAAAGTTCAGCCAAGCTGCCGCAGTTATGTCTGAGGATCAAATGCCACCTGTCCAGTTTAGAAATACAGAAGATGACTTTCTAATGATTCAGGTCTCCATTTTCATTCTAGCAAGCTGAAGGTTTTACTTTCTTCATTTGATTTGTACCTTCTGTGAAGAAAAGGAAAAAAAGAAAAAAAAAGGAGCTCTTTAGAAACACCAATTACCCAGAATTTCTTCTTTCAATGAGTAGACAGCATGAAAGATTTACTTATTTACTGATTGCCCAGTTTCTGTAATTTTCATGCTGGCTTTGCAGGAGAATAACTATAGCAAAACAAGGTAAATCAACGCATTTGTAAAAAGCAGTAGAGGGACAGGCCGTGGGCATTTTGCTACAACCAATCAGTTAGAGGAGTTACAGTTTCACAGTTTATGACATCAACCAGTGTCCTCACATGAACTTCTGCCTTGAACTGTTTTTTTCTCTGGGCTTGTGTTAACATGCTCAAACACTTTCTAGTTCAGTCTGATCCTGTAAAATGCAGTAGTACTCCAGTGAGCTGCTAGTGACTTTAGTACACTCAGGATCTCGTACACTGTGTCTTTAAAGAGAACGGGGAAAAAAAAAAAGAATAATTTATTTATGCACACTAGAAGAATGGTATGGAGGGCAAGCTCTACCATACAGACAGTGTTCTGGCCAAAAAATATCACAAGGTTATAAAATTTCTTGCACTATAAGTTTAAAGAAATGTGGGTTTTTTTCCCCTGGCATCCTTTCTGAAAGGGAACTGTGAGGTTTGTCAGGGAAATACCTTGCTGCCGGTGTTCCTGAGGAGAGTGAATATAAATTGATAGGGATTGGACAGAGCCCCAAGCATTGTCCATTCTCATAACAGTGCGTCACAGATTACAGTTTGACTAGGAGACAAATCAAGACCATTTCAGCCAACAAGAGTATTTGTAACTGTGGCTGGAGCTGTGATGCTGCGTGAGGATGCAGTGCTGTTCTGCTAAGTCATCCCAGCTGCAGGTGAGGAAACCCAGCAGACAGATGCAGGATCGTTTCTGCTCCCTCAGAGCTGCTGCATGCAAATTGCTGCTGGACTGAGCCATTCCTTGGGCTCCTTCTGTGCAGAGGCTGAAATACAATTGTCTAGGAGAACACCTTTGAAAACAGGGACATCCTCATGGAAATTTATAGTTTTGTATTTTGTTGCTTCTTAAGGTAAAAATGAAGGGAAAAGATTTGTATTTAGAATATTAGCCTAAGCTGATAACAGGCAAAAACTGCCTCGGGTGCTTAAATTTAGGATGTTAGCAGTCTGTTGACTTGAGCAGGATTAAAATTGGTGCATTTGGTGAGTAATTGCAAAAATTATGAAGTTGTGTCTAAGTACACTCACTTGCAGAGCTGGAGATCTTTCTCTTTGATGTCTCAAACTTAAATGATCTCTGAAAAAAAAGTTACTGGGTTTTTTTTAAGTGGTCTTACACAATATTTGCACTGTGCAGGTCACTGTGGTTCCCAAGGTCCCCGTGGAGTGATTTACATGGAATGCAGAGTTGCTGGAGCAGTGGACACGCTCCTAGAGCACTGCCGTGCAATCCTTACAGTGTAGAAGAGATGAGGATTTCTTCTTGGTCTTCTCGTAGACCCAGTCCACCTTCAATGCTCTCCATAAAGCACAGCCAGTGCTGGCAGCAGCCTCAGTCACCGGGGCTGGGGCACAGGGTGAGAGCCCCAGCACCGCCCTTTGCTCCGGGGCTGCTGCTTAAACACGTGGGGAATTTTCTGCTCCCGCTGTCCACATGGGAAAAGATTGCAGCTGCATTTTGCGAAGAGCTTAATCCCATTAGTGTGCAAGGAGCATGGCCTAGAAATGCGCTCCGGATGTAAGCAAAGGAGTGGGCTGAGGAGAGGCACTGGGGCAGTCGGGCTGTGGGCATGCACACAAACAAACTGATAGGCACCCAGAGGTCCTTGGGCTAAACAAATAGGCACCTGCTAAGCCATACAGAGCTTTCTATGAATGGTACGTTTGGATTCAGGTCTTCTTTTTCCCATTAAATTCTACTTCGCTCACATTTGTCCTAATTCTTATTTAGTGCTTTGTAATTAAACATGAAGTGAAAACTGTAGATTGGCGCCTACTGTGGCAGGATGAGACAGGGATGAACTTTATGCATCAATTTCAATACGGATCAGACTGATGCATAAATTTTAAAAAACCCACATTACCTTAAATTATGAGGCTGAAGAGTAGAAGGATGCACTGCCTGTGCCTATTAGGGAGAGAGATGGCAGGCATTCTGTGTAAGAGCTTGTGCTGCTTCAGGAATCAATGTGAGGTCCCTGTTTGAGCTATTTGATTTGGATTGCACCTACCTAGCAGATATCTGTAGGCTCTGGCTTTGCCCTTTCACTGTTGTGACATTTGGAGAGTTTGCCAATCTGATAAATTGCAATGAACTGAATTACAGCATGGCCCCCTGGACACAGCATTTCCTCTTTCCTTCCACTGGTTTGCCAAGCTCCCAAAATTCACTTCCTGCCTGTAGTCTCATTTCTTCCTCAGTGCTCTCAAGAAACGAACCAAGTAATTGGAACACACCCCTGAAATTCATACTTGTTTATAGTTTGTCCCTTCTCTGGATTGTTAGCAAGGTATCTTGTGTATTTCTCTCTCTGTAAATTCGATCCTGAGATCTCAAAGATAGTGGAAACAGAAGTGAGATTTTAGATCGCTAATTTTTAGAGGTATGATTTTTGTGTCAAAACACCACTGAAATTGGGATGAAACAATAGTCATATCTCAGTATTACTTCTTAAACAGGAATATGAGATAATCTTCAGCAAAAAAAAAAAAAATCTGGCATTTATCTTATCAGGCAGCAATTAATAATCATTCCACAAATATTTGCGGAAATTTGTGGGCCAGTAAACCCACTGAGATGAATAGGTTGTGTCAAATCCTTGGTGTCAGATAAAATGTGAACTTTTCCACAGCCCTTGTTAATTTTACTATATTTAACCAGTGCCTTCCTTACGTTTTCATTTGCCATTCACTTTGTCTTTCTGTTTAATGCATCTATTTTGCTGCTGCTGGCAGGAGTTTCTTTCTTCTTGCTGGGGAATCAGAAGGTATCTGATTTATTTTTTCTCTACAGATACCTCCTCCAGTGTTTTACATAGTAATGTTTTCTCTCTTTATAAACTGATCATAGTAGTGGAAATTATTGCATATTCCTGTTAAGAGGATTTATTTCTGTGTCACTTTATTAGCGTTTATGTATTATCCAGTCACCTAACTTACATTGTCACAAAGATCTTCCATGTTATTCCAACTGAAAGATTTATATTTAGAAGACTTTCGAGATTAAGTAACAACTAACTGATAAATGTTGTGCAAAATTTGCTAATCCCAAAGGTCTTTTTTACAGAGAGAATGGAAATGCAACACTGGAAATTTGAGGGGGAAATGTCCGAGTGTGTAGTTCAAGCAACAGTGTTCTACTTGATGCTGAAACACTAAAGAGCCAAAACTTTTCCTCACAAAGGGAAATATTCAGAGGACAGTGAGGGTCAACTAACTAGCATGGAGCAATGGAAAAGAGTGGAAGTGAAATTAAAGGCTGAAAATATACAGAAGACAATTAAAGACTGAAAATATCGAGAGGACAAAAATCCAGAAGTGGGAATATATATGTAGAAGAAATGGTCAGACATCCTTGTTTATGCAAACAGTGCTGGAGTCATCCTCTGTGCCCTTCCTGTGAGTCATGGCTACAGGCAGGTTTTCAGGGCTTCCGCTAGATCAGGAAATCCACAGAGGAATTGTGTCCTAATTTATGTGTTGAGTCACACTGTGGTACAGTGGTGTTCTGGCTGTGTTACCCTGTTCAGCATCTCTTCTACCATAGCAGCTTTCCAAGAGCTGTACCTAGAATGATTTCATATGGTATGCAAGGCAGGGTTAGGGCAAGGAGGATAGCTATGAAATTCCATATATTCATATAACTATGAGAGGTCCAGATGCAGTCAGGACGTGATATGGCTCCAGATTCAGACCTGGGAATCAGAAGATATTCCTAGATAGAATGGTGTAGTCTCTAAAAACATAATGTTATTTTGAGGTGGTAAGAGAGGAGATGCATCAGGAAGGGAAAAAGGTGAGCTGAAGTCTTGGCAAATCCTGAGCTGATTTCTTTTTTGAACATTTCCTGTTGAATCTCAGGCCAGTCAAACCCTCTGATAATTCATACAGCTGTCCAGGTTGGAACAGCCCTTGAAGGAGCTCCAGCTCGAGTCTGGCTGGCTGTGCAAGGTCAATAAAGATTTCAGACAATACTGTTCAGGACTTTGTTGTGTCATGTCTTGAAAATTTCCAAGAATGTAGGTTCTCCAGTGTCGCTAGAGAATTTGTTCCTGTGCTTAATTATCCTCCTAGGGATTTCTCCCCACCCTTACATTCAGCTGGAACCTTCTTTAGGCACTGGAAGGCTGCTATTAGGTGCTCCCTAAACCCTTGTTCAGGTACATGGGGCATGTGTGATCTGATCACACTGGATGAGTCAAGATTTTTCAGGAGGCACTTGCCTCAATCCTCCTCCAAGGAGGAGACAGTTCTGTGCTCCCTGTCTAAGCCCAACAGCCCAGGAAACCTTGCTGGTGAAGATTGAGGCAAAGGAAGTTTGTTTGAAAAGCCATGGTGGTCAGGTAATCTCCCTGGCGACTGGAAAAAGGGGAACATTGCTCTTGATTTTTCAAAAGGAAAGAAAACAAGACCCAGGAAGCTACAGGCTAGTGAGCCTCATCTTTGTGCCTGGGAAGATCCTGGAGCAGATCCTCATGGACGCAATGTTCAGGCACATACAAGACAAGGAGGTGATCTGAGACAGCCAGCATGGCTTCACCTAGGGCAAATCATGCCTGACCAATCTGGTGAGTCTGGAATCTTTGGAGCCAATTGTTGCAGGGTTTCAGGGCTCCTCCCTCTGTGTCAGAGCACTAAATAAAGCTGGGTCATCCATATGTTTGGGGTTTTCTGGAAGACTGAATATGCTGTAGCCTAAAAAAAGAGTTGGAAACAAACATGACAAAGTTTTGTTTCAGCCTCTCTTTCTAATAAGAAATTCTTTAAATTCTATAGGTATTCATGAGATGTGTTATTTCTAGTTACTCACTCCTTCCTACTTGTTAAGTAGGAGTGATTGTTGAGTGTTAAGTGTCTTGGAGTGATTTTATGGTAATAGTGTATTTCCCTATCATCTGCTTTATGTCCAGAAATGGGTCCCACATTTTTAAGCTGGGTCCAAGAAAAAGGGGGTGGGGAGGGAAGCCGGGTGAATTCTTCAGTGCCGTTTGTGTTCAAGGACTCACACTCCCCCGTATTGCCCGGCTCTGCTTGCAGCGGGAGAGAGTGGATTCCTGCTTCTAGCCAGCTTGTGAGCTAAGGCAAAGTTTTTCCAGGTCTATATACCAAAATCCTCTGGTAATTCCTTCATCTTCTTCTAGAACAGTTCAGCCTAGCTGTGATCCCAGAACCAGATCATCGGACCCCGTGCACCAGCGGGGAGGCTGTGAGGATGCCGCATTCCAGCCTCGGACCTTGGGAGGGGCCGAGCCAGCTACAGAGGGAACTCTAAATCCACCAGCTTTCTCTGCATTGAGGAGGTTTAATATTTTAACAGTTATTCATTTTTCTTCCCCGTGCCATGTGGGCACTTTGTTTGTTAAATAAATAGGTTTTTTCACTTTCCTCCAAGAAATTCCTTTCGTATCGGTGGGGGGAGGGAGTGCTTTAACCTTCCTTCTGTGGAAGAGATGTTCCTTCCAGAGTGTTTCCCCCTAAACTTGTCTCAAACCGAGACATTAAGTCAGAAAATTCCCCAAACACTTGCTCAGATGATGCAGCATTGTTGCTCAGATAATGCACGCTGTTGGGAACCCAGGAACAGTGGTTCCTGCCATCACAACCAGAGATTATGGAAGCTCCTGAATGTTATGCCAATAGTGAAGCAAGGTGGCTAAAGTGTGGTAAATGAATCCCTTGTTCCCTTTTTACTGTGCACTGAGAGAACCTCTTCATGACTCTTGTTTATGACTCTCCGAGTGAGCTGATTGAAAGATCCATCAGAGGAGCAAATGTAGATTGCAGCTGTAGGTGTCCCTCTTGAAGGGCACTACAAGCAATATAAATGCCTTTAAGCAATTTCTGCAGTCAGTATTTCCTTTGATTGTTGACTTCAGGTGAAAGTAATTCAGAACAATTCTGGTTCAGGAGGTGAGCTCATGATGGTGGGACAAGTCTGTATAAGTAACACATGCTGAACCCCTCTCTGTATAGATACTCCTGTGTACTTTCTGAGCCTGTAAATTTGTCATAAGGAGGCAAGACGTACCAATACTCTTGTGAATACTTCTGCAAATACTGCTGTGATTTATTTATGTATAAAAGACTTCTGTGAAATTTCTGATCTTCAGCTGAGTTATCTAGAAAAACGCAGTGAACTCCTGCTTAGATTTAATGTTCTTAATTATAAATGCCTAGGGAAAACCTGGACTTCATTTAGCATCTTCTGAGCAACACCTATCAGTTAACACAGAAGCAGCACAATTGAAGTGCTTTAATCTTCTACTGCTCTTCTACTGCCTGGCAGTCAGTGGCAATGATGTAAGTACAGATGCCCTAATTTTCATGCTGGAATATAAGCTTTTATCCACTTCATAAACGCTGAGTATGTATAACTTGGCTGTGTGAATAGGGAAGGTTAAGAAGAGTCAAATTACGTGAGCCTTGTTTCGTTCTCTGTTATGTTGATATAAAATGGGCATAAACATACCGAAATCAGTGGTGGTTACTGCGATTGTGGAACAGGTGTAATGATTTGAGAAACAGACAAATTTAAGCTGTAATTTTCTTCTCTTCTGGTTTAAGTAAAATAGATTATCAGGTGTGAACTCTGATTCAACAGAAGCAAAAGACTTCATTAGCACAACTTCAAAATGCTTTTTTTTTTTTCTGATCCATGTCCAGTTTAGTTAAATCATAACAATTAAGTCCTTCAAAGATCAATAAAGACCTGTACCATTAATAAAATTCATTTAAAACATTGGATAAAATCGGGTTTTCAAATAATGAATAGAACTGCTGTATGTTATATTAGTGTGACTGAATATCAAATCAATATCAAGCCTGTCGTGTTTGATCTGATTAAGATCACCAGGACTGGGTCTCTCAGTATTAAAAACACTATCAGGAGAGCAGTATAATCTTATCTTCTATGGACTAGCCAGTGGACAAGATAAAAGGTATATTCTGTTATTCAGTGGACTGTATTTTTACTTTACAAGTATCAATCCCTGATTACTTATATCATTATCAGAAGGTCTTGCATTACAAAATGAAATGAAAAGTGTGCTTATCACTATATTGTCATGTACAAATCTGTAGAAGACCAGAAGATAAGGGACTAATGTGGATGTCTCAAACCCTGAAAGGTGGATGGCTGTGGAGCCAACCAAGGATTGTAGGTAAATTACCAAGGCTTGTTGGTAACAATAACATGCTGTGAGAAAGAACAGGATGTGGCTGGAGAAGGGGGCCATGATAAACAGCACCTATGTGGGACAAATGTCCTTGCTCTGGGTCCTGTAGATAAGCACAACACAGTCCAGTACAGGCACAGGAATAAGATCAAGAAGTGGGCATGGGCTGGTGGGGAGAAACAAAACCACCCAAGACCCCCAAATCCTCTGACCCATTTCCAGAAATGTCTGAAAGAATGGGCTGTACATAACAGCTAGTTTGCATAGAAAGTGAGAATCTGTCTTCAGGATGGGGAAAATTATCTATAAAAAGGTACCCCCACAAAGCCCAGGCACTTCTTCCAGGACCCTGGACACCCCATCAGCTGCATCAACACTGGAAGCAGGACTAGTGATCTCTTTCTTCCTTTCTTTCTTTTCTTTCTCTCTCTTCCTCTTTACTTCATCTCTTTCTTTCTCTCTTCCCTTTCGTCTTACCCCTTTATCCAAAACCCACTGCTTTGTACTTATACAAGAGGCCAGGGGCTAACATAGCAATTTCCATGCAAAATGTATAATCTACTAATTAAATTTTTTGAGTTTTTGCAGACCCTTTGACTTCTGTTGTTCCTGTCAACCACAAGCGTTTATGGATCTTGGGTGCTCCCTTCCTCTTAAGGGTGGGATATCACAAAATTGTTGGAAGGTTTTGCTAAAGCCATCAATGTAGTTAGGTTTTGAAAACATACTCGTCTTCGATGAAGGCTGATTACATACACTCCTTGGTAAACGCCTTTTTATGTACTTCACACAGATTTTTTTAATAGGTTGTTTTTCCTAGAGCTGAAATTTTACATTTTAATATCTCCTGCTTAGCCAGATCAGAAGTCCAAAGAGATTTGAGATGAGAAGAATTTATACTCTGTAAGGTTTTTTGTTGTGTTTTTACTATCTTACAGAGCCTTACGGTTTTGTTGGGGTTTTTTGTTTTGTTGGTTTGGTTTTTTTTTTTAAGTAAGAATATTAATCCGGTATTCTGAATAAATTTCCCATCTCTTCATCTTAATTGGAACAAAGGTCTTCAAGTTATTTTCCACATGTAGTCAAACACTGCTGTATGGCTTTGAAAAGTCACTTCAATTCAGGGAGAATTTCCAAGTATATGAGAAATTTTGATCAACAAGGTGGTAATCAAAAAGAATATGTTTTGTACTTCTATATCTGCCTACCCTCCTAAGATCTTAGAACTCTTTGAACATTGAAGGAATGAAGCATATAAAATATATTGAGTAGGTAAACATTATTTTCACTTAATAAACTGGGAAATCAAGGCATACAGATTTGTAACCATTTTTTAAATATCCTCTGGGGGTTTTTGGTCAACAGCTTTGTCCCAGGCTCTGGATTCAGAACAGTTTCTGGACTTTAATTGTGTTTAGCCCTTGAATCTTCAAGTCCATGTAGTCATCTGGAAGAGTTACCATTTTTTGTGGAGCCTTTGTTGCTGTGTGTGCCTCATTTTGTGATCACTTTGTGTTTGTCCCTGACCTGTGTTGTAGCTCAGACAAGGCCCCACTCAGCAATTTGCAGCCAGGGCCCATTGCCATGGGCACTGCATTTTGCTGCTATTTGCTATTATTCTTACAGGGGTTTTTTTGCCATTCTTTTTGCTGTCCTTATTCCTGTTCTTTTTCCAGTTTAAGTTCAGGGGATTACTTTTTGTTCTTCCTTATTCTCAAAGACAGATGTCCCAGACTTCATCCTCCTACAGAAGGAAGATGTGGGGCTTAGAATTGACATGGTTTGTGTGGGGCTGTGCTGAAAGAGGGGGGTCAGGTTTTGCTGCCAGGAGGATTTCCTAGCAGTAGTGCTTGAAGGGGGTGCTTGCTGGCAGCATGTTGGTTCAAGATTTAGGACACTAAGTCTATGGCTAAGGACTTGTCAAAAATTATCTCACTTAAAATAATCTAGATGAAAGCTTTGATCACAAGCTCACCATGGTGCCAGAGGTAGTTTGGCCTTCATGTAATGTCTGTCATGGTAGAGAGAACCTTGGACTCTGGCTTGGTGTTCCCATTCAAGGTCAGGAACAGCGCTCTAGGTGAAGTCCATCCAGTGGAATCAGGAAACATATTTGCTCCTGTCACCACCACCCTCAGTCTTCATGCCATGGTTCTTGGCTGCCCATTTATGCTAACATTGGTGACTCTTTTGCCTTGTATAGTTGCTTCAACCCTAAGAGAAGGGAGAAGGGGCATGAGTGCAACACACTGTGAATGTAAGCATTTTCCAAAGCTGTCCCAGCCACTCTTCCTGCTGTAGACCAGTTACAGACAGTGGAGTGTGCTGGATTTGCTAAAGAGGTGTCTCCCTTGTTTGACATCAGCTGGAGGAGACTCCTGCACAGAAACCAGATACATCACATCAGTTACTCTGGTTAAGACTATGCTGCAATAACTGTGTTGACTTGTGTACATTGCATTTGCAGTTCTGCAAGGAAAAGCTTGCTCTGAACAGCATCCGCTTTCACTTCCTGCCACTGGTGTGCTTGGTGTCATGTTGTTACTGTCAGTGTTATTGCCTCTGCATTTATTCTCCACACATGGGAAAAAACAGTGTGGGGAGAGATAAGATAGAATTGGGTTACAGGCCGTGGGATACGCCTGCAGAACGCCATAGCAGCACCGAGGAGCACATGGCAGCACACAGGAGCACGTGGCAGCACACAGGAGCACGTGGCAGCACACAGGAGCACATGGCAGCACCAAGGAGCACATGGCAGCACCAAGGAGCACATGGCAGCACACAGGAGCACATGGCAGCACACAGGAGCACATGGCAGCACCAAGGAGCACATAGCAGCACACAGGAGCACATGGCAGCACAGAGAGGTTTGTCTCTGTCGGACCCTGGGGGGAGGAGGTGTCACAGGGCAGAGCCCTGTGGAGAGGAGCCTGCCGGGAGCTGACAGACAGGTGAACAGCCCGTGATCACCCCACAGAAGGACATTCAGAAAGCGTGTTGCTGACGTGGCAACATGGGATAGGTCATGTAGTGAGAATTGCCATGTAAGGAAATACTGTGCCTTGAAAAAGTGTATAAAACCAGCTCGTTTCTTTGAATAAATGGTTCGGTTTCCCTGGTGGTCTGGGTCCGTGTCTCAGTTGCTACAAAACAGCACAGCACTGTCTTCCACATATCCTCCTTTTTCTTTTTCTAGAACTTTCTGGGCTACAGAACTTTCCCTTCTCTGTCTTGCACTAACCTTGCCAGGCCACACTGGCATTCTCAAGAGTCCAAGCAATCATCATCAGAACCTTTCTAATGGTATGCTGAAAGGAGGGAGAAAGGCTGGAAGAAACAGGTACTTTCTGGTAAAACAAAGCAAGATAGGAGCCTCTTAATTCTTCACATGAATGAGTTTCAGCATGCACAGACAGTTGTAAGTCAGCATGAGACCAGTGTGTGCTGGAGATAACTTCCACTAAAAGCCATTAGAACTTACTCTTCCAGTCCCTACCTAAACACAGAATCCATCGTGTGTCACCAGGCCCACTGGGAATGGGGCACAGAGACAAACTGCAACAGCAATGAGGACTCCATGAAATTTTTAGGATCATAGAATAATTCAGGTTAGAAGGGACCGCAGGAGGTCTCAGAGCCATCTATGGGATTGGACTGTGTACCTCAGGGCTGTATCCAGTTGCGTCTTGAAATCCTCAGGGAATGGTGGATCTACAATTTCTCTGGACAATCTATTCTAATGCTTGATTGTTGGGAATTTCTTCATGGTGAAGAAATTTTTATCAATGTCCAGACTGGTACAACCTTTTTAGATTTCAGTTTTTGCCTGTTATCTTTGGCTCTTCTGCCATGGATCACTTAGATCCTTCTCTTCTCCAGGGTATAGAATCTCAACCTCTCTAAACGGATCACGTGCAGCAGCCCCTTGATCATCCTGAACTCACTCCTTATTAGACAATAAGGAAAATCTGAGCCAGATGTTTTTCAGCACCTGCCTTGTAACAGGATTACACTCAATCTGTACTCCTGTACTCCTCAGGTACTAAACAGAGACGTATTTACATAAGGATGGACACTCAGTGTCTTAAAGATTTGTTGGGGACGATGAAGATAAGGGCTCCACCTGCACTAGTGTTAAGTGTTCTTTTACAGCAGGATATTGCTTGCATGCCATGAAAATGCTTTGTTTCCTCGGTGAATGCAGAGGTTCAGATCTCCTGAAGGCACGGTATGACAGCGTGGTCAGCTAGCAGTCCACAGCTCACAGCTTCCTAACTCACTCCGGAAAAATGCAGTCTCAGACTAATTAAACAGACAGCTGCAGCCCTTCACAAGTTGCAGTAACATATTGCCCTTTGCTGCTTCCAAGGCTTTCCGGAGGAGGAGAGTAACTCACATGGACTTTAGCCTAGTCTGTAGGCATACACTGAAATTAAACAACCCTTCTGTTTCCAGGTTTTACATAAATAATGATGTGCAATGAAAATGTGATTGGGGACTTTAAAGGCAAAAGAAGGTTTAAGGAAAATAAGAAAAGAAAGGGAGTGCATAGGGAATGAAGAAGACAGTCTGTACTTAAAATTATCTTGTGCCATTTTATCTATCAACATTTGCACAGGAATTCCGAATCAGATTAGATTTTATACAACTACTCCCAAAATAGTTGGATATATTCCAGGTATTTATTATGTGCTGAAGCACCTGCCAGCCAAGAATGTGGTGTCAGAGATCACCTTCATATGTCCTCAAGGAATCTCCATTACCCTGGCCTTGGGACAAGTTGTGCAGCAAAACTTAGTTGTTAAGTGTCTGAATGCTGCTTTCATCTTATGTCTGAGAGGGACAGTTAAAGGTTGAGCATATTTAAAGGAATTTGAGAAAACAGACATTCATCATTTGGCAGACTGTATCTCAATTTAATGTATCTGACAGACAAAAGCTACACATGGTGTGACAGTAATTACCCTGGGGTAAACATCAGTAATCTGCGAGTCCCTCTGAGAAATCTTTGTGGTGTGATTGTAGAAATTTTCAACTATCTGGAGTAGTGTGAGATGTATAGATATATAAAATATATTTTAAAATATAGATTTTTTTTTTAATGTATATTGACACATCTACCTGTACCTGAGATAATTACAGTGGAATATTCAGTGGAGCTACTACTGCCATAGTAGTAAAAAAAGTGTGGTATGTGGCACGTTAACTGACCTCTGTATTTTATTTCTGCCTGATGAGGGGGCACAACTTGTGCTAATGATGACATTTTCACAGTCTGCAGTATCTAATATTACAGTATAATGTATCTATGACTCAAATCGTCTGGCACACTACATAACTTAGGTTTTATGTGAAATGTTTGCCAATGTTTCACTTTCACATTGATATTTATTCTTTTATCCAGAGATGTATCACTCAGACATCCTGTGTCTGTGATTAAGGGGACCTTTGGCCATCACATCTGCTGACAGCAGAACTGACTGCCTTAGCAATTGTGTACTAGTACAATTTCATTTCCACTTTTGGTTTACTAGAAGTAGGATTAGGAATCAGCATTAACATAAAGTGTCTGTCTACTGCAAACTCCATGGCATGCAGTGTGGTGGAAACCATTGCCCAGAGTGTCAGGAATCATGAAGAGTAGCGCAGCAGAAACAACTTTGTGGGCAGCAGAAAGCCGTCACATGCTCTGCTTCCACTTTCCCACAGCACCCATCCCATTGCCAGGGAGTTTTGTTGGAACAATTGTGACTGCAGAAAAAGTAAAGGAAGTTGACTCTGGGAAGGAGGGAGGATGGAGTTTCATGTTGAATGTCTAGCTGTTTGTGTTCTTTTTTCTCTTGATATCCAAATCAGGGATCAGAAGGCCTGGCAATAAATTAAGTAAAATTTCCCAATTCTGGACTGTTTTGTCTGTGACAACTACATACAAAACTGGTTTAAATATCTTAACTGTGTACAAAAGACTGTCCTACATGAGTATTTTTCTGCATCTGCAGGAACAGTTTGTATTGACTACTTGCAAATGTCACATCTATGTACAACTTGATCCCTTCAGCGACCGCTAAAGCATCAGAATCGCATGAGAATGCCAGGGACAATCCACAATCCACCCACGATGTTAATCATTACATACACATTTAGATATACAAAGGAGTTGAGCTACAGCAGGAGCTACCTGGGGGAATACGTAGAACTGTCAAAAATTCCCATCTGGAGAAGTCCTGTGTGTCAATTACTTAATTATGGATGTGTCAAGGAGTTCAGATCTGTTTTCAAGGCAATCTGTTGTCTCAAACCAGCTTTACTATCTCATCTGTGCTGATGACAAGATGGGATGTTCCTGGACCACCCAGGGAATTCACGACTTCAGTGCACAGGGTGTGCAGAGGGGCACAGCCCTGATACCCAGCTTTGCCACATTATAACTATGGGATAGGCTTGAGTTTCATACTTAGAACTTAGTCTGACAGCTCCTGCCACTTCAAGATACTGTCCTGGCTGTAGAATTTGGAAATCTCTGTTCTTGAATTACTAATTGAAAGAATTTATTTAAATTGAACACACTTCCAATTCATTCTGAATCCTACAACTTCCCATGAAAAATTGTGATATTGTCCAAATTAATAACTCAGTGTTTGCGGTTAAACTTTTATTTATCCAAACCTATGACTCAGTTCTACTGTTTTAAGGGAATCACTAGCCTCTGGCACATTTGTAGCAAGACAGCCTTGTGATGAGTTGTAATTAGGTGTAAATTTTTATGGCAACCATTATATTAACTTAAAGCTTTTCTTCATCTTAGTATTAGTAGATTTCGCTGTTTGCATGTTTTTATGCACTGAAGCACAACAGCTGTATTCATCAATCAGCCAAGGCTAAAAGGGAAAGCAAGGTGGCCTTACAAACCCTCTGGAGATCACAATCTGTTGATTTATTTTTCAAAGGTAAGTGAGTGTAGCTCGTGGCTCTGTTTCTTGTGCTCTCCAGGTTCCTAGAGACACTTTGACTTTCTGAAGTGCTGTTTTTCCCCATCCCCAAGAATTGTGCAGGCCTGCCCCAGACCTGCCACTTGGGACACTGAGCTGCTGAGGTCCTCTGAGCTCTGCTAGACCATAGTGTTCAGCATCAGTAGTTTTAGTACAGACTTTGAGAAAGATGGTGGATTTGTCAATAATTGCTTCAGGGAAATGTTTCTGTTACCAACACTACCTTGTACAATCTCCCTTTCCCTCAATTAGGAGGAAAAGACTGCCCAAGGGACGCATCTCCATGACAGTGTCCACAGCAGGTTTAGCCTATGTTTCACCAAATAAACAGCTCTCAAATTGATGCAGGAGGCCTGAATTGGGTGATAATGTGACAGGGTATGTTTTGATACAGAAAAGAGAAGCACAGCCACTCTCAGCAACCCCAGCAGTACAGCTGCAGCAGCTCAGTGGTGCCTTGAAGGGGTGTCCTGCCAGCCAGTGGGTCAGCAGCTGCTATAATACCACATCTAGTCTCCTCAAGTCCGGGAGAACGAAAGAGGAAACCATATTGCTGAGAAAAGGGTTTTGAAACAGGAGAGAGAAGTATTTGATAATAGCCTGAGGTCAGGGCACTCTGCATCTGGGGTTTTCACTTCAGGTTTGGGTTTCTAGGGACGAAGAACCGTAACTGCCTCCGCGTGTAAGTGAATAGTGCCCAGCTGAGAGTAGCTTCACTCCCAAGTGGACTCCAATGAAATACCGATGGACAGATAATATCCATTTCCAGTTTAATAGCTGTCTGGGGGAATGGAGTGCAGCACTGTTTAGTTTCGACCAGCAATAACCCTGAGCAAATCAGTACCATCTGCTCTCAGCTGAGAGGTTTCCCGATCAGCATAAAATGAAATAAATGCAAAAGTTTCAGAAAATAAGAGCTATCCCCAGAACTGTCAGGCTAGCACCATATGTCAGTCTTCATTTCCAGCAATGCCCCCAGAGCTGTGCCCACCATTACTCAGGAGTGACAAGGTCTGGATCTCAGGCCTGAAGTGTTCTCACCCACATCTTTGGGGTTCCAGCAAAAACAGAACAAGAATTTTGTCATGCTAGTAAATTATGTTCAGCCTTGCTAACCTCTGGTGATGAATGGCTCCATCTGAATATAATGCTGCCAGCCTCTTTGCATCTATATGAAAAATAGTTATAATATATCTTAAGGACCTGTCAGGGAAAGAGCTACAGCGTTTTTATGCAGGATAAAGGAAGCAGGATGAAATGGAACCACCTCAAAGCTTACTGCAGGAAAAAGCATGAGAGACAGTCCAGTGGGAGATGGGTCTCAGAAGGGCCCAGGGACCCACAGCAAACAAAGAGACTTTGTTTCTGTCACAGAGCCATGCCTGCTGAGGCGTGACAAACTTGTGGAATCGAACCAGGAGCAGGAACAATGAAATGGCATGGAAGAATCTAATTTCTCATTTTTCAAATGTAGTAACACCCTCTCCCTTCTTCCTGCTGACAAGTAAACAAGAGTCGGAGCCAGCCCATGCTGCAGTGGCACAGGAGTGGTGGTGGCAGTGTTGTGCTGAGATGTGGGCTTGTGGTCAGTGGGAATGGGCAGCATGGAGCGCAGCAAGGGCTGCCATGCCCTGACAGGAGGCAGGGTCATGGAGGCAGCTGGGCACCACATGAACTCCATGGTATTTCATGGCTGCTGGTTAGACTGACCATGAGCAGTACTGTGTCCTCTCCTGGAGCCCTGGGAAATCACAGTCAGGGTTAACAGTCCATAAGGGTTACACACAAGCTTTTGGGCTGTGAATCCCAAAGATAGGAATAAATTAAGAATTGTTTTAATTCATCCCATCAAGCTAGAGATACTTAATACCTTTCCTTTACAACAACCCATGGGTTCTCAACACCCCATTGAGGTTCGTGCTCCAACTTCTCACTTAGATACTTTGAACATAAAATGGGGGCATCTCTGCTTAGTACATGTCCTTGCAAAAAAACAAGCTCTGGGCTTGTTCCCTGGCTCTCCCAGAATCTGACTGCAGGCTGATACTGCTCCTGCCATCAGCTAGGAAACAGAGGGATGTGAGCTGCCATCTCCCCATGTGCTTCTGGCTGGCTAGAGCCTGCCCCAGCTGTGTGAATCCTGCACCCACAGAGCCCCCAGCCAAAGCAGCCTTTCCCACATTGCCATTCCTAGTATCCTTCATCAAGCCAAGCTGATATGGGGAAGATGCTGCATGTTCCAGCTGGGAAGGGAGAAGGAATCTGGGGAGTAAAAGAGTGTTCTTTGATGTGCAACCCTGCTCAGACACGGCAAGCTGTGTTCAAAGAGGGTAAGACACGCTTGTTACTGCAGAATAAATGTAATGCAAAGAGGGACTTTCCCACCTGTAGTCCAATTTTAGATTTTTTTCTGCACTGTAGGCAGACAACTTTTAAGTGAGAATGAATATTTTTCTCCCCGTGATATGGAAAAAAAAAGTTGATTTAATCTTAATACAATCCCAGTTCCTTGTCAGGGATCAGTTTCAAGCACAGGCACTGGGTTTAGCTGCATGGAATTTCTGAGTGCCTCCTGATATTCAATAAATCCCCCCATACTGAGCTCAGCTCATCAGCAGGGATCCAGCTGGCTTTTACTTCATGTCCTGAGAGACACCCTTTCAAAGTACACCCTCTCAAAGACATGATGAACTTCTCGTTGAGCATTCTACTGTTTCAGTGATCTAAACCCTAAAGTTAGATATAATCTGGACATGTCTGACAGTCAGAATCTGTTAGGATCTGCCAGAGTCTGCCAGTCTGATCTGGGACTGTGTGCAAGATGGAAAAAGGTGCAGAGGCAGAGATGGCAAAAGAAGGAGGAGCAGCAGTAATTTGACAGATGATGTGAGAAAAATCACTGCCTTGTAGAGATGCAGGATTCTGTTCTATGGGAATGAAGGTGCTTATCCCAAAGCAATGAAATCCTGAATGTAAAACCTGAGTATGGAACATTATTAATTGCGTTTTTGGGAGAGCACTTAGACTACCTTGACTTAATCCTGCAATAAGGTTGCAAAAAATAAAGTTATACCATATCCACTGCACTTTACTGAAGGTACTGCTGTGTGTTTCTTCTTTCTGAGAGTTTGTGGGCAACACTTAATACCTTCCTGATGCTGAGGCTACATTTGTTCTCTGGCCTGGAGCCCCCCTGGCACGGTTCAGCTTGTGTCTATACAGCCAGACCCTCCAAGTGCCAAATCAGAGGGCTGTGTCCAAACAGCCTGCAAGGACCCAGGCTCCTGCCAGCCCGTGCCTTGGCTGGGCACACTACGGGCTGCCCAGATCTCACCCATGCCAGGGATCTTCCTGATGATTTGGTTGCTGATCATGAGCTGGTGCTCAGGCCTCAGTTCTGGCTCCATTTTGCTCTTGGCTCTAGACTAAAGCCCCTGGTGTTGCATGGAGAAGGCTGCTCTGGTGTGGAAGGAGGTGATGTGAGCAGTGGGGTGCTGTGGGGTGGGCTGCCCCCTCCGTGCTCAGCTGTGCCTGCTGCATCACAGCACCTGCTGCCCAGCTGGCCATCCAGGCAGGGGAAAGCTGGCTTAGGAGCATCATCACTGCCCCCAAACCACAGCAGGGATGGCAGAGGTTTCCTGGCATGAATGTGTGCACAGGGAAAATGATTTATGTTAGGAATGCTTTTTCAGTGAGGAAGAGAAACGATGTGCTGGAGCTGAGAGTTTTCAAAGCTCTCACAACAAAGGCAGAATTGTCCTGAACAGGAATTTTTGATTTTTACAGGCATTTAGGGAATCACAAGAGAACATGTGGGCATGATGGTGGCAGTATCCCAGCTCAGGTGATTGCACAGACACGCTCCTTCAGCTCCTTCAGCTGTGCTCCTCCTAGGTATTGAGGGAGCAGCCACAGACTTCAGCGGTGGGGAGGCAGGAAGAAGGAAAAGAAAGCCCGTGCAAGGAAGCAGACTGTGCAAGGTATTGAAGGTGTCTGTAAATTAGTCTGGAGCAGGACAGGATGCTATGAGGCAGTGTCAGGTTTCAGGAAAGGCAAAAGAGAAGGGGAGATCAAAGATAATTACTAATTCACCCCCCCGACAAAGCTATATGATGCTTCTGCTCCTTATCTCTGAGTTAAGCCCTGCTTCTCCCCTCCCTGTCCTGCCCCACTGCTGTCTCCCATATTTAAATCTTTTCCTCATCCTCCTCCTCCTCCCCTCATCCAGTCCCTATGTGCTGTCTCTGTATGTGTTGAGCATTTACTGAAAGCGTGAGGCAGCAGCAGCCTGGGGATACTCTGGCAAGAGTGGGGTCTGTAGCCTTCAGTAGAACCTACCCAAGCCTTATTTCGCTGTTGGGCTAATTGTGGTCAGTGTGTGTGCCATGGCATGACAACAGTGCCCTGGAAGAGGATACACAGAATTGGAAGGTCACTGTGCCTGTGCAATGGCCCCCAAATGGGATTTTCCAGAGTCCCTTCAAGTTTGCAGAGACAAGTGTTTGGCAACTTGGGCTGAGCATGAAAGGAGCAGGCAGAAGTCAGTTGCAAGGTCTCGATGCTTTGGATGCCCTGCGGTGTCATTTGTGAGGGAAGTGGTGGGAATCCATTGTATAACCGTGTGCTTCAGACCTCCAGCGGGTTTGAGCAAAGCAGATTTTTTGAAATCACATGAGCTAAAGAGCAATGTCAAAACAAATGGGAAGTGTTGAGCATTTTGCAAAGCACTTCCACCAGTGTCAGTCACCCTTGCTGAGCTCCTTTAGCAGCTGCATGCACCCAGTCCTTGCCCTCCCAGCTTCTCAGAGACCTTACTGATTTTAGAGGTACATGGACAGAAGCCTGCCAAGAGGGTCTTTTTGCCTCATTTTGCAAACCCAGCTTTCAAAATTAGTAGTAACCACCTTTTAGACTGTGCAGAAGCTGTGATTAGCACTCCAGCCAGGCAGAAGCTCAGAGGAGGGAAGGAAAGCCTTGGGGCCAAGGGGGCCCTGTGAATGAACATATTTCCCAACATACATCAAGTTTTGTTTTATCACAGCAAGATTGTGAATTGACATACTTCCCCTCCCAGCACAGAGATGTCTCAAAGGCATGCAAAGGGTTTGTGGCAAAAAGTGTTTCTGCTTGGCCATCTGGGCTCCAGTGCCTGAGAGGGGATTTGGCTAACCCTGAGTACGATGCCATCTGCCAGAGCCATCCATTTCTCCTTTGCTATCTGTGTAATACTCCTTTTATGTACCCACAGCAAATGGCAGACCACCTGTGTGTTTTATCTTTTGAAAAGAACCCCCAACTTGTCTGGCTCTGAAATGCAGGATTAGTTGAGAGAAGTTTTCTTCTGGACACAGTGTTATTTTTTTAATGTCTGAAGCTGAGATTGTACACAGACCCACACCTGTATTTAAATTATGCTGAGGGCATGGATAGCTCATGCAAGAGCACATGTGATTGACTGTGTATCTTTTTATAAGCTCAATGTTTGTTTTACTGCAGTGCCAGAAACCCACAGTCAAGATTAGGATGCAATTGGTCTAGGTGCTGTATGGATGTGATGAGGGAAAGCCGTTTTACACTGAAATACAGATTGAAATCCAAGGACTGTCTGCAGCTAGGAGTGCCAGTGATTATTTCCACTCAGTTCAAATGATTTTGCCTCCCTTTTGAGAGTATCTCTCTTTATATTGCAGTGCCAATCTCATCTCAGATTTTCCAGGCTCCAGGGGGAGATGAAGTGTGTTATTTGTCATGCTGAAGGGAACATGAGCTGCATTTCAGCCAAAAGGGCTATTCAAGGGAAATGACACACCAGAACAAGCAAACTCACATTGCTACTTGAAATTAAGAGTGAAGTACCTCAAATCACCCAAATTCCTAACATGGGAAAAACAGCCAAGTCCTAGTTTCTTGCACACATTTTGCTTGGATCTATGAGTGAGGACTGTTTTTTGGAGTGTTTCCTCTAGAGCTAGACAGAGTTTTGTTGAAAAAAAATTATCAGTGCTTTCAGACATGAATCTTACATTCATCACAGCTATTTACTGATTCACTTCCTCTGATTGAGGGATAGCAAATGATGAATGTTTAATGGAGAGCACTCCACAATTGGTCAAGGTGACTGCAAAATGTTCGATGTTTCAGAGCAATCAAATTGTTTGGGAACATCCCTTCCTTTGCCCTTGTATTTGTTTTTTCTCCCATCCCTTGTGGTGTATGTCATGGGAGTCTCTGTCTGGGCCTTGACCACAGCTTTGGCAGCTCTGATTGTGCTTCTCCAGTTATGGGCTTGGATGCCAGTAGAATAAATATAAATTTGGGATTTTTTTAAGGGAAGGGGGAAAACTAGTGATAGCTGTGATTATAATTTAGTGCTCCTAGTAACCGGTGCAAGACAGTTTTATTCCGTGCCACTTTAGATGGCAGTAATCGTACCTGTTCACATGGACTATTTGTGTTTATTATAATGACCTTATCAGAAGAGCAACTTTAGCAAACTTCAGCTATGTGAGCAGAACCATCAGGGTCACAATGAGGCTGTCTTTGGGGGAATACTTCAACCAGTTGGAGAAGTCTGCCAAGGAAATTTCACAGCTCTGGAACTGTTTGCCAGCTGCTCATCTGGCTACTCCTTTTATTTGACTTTGTCTCCTCAGTCTGTTCCTCCATTCTACCACTTTGTGTTCCTGCCTGCCCAGTGCTTTCCAGAAGGAAAGAGGTCAGACAACTTCATGGTGAGGGAAGACTCTCTGCCTGCAAGGTAATGGCACCACAGAGCAAACCCCAGTGACTAGTTAGGATATTGTGCAGTCAAGGGGCTGAACTGCATCTGCTGCTGAGGAGATGTTATGATATGACATAATTCCCCTTGCCTTGCTGCACACTTATTAAGCTGTGTTTTGAATCCTGTGGCTTAGACCAGAGACCATATTTTCTACAGACAGTTGACTTAGTGAGTAACAAGAAGGTTGGCAAGCTACCAGGGGAAGTTGAACAAAAAGGTGATTTTCATTCTCCAAAGGCTGCTGAGCTGACTGCTGATAAGGTGCCAAGCGCTTCCTAGCTCATAGATCTAAACTTCAAATTCACAGGCCTCCTGAGGAATTTAGGAGCCACTGTTAAGCCTATTAAATCCCCCTGATGTTTCTAACAACAGCTTAGATTTTATCACTAATAAAAGAAAACTCACAGCTCCTCTGGATTTAGTCCATCTTATCTCAACAGCTGAAAGAGAGCTTGGCTAAAAAGATAAAGATTTTTTTTTTTTCAGTCTATCAATGTATTAAGCTATTCTCCCTGCTTCAGTCCAAAATCAGAAAGCGTTCTGAGATACTCTTGAGTGCTTGCTCTGGAGTGATTCAGAGAGTTACTGCTCTGGCACTGTGCAATTCCTGTCCCGGAGCGGGGGCAGGAGAACTTGTGCAATGAGGTGCTGGGCCACCCTCTGGATGTGTTAGTGTGAGTGGTGCCACTGGCTCCGGTTAATTGGCAAGGGGACAGGCTTCAGCTGCCTGTTCCATGGGCTGGGAGCTGAGGATTGGAGCAGGCACATACTGGAGATACCACAGGAATGCAGAGTCACAGTATGGATGAGGCGCCTCTGGAGACGAGTTAGCCCAGCCCCCTGCTCAGCACAGGGTCAGCTCCAGCAGGTTGCCTAGGGCTGTGTCCTTTGCACTTTTAAAAATTTCCAACAATAGAAGCCCCACACATGCTCTCTGGGCGACCTGCACTGCTGTCTGTGCACCTTTACAGTAAAAAATATTGAGGGGTTTTTTGTGTTCAGGTGTAATTTCCTGCACTTCAGTTTGTGTGCATTTACTTTTTCCTTGTGACAGGCCACTACAGAGATGAGTCCATCTCTGGTATTTATTTATACACACTGATATGATCTCCCAGAGCCTTCTCTTCCTCTGCTGCAAAGTCCCAGGTTTTCCAGATTCTCCTCCTGTGTCAGATCCTCCAGTACCTTAATAATTTTCGTGGCCCTTTGCTAGGCTGACTCCAGTATGTCCATGCCTGTCTTGTGCAGGGAAGCACAGAATGAGACTCAAGACACCAGTGCTGAGCAGAGGGGAAGGATCATCTCCCTCCATCTGTTGCTGAGGCTCTGCCTGATGCAGTCCAGGAGGCTGGTGGCCTCCTTTGCTGCAAAGACACATTGCTGGCCCATGGCCAGCTTGTCCACCAGGATCCCCAAGCCCTTTTCTGTAAAGATGCTTTCCAGACTGTTGACCCCCAGCCAGCTCTGCTGCCTGAAGATATTCCTGCCCAGGTAATGGACTTGGTGTCTCATAAAGTTCCTGTCCACCTATTTCTCCAGCCTGTGCAGGTCCCTCTGAATGTCAGCAAAATATCCTGGAGCATCAACCACTTTTCCCAGACTGCTGATAGTGCACTGTCTCCCATTGTCCAGAGCATTAATGAAGATATTTGACAGTATTGACCTCTGGGGTACTCAACTAGTGAATAGCCTATGTTTGGACTTTGTGCCATTGATCCACACCTCACTGTGCATTTATCTGTCCGTATTTCACTGGTTTGTCTAGAAGAGTTTTGGGAGACAGCATCTAAAACCTTGGTAACATCAAGACAATGTTCACTTTGTCTTGCTCTTTACTGATGAGGTTTGCCTTCAAGAATCACAGGCACCAGAGATGTGTGGCAAATGCTCTTCCTGATCTGGTCTGTAGCAGACACCAGTCACAGCATTGCTCACATTGGTCAGCCCTCTAATCCTCACCCATAAACTCTCAGCTGGCTCACTGTACACCCCAGGCACAGCTCTATTCAGTGTCCCTGCTCTTGCACATGAAGGGCAAACCCCCTCCCTGCTTTTCCAGCCTGTCCTTCCTGGAGAGCCAGTATCCATCCACGGCAGCACTTCAGGTGGTGAGCTGTCATACCATGTCTCTCAAATCTTGTATTCCTCCTGTGTGCTCCCCATGCTGCAGGTGTCAGTGTACAGGCACCTCAGAGAGGCAGTCAGTCCTGCTGGTTTCCCAGAAAAGGTGTGAGAGCTTTCCCCATAACGCTGCCCTCTCAATGCTTCCTTATTTCTCTGCATGCACTTGTATTACACACTGTATTCACTGCAGGTTGTGTGCTGCTGACTGTGAGGTGAGGTCTAAGCCTCTTTAAAGACAGTTCAAATTTCCTTAGGCTAGAGATTAAATTTCAAATTCCCTGGCCCCTTAGTCACAGTGACTTGAGTGGAAGGAGGCTGTGGCATAACCCACAAGTCTCATCCCAGTACCATCTCCTGCTGGGGACTGCTCTGCCTGCAGACCACATCTGCAAAAGCCTGGAGTTATTTCCGACTATAAGTGACTTCACTTCTAATGATAATAAGCTTCTATATGTGATCGTATCTGATTGCTGCTCTTGGGTTGCCTACCTCATTCTTGGAAGAAGGTTTGGCACACTGGTGTAGGGGTACCTGAAAGTGTCCGAAGTTTTGTGGCAGGACGTTTTGTGGGATGGTCCTACTGGACACCAAGTCTGCTCCTTGGTAGATAGAAGATGGAGGAGCTGGATTGTTTCACTGCTTTGGCCTTTGGCTTCCTGGTCATGACAGATAACATTCTTTTACGAGATCAGTGAAGGATAGTAACAACTTCCTGAACCTCAACATCTGCTATGGGAAAGTATTTACTGAAACAATAATGAGGAGCAATGTGGGATAAGAGTCTGAGAGGAAAAGAACCTGTTATGAGTTGTTAAAGTGCAGCAAACAGAACCTCAAGCAGCTGAGGAGGGATGAGTTTCAACAGCAATAGAAACCCTGCCTTGAGGTCAGTTTGAGTCAGAAGACATAAGTGTTTCCTAGCAAGATGGGAAGAAGGATAAAAAAGAGCTGTATTGATGCCATTATAAAATAATTGTTGAGATGTGTTTTAGAATAACTTTACAGCTGACAAGACATGGAGCAGAAATTTGAGAGTTGGCATATGAGATAATTCTTCCTTCAGGAGAACTCCTTGTAAAAGCTTCAGAGAAAATTGGATAAAATGTAACTTATGGGGTTCTCTGAAAAGAGTTGGTTTTGCATAAGCGGGTTCAGTTTTTATTATTTTATTTTCCCATGGGCTGCTTTGAAGGCTCTGTCCAGTGCTTATTGCAGAGAGGTCACTGAAGAGACATGTGGGAGCACAACAGTGGGCTCCACAAACTGCAGCTTTCATAATGGTTTTCTCCTGATTTCCATCCCCAGGAAATGTGATGTGTCTGTTCAGTTTCTGCTCCCGTGGCCTCCCAAGTCAGTGGATCACTTCGAGGGATTTGCTCCCTGAATGGGAGCATATGCTGTGAACCCAGTGTTTCATGGGAATGCCTTGGATATGGGTACAAGATGCATTACTGCCACATAAACAGTGTGACTGAAGTATGTCAGCTGCTTCTGGGTTACTGTTTATGTCTATAGTAAGCAGTGAAAACAGTAAATTTTGAGAGCTCTCAGGCTTGGTGTCCTTGGGAATGTGAAGAATTAAGGTATTGTGGCAGTCAGCACTTGTCCTGTCAGGTGAAAAAGAGAAAGTGAGGTTCATTCCTGACCTCTTCTGAGCTATTTTACTGGGTTTATGTGGGAAATCACTTTTATTTCATATTGTTTCCCTGTCCGTCATCTCATTGATGCTTACTGCATGTTATCATCACATCTATTGTGAGAGGACACAAAGCTGCTTTTGCAGCAACCAGAGTACAACAACCTGTGTTTGGTGATCAAGGGCCTTCATTCTACATCTGTATTTAGGAGAGGTAAACACAAAGTGAGTGAATACCAGTTGGCATCTGTTCTGTAGAGCAGAACATTTTACCAGCATCTGATCTGAGACTGATGGATAGTGGGTATCAGTACAGTCACTGCAGACCAGTAGATATATTTTGGATCTCCATGATCTGTCAGAGAGAAAAAGAGGACAATAAAAAAGAACATGATTAAGTGAAACTGGATGCACATATTTAATGACAGCACTAATTCCTCTGTTTTTGCCTTCTGTTCACTTCCATCCCCTCTCCGTCCTCTTCCCAAAAATCTGCCAAAGCATTGCCAGTTTTTCATGAGAAATGTTTCCACCAGGAAATCAAATACTGGCTATCACAGTTTACGTGTTACAAGCTCATCTCCACCAGTTGGTTTAACCAGCTTGAGAAATGTGCCCTGCTCCTATGGTGAAGAGAAAGCTGCGGGAAAGATTGTCTTAGGTAAACTTTCCCCAAACCTACTGTAAAATTAATTTGAAAGGGGTGTACATTGCATTCTGAGCAGGATTTGACCAACATAAAAAACAGAAGCAGCCATAACTGTTCAAGATCAAGATGAGTCTCAAGAATGGCTTTTCAAACTACACGCTGTGATGAGATCAATTCATACAAATGGAAGCAGAATATTGGGGACAGTTTTAAGCTTGGGGTTTAGAAATATTTCCTGGTATTTTCTTCCCTAGTTAGAAAGGGGAAAAACACAGTCATAGAGGACAACAGAAAACCACACTTTCTTTTGGGATTTTGTTTTGCTTTTATTTTTAGAAGCCTGACCGACCTCAAGTGTTTTAAGCAAAATGTTTACATGAATATTTTAAGAGCACTGCTTTTTACTACTGTCAAATCCAGTTGTGCTTCAAGAACTGCAGAAGAATAAACCTCTTGCTCTAAAGGAGTAGAGCAGGATTTCAGTCCTAGTCTGAGAAACTGAGCAAACAGGCTGGATAACTTATTCTAGCAACAATTGGGTAAACAACCTAGGTGATACATAAAGCTTACAACATGCAGGAATGACACGTGGTAAGGCTCTATAGAGTGTTTGCTGGATTCCAGTGTTTCCAAGCCTGTTCTATTTACATATGCATTATACACTTTCGTATACGTGCAATGCACTCACATGCACACATGTGTATAGAGACACACACACTGCTGCCTGATGTGTTTCTTCTATGTAATATGGATATTTACTTTTTTTGTCTCTGTGCTCCTGGGAGAAGCAGCCCGTCTGAGAGGAGCTGGTGTTGTTACAGGCTGAATACAGGAATTTTTTGTTGACAACAAGGTAGTGGGAAACTTCTTCCAAATTGCCTTTCCTCTGCTGACCTGTCAGCTGGATACCTTCCTTGAAAGGTGTGCTGTAGCAGTTTTACCATCAAGTTATTCACACACAGTTGTTGGTATTGAACTGGTGAGCTTTAAAGGACTATCAGGATGTCTACAGAGCACATGCACTGAAATTCAGTTGATTTTTTAAGCTCTCCTGGGAAATCTTTTATGATTATTATAAACCCAACTCACTTCTGATAAAGCCTTTCCATTCTTTTGGTCCTAAGGAGATCACCTGGAGGTTCAATGATGCAGAAAGGGTGCAGTCAGTGCTGCTTGTAGTTTGAGCTGTTGGATGTAGCTGTTTGAGCCTGCAAAATCCAATTATGAGACCAAAAGAGTTGGGTGGAAATTACATCATGTTGGTTGCATGGAAGTCTGGGTTTACCACTGGATCCTGTAGTTGTACAAAATACAGTTTTGCACAGTTTTCAACAGCAAACCCTTTTAGAAAATGTTCCATTTTCAACTGATCTTGCTTTCAAGATGGTTATGAACACACTTTTCAATTCCCACCACTGTGCCAGGTGAAATCTGTCCCCCAGCATGAACAGAGCTTTTACCTACAGCAGTAGCAAAAGTTGTATGAAAGTGTGAACATGCAGAAGCAGTTCAAGATCCAATTTCCATGAGGGCTCAAGGATCCAGTTGCATTAAGCCAATTTTGGAACAAAGGTCCTGCAAACCTCCCATGAAGACTACAAACACAGGATTGTTTAACTTCATACACCTATGTAGTCTCTTAAAGCCAAAAGAATTGCACAGGCTTAAGATCACTGTATACACACATGATCTGCTAGTTTAGGACCATACAGGAGCTGATAACCTGATTATGTATTCATACTTGATACAAACATTCAGGAAATCAGACACCTTCTGATCAAGGTCGTTTTTCCTGGAGTAGAAATGTGTCATACAATCTCTTCCTTGACCTTACAAAGCTCAGTATAGCTCAGTACCAATGGAGTCTGGCTTCTGACCCTGGTCTTGAGGACTTCTTGAAGCAGATCCTGAATGTGGCCCCTGATTTCTGATTCTCAGAAGAGAAATGTTTCAAAACACTTTTAGATCAAATTTTGTTATTTTTCTCTTCATGCACACTGAAATGGCTGAATCCAAAGCCATATACTACAGGCATGCACATATCCCTCATTATATTTTCAAATAAATGTCATTCAAAAGTATGCATATGGAAAAACTGGAGAATAATGCATAAGTAATAATCATTACATAATGATTTAATCCAGTGATATATCTTCGATTGTAACACATGTAGCAAAGTGCTTGGGTTTTCAATTAATATAACTGAGATAAAATATCTAAGAGCACTGCTCTTGACATTTGATCAGTGCCATGTGTTGAGTTTCTGGAGAAGCCTTAAAGGTTAGTGCTATATTTCATCCTTCCAAGCACTGCATTCAAAAACTCAGTCCCATGAAACATCACCTGGTGTCAAGGAAAGGCAGTCATTTTTTAAATCACATTCTGATACAAGCTGTGCAGAAGTCTCAGTCAGAACCTTCTTTGCAGACAAAATCATTGTCTTAAGGAATGGCTTAAGTCAGGTGAAGTATTTTTGAAGATAAGTGCAAGATGAGGAGAGGAGAGAGAACAAATAAGCCCAGGATTGCAACCTGACCCCCAAAAGAGCAAATGGAAAGAAATCCAACTGGGCAGGGCAGAAAGGGAGGTAAAAGATCTCTTTCCACCCACAACAGCATAGTCTGAGAAGGAGAGAAACCAAAAAGAAAAAAAAAAGGGGGGGAGGTTTAGCATCCCCTGGAGAAATCTCGTGGGCTGAGTCAAAATATCTGGAGGAGACAAGGACTGGAGGGATAATAGTCGTAGGAGACACATGGATGGAGGGATACCTGCCAGGCTTAAGGCAGTTACTGGGCATTGGGACAGTGAGGAAACCCTCCTCTGGACCTTGTGTGCACTGTCAGCCCAGCAACAACCTGGCTGCAGAGGGAAGGATGATGGGGTAGCTGTAAGGGATGTGCTCCTTCTCCAGAGCTGGCCTGGGGTAAGAGCCTTGAGAACAGCATGAAAGTGCAAATAAGCAAACCTGTTCTGCATCCTGGGAAGTGCTAACAAAGGGGGCTTGTGGTGAACACCTGCTGCAGCTGTGGGGTGACTCCTGCCCCAAGCTGGAAGAAACATAGGGGAAGCAGAATATCACAGAAATATCACTTTGATGATACCTTTAACAAGAAGGCTAAGTCCTTGACACTAGAACTGAAGAGAGTCTTGTGAAATGACTGTGGGAGGATGTGTGTCTGAGGATCATTTCTGGTGAAACTGTGGGGCAAAGTGTTCACTACGAGCCGAGGTCTGAGCTGCTGAGAACTGATGGTAAGCTGTGTGCTGGCTGGAAACAACAAACTGTCCTACAGGCAACTGTTGTGACTCATTAGATGACACAGTCCTTGTCCCAAAATGCTGTCCTTCATGGATTAGAAGAGAAAAATACATATGTAGAAATACTAAAAATACCTCTGCCTCCCTCATGCCTGCCTGACAAAAGGACATCTCCAGCAGGTGCACCTACGCAGCAGGCACAGGTCTTGCAGAGAAGACTCTGTGCTTGCAGTGATCATCCTCACACAGCAAGAGACAGTTAAAAATAGCTTGTACTACACAAACCTCTTAAAACGAGTCAAGGAGGACTTACAAAACCATTTCAGGTGCCTTTTTTACACATTCAGCTGTGTATGCCTTGTTTTTCCGTCTTTATACAAGTCAAGGAGTGATTGGAGCACATAATTTGTAGTGTGGTTGTAAGATACAAAACAAAGCATCTGATGTCCCCCAAAGACATGATTTTAAACTCTGCTTCTAAGGTGGGATCTGATGAAACAGTAGAGATTTTTTTTTATTTTGTCAAGTAAAACTTTACCAACTTTATTGCCTTCATGTAGTCAATAAATCAAGACAGGGTTCTGAGGCCGTTCACATATAATAGACGTTGGGATTTTTTTCAAACACAGTATACAAGACTTTGAAGAATAACTCTTGGATTTCATAGAATTGCATTGCAAAAGTAACTTCTTCACCCTGCTAAAGAAATCCAAAACAAGGAATGGGATGAACATATATATTTACACAGATTTAATGGTGTGAGCTGGGAAAGGAAATACTGCTGTATTTGAACATATAGCCCTAATGAAAGAATAAAGAAGCAAGAAGCCTGTAGAAGCAGCTAGCATTTCTCACTGAACGGCTCTTAATGTCTGTGCCCTTTGAAGGAAGAGTTTCAAGCAATACTGATGACATCTGGTTTGTTCTCATTCCTGAAGCTTCTTGCCTGTAACAGCACAGAATAATCAGAAATTCCTTGTACTCTTGGCTGCTTGCTTTTAAATTAGCATTCCAAGTCAAAATGGAGAATTTTGTCAAACACAGTCACACAGACTGGCAGATTTTTAGATTTTTGCACTTCAGTCTAAAATTCTTCAAAGCCTTAGTCTTCTCAAAGGAATAATTAAAAAAAAAAAAAGTGGGCTTGAAGTGCTAGCAGAGATAGTCCTTGCAGAGGAGAAAGCTGCTGTGCCTGGACTACTTGTGCAAATCAAGTCCCAGGGTTGGTTTCTAGTCCCAGGAAACCTTGGGATCTTATCACACCGGAAATTAGTCCATCTGGGCTAAACTGCTGTGCATAGAAAGGACAGGATCAAGCAGCTCACAGGACTGCTGACAGCTTTGAACTGGGCAGAATGAGAAGCTTTCATGCCTGAGCTATCAGCTGGGTGCCCTTTAGCATCTCTGGATTCACACCAGGCTGAAGGTGAAAAGTGATGGGCGTGCGTGCAGTGGCTGTACCCTCATACTCATAGACTCTCTCCTCATACTCACTCATACATGTCTGTGTGTGTGCATATGTATGTTTATATAAATACACTGTATTTCTTCATAATTACCTTATTTACATGTAATATATAGTATGTGTAGTCTGCAGTGTATATACTTTTTATCTACAGCTCTCCCTATAAACATGGTTATCTGTACACACAAACATACACATAATCACAGGATTATTTCTAATTCCAGTGGTACTGGAGTTTCCAGTGTCTCATGAGAAGGACACAGTAATGCAGCTAGACCCTAGAACTGCACCCAGTCTTCTCAAGAAATGCTTGCTTACAGTCTGCCAGGGAAATTGTTATGTACAAAGCTGCAAGTACCAACAGACACTGATTTGGCAACCCAAGGTTGAAGCAGGTGATAATGACACAGCTTTGTCTTAAAGCAACCCCTAACACATGAGAAGCTTCAAAGATTAGAGCATGACATTGTTTTTAACGAAATGAGATGGGAGCATGGTGCAACCCACACTGACAAGGGATGAAGCAAAAGAGTGGGTGTTCCTTGCCTACTGCCAGTGGGGACTGCACTGATGGCTGCTGCTATGCGCTGGAGCAGGAGCTCAGCACACACAGCCAGATTTACCTTCCAGCCCTGGGTGCTGTCACTGGCTGCTAGATCTGGTTTCTAGTGAGTTTTCCATCAAAAAATCGCAGTTGGCAGAGTTCCCCCAGGTGAGTGGAGATGACCCTCATGCCAGTTTATGGCTCTCAGCAGTGAGGTTCCAGGCAACCCTTCATCCCAGCTCCACAGCACAGGTGGCTTCCTGCAAACTTATCGGTCACGATTCCCTCTGCAATTCCACTACATAGGCCTGGAGGTTACAATAGTGTTCGCAAAGACAAATAAGGAATAGGATTCTGTAGTTTATATCTGATAGGTTTTAAATACGCCACAAAAGTCTGTTCTGTTGCTCAGGTACACACTGAGAGCCACAGAGGCAGCAGCTGTGACACAGCAGGTACCACAAGCACGGGATCTTCCCAGAGGGGAGGAGGAGTGCACTGGCTGCCCTGCAGTCACTAGCACAAGCTGTGCTCCTTCATCACATTCACCAACACGTTGAACATCATACAGCAGGGTATGACAGCATACAGAATTCAAACTTTGAATTTCAGATTTACATAGGTGTGAGCTGTGTGATTACCTCTAACCATCAGGCCTGGAAGAACAATGAAGATAATTTGCTTGAGTTTTTACCTAGTTGCCTCAAACTAGTCCTTGATTCAGTTCCAGTATCTACAGCTGAATTTGAGGATATCCTTCAGAGAAATATTGACTGAAAACTTCTCCAGGGATGGCAAATGTATAACAAACATCAACTTCGTTGGTGAAAATAATTATGTTATTTCTTGCTTAAACCTATCTATCAACTCTAAATGCAGGAAGTTGTTGTATCTTTACCCGTAACATCAAAAGCCTTTGCAGGGTTTTGTAGACCATTTAAAAAAGATAGGTTGACTTTGGATCTCCTGTAAGAGATTCTTCAGGCCTTCAGACAGTATTGGTCTATGCTGAACTTTCTCTGATTTTTTTTGTATCCCTCTTGGAATGTGGAGTCCACTACTAGACAGCACATTCCAGCTGCACCCGTGCCAAATGCAGAGGCAACAAACCTTACAGAGAGACCTCAGCAACAAGCAGGGGTCTGCATTCAAGAACAGCATTGACGTCAGCATCATATTACAATTTCATAACAACTGATTATCAATCAGTAAGTCCTAATCTTTTCCAAAATTACTGCTCTGCCAGACAGAGTACCTTATTAGGCAAACATGACTTGTGGTTTTTTTGTTCCTAGATACATTGTATTGTATTTTACCGAACTGAAAGACCTATTATTTGCCAGTATTTTTACTGATTCCCCCAACATTGTCAATAGAAACTGTTTTCTTCTGGATGTCTCCCGAAAAAGACAAAGATTGAGTGTCAGTTTTGTCTTATCTTTTATCTCAGTCAGAATATAAGTTAAGATTAAGCAAGCTTTCTCACACAAATCTAAGTGTATTGCTCTAGCATCATGTTTATCAACCAACCTTCTCAAACTAATCTAACATTACTTGTAAAATGAGAATGTAATATATTTCATAAACTTAGGTTGCACAACACTAATCCTATTACCTTCCTGTAATTATTTATTAGTGGATCACTCTACCAGTTCTTCCGATATCGTTGGAGATTGGCTGGTGGGTAATTAGGGGACCTGATGCACCCAGCATCCAATGAACTGAGCTCCCATCCAAAGCTCAGACAAGGCACTGCTGAGACTTGAGAAGTGGCACAACTCACACTACATGTGCTAAGCCTAAAGTAACCCGATCAAGAAAAAAGTGTGAACTTTTTAAGGTCTGACGGAGCTTGTCTGATGCAGCAGGGCAGAACCATGAATTCCCTCTGATGTGGACAGCAGGAAGGCACCATGAGCTCATTCATTCCAATCCACACTGCCCACAACCCAGAACTCTATTCCAGCCCTCATCACCATGAAATGCAGCTTTACCCTGCCTTGCAGACCCCCAAACCAAGGATCCCATGGCCTGGGGTTTCCAAACTCCCTGGTTACAACAAGTGACCCCGGGGTTTTCTCACTGGCAGCCATTCTGGCCAGACTACTGCTCAGCCTGGTGTCCTGACCAGCCACAACCACCACAGCCATTCCTTGTTTTCTCCCACATCCCATAGCACAGCAGCCTCCACTAAAGCTGTAGGCACAAAACAGGCTTCTAGCCTTCCACATGGCCCAGCAAAGGGGTCCCCATGTTCCAGCTGTATCCTGGTGGTCTCCCCATCTCGTGAGACCAGACCCCTGGCATTGAGTTTACGTGTTCAAAGCCCTTACTGACCAGACTGGGCTGCAGGGGGAGGTCATGGTGATATCCTCACTGTGGGCACACTGCTTTGCCCAGTCATACGTCAAGAACCCTAGAGCAACTGAGATGCTAATTTTGTCTGGCATTGCTTGTTCACACCCAGAATGGGTGTGGAAGTAAAGTAGCAATGGTGGGATGATGTTGATGTCTCCATTGTGTGTGAGGGGAGTGGTTCCATGGGGGTGAGAGGCACAGCCTGTGGGCTAATGCTCCTTCCTGCTCCCAGGGCAGAGGGCACAGGGGCTGGGTAAAGCCCCACGTCTGCCCCACGTCTGCCCCACGTCTGCCCACTCTGGGTGTCCCTGGCAGAGGACATCCGTGGGCAGGCTCCATCTGCCACCCAGGCTGCATTGGACTACCCAACACATCCGAGGGTACATGGAGGAGTGGTGGCATGAGCTGAGGCTGCTACAACATCTGCATCCTGTGAGCAAGCAGGAGCAGCCTGTGGCAGCCCTGCACATGGGCGTGGAGGCAGCAGGAGGGAGGCAAGGACATGTCTCACTGCAGGACCATGCTGATGAAAGGCAATCCCCACCCATTTTGCTGTCTCTCATACCTAGAAGAAAATAAGCAAAACATAGCTATTCATACATATAAACAAGCACACCCATATTCATATATATAAACAAGCACACCCACATACTACACACACACACACACACACACACACACACACACACACGTATCTTTTCTAAGAATATCATGGAAATTCTGTTTGCAGTTTTCTGGAGCCCCCACAATCAAATCACACAGGAAGGGGGTGGCATAAAGCTGTAGTCAGAAAGCAATTTGCCTTTTCAGCTGTTCTTTGATAAATTGAATAGTGTTTGCTTAAAGGTAATTGTCATTGTTTAACCCCAGCTAGCAGCTGATCCCCACACAACCACTTGCTCACTCCCCCAGGTAGGATGGAGGAGAGAACTGGAAGATTAAAACAGAGGAAACTCATGGGTTGAGATAAAGACAGCTTAATAGGTAAAGCAAAGGTCCTGTGCACTCAAACAAAGCAAAGCAAGGAATTCATTCACCACTTCCCATGGACAGGCAGGTATTCACCGATCTGCAGGAAAGCAGGATCCCATCATGCATTACAGTAACTGGGGAGGACAAACACCATCACTCTTAACATGCCCCTTTCCTCCTTCTTCCTCCAGCTCTATGTTCTGAGCACGATGCCATGTAGTCTGGAATATCCCTTGGATCAGTTGGGGTCAGCTGTCCTGGTTACATCCTGTCACAATCTCTTGTGCAGAGCAGCAGAACAGGCCTTGACTCTGTGTAAGCACTGCTCAGCAATAACAAAAACATCCTCGAATTATCAACACTTTTTTCAGCACAAATCCAAAACATAATCTCATACCAGCTACTATGAAGAAAATTAACTCTACCCCAGCCAAAACGATCACAGTAAGGCAACACCTTTTTGCCAAAGAACTAGCTGCAGAAGTCTTGTGAGAAGGTGGAGTCAGAGAGGAGAGTAATAGGAAACATGCCTCTTCATATTGCTGTGATGCCAAGGAGAGTGTTTCCTACCCCACTGCCTTTACTCTGCTTTTAAGAAGCTCTTGGTGCTCAAATAATACTTCTGTGATCTATATTAGTTTGTGAAGGCACCTTGAAGTTCTCTTCTTTGGAGGCTTCATGCATTTAACTGGAGGGGTGTCCAGGGCAGCTTCCAGGTAGAGGAGGTGGAAGCTGTTTGAAGGCATCCCTTAGGACTGAGTGTCCCTGGGTCTGCCCTGACTCTGCAAATCCTCCAGGCCAGAAATAGAAACATACAGTCACAGTCCAGAGCGAAAGCAATCAAATTCTGGATAAGCTGCCAAAAAAATCATCAGCCTGCGTTGTTCCAATGAGGAGGCTGGTGTGGGAGCCCAAGCAGGCAGTGGTGCTGCAAGACCCTCAGGAAAAATCACTCACTTGTGATTTTTCTGATGGGTGATGTCTCTTTGAAATAGCACTCATTTCCTGAAGAAGCTGCCTTCCTTGGGGCCTGGCAAGGAGGATGAAGTGACCAGCTAAACCCTTCACCTGCACAGCACAGCACAGATGATCATGGAAATGCTGGGCCAGGGTGCCATGGTCCTTGCCTGAAAGGTCCAATCAGGGCTCTGGTGATGGCAGACGAGAGCCTCAGCAGGCTCATGCCAGAAGTAAAGCTAAGGGATGTCATGTAGAGGCTGTCCACAGTGTCCAGGCATGGTCTCGGCATGGGCATCCCTGGAGCAGGGAAGCTCTCGTCAAAGGTTTTTGATGTTGGAGGTCATTCCCAGTGACCCCTTGGCCTATGATGAGAACAGTGAGGGTTGCATGTGCATTGGAAATGGGCTTTATGTTCACTTTACGTAATGAAATGTTGTGATCTTTTTGGTTTCCAGTTTCTAGTTACTTGCCTTGTCCATGCCTTTCTCTAATACTGTAGGCCTCTTCCTCCAGATAAGCTCTGGTGTTGCCTGAGCATTTGGTGGGGCTGTGCAGCCCCCAGGAAAGCCCCTTCTGGCCAATTTTTCCAACAGGTTGCAGTGGATGACACTGGGCTGCCAGCCCACCACGGACCCTTCCACAACCACCTGCTCAGTGCCACACAGATCAACCCAAGTTCCCACACACTGCAGCCAGGCTGGGAAAGCTTGTCCTTTCCTCTGCTGCTCCCAGAAAAATGTGATGGAGGGCATTTGGCCAAGACCTTGTCACCCCAATAACCCTTCTGCTGTTTTGTCTGTACTAACAGGTGGCTTTGGTGGATGTAATGCTCAGGGTAAAAGACAATTTCACCGACCCTGCCATGCGTGGGAGTGACCTGAGCCACAAGCAGGAGCAGCTCCTTGTGCTCTCCCGTTCCCGTGGGGGAGCTCGGCTGCCTCCCTCCCGTGCTGCCTCCCTTGCTGTAACCCAACCCAGTTCCTGCATCCAGCATTTCGTGGAAGAAACTGTCTCCTTTGATCTGCTGATCTTTGATCATCTAATATAACTAAAGATCATGAATTAATGCTGCTGCTGTCTCACAGGGAACCCAAGTTCCAGATATTCTGTTTGGTGTGCTGTCGAGATCTCTGATAGCGGCATTTTTGTGACTGGTTAAATAGCAACCGTGTGTGGAGAGCAGGGTTGATGGGAAGGTGACAGTAGTCCCTGTTGCAAGGATTTGGCTAATTATAGAGGAGCAGCTCCTCTGCTGATGCGAATTGTCACAGCCTTGCTGGAAAGCACAAGCCATAAAAATTCACATCAGCTGAAGACACTTGCCATCAGCCAAGAATTTGCTGCAGCTTTGTCTCTCTAATATAAATATTTATGTGGACAGATCTGGCTCCATCTTGCAATTTGACAGTCTGTGAAATACCTACAGCTGCAGGTCCCCTCCTCATCCCTCTGCCTCATTATCGCTCTTATAGAAAGTATTATAAACAGAAGTATTGGCTGACACTAGGATTTTTATTTGAATCCTGAGTCCATGACAGTCAGATCATATTACTATTGGCAACAATTAACATGCTTCTGAATTTCCTTTGTTATCCTTGCGGATATAAGATGTGCAGATTCATTCTGAAGCATCAAGAGACCCAGAAAAGAACCGTACATTTCAAGTTGAAATCTTCCCTATGTCTTGCATATTGTCTTTAACAGAGCACACAAATAAACATGTTATGTTTTTAGGGCACTGGCTGCTTAAAGCCTAGAGATCATGGTGCATATTTAAAGAAAGAACAGAGAGAAATGGATCACTATTTTTCCAGATGTTTTCTGAAGAAGTGCTTGTGAGCATGGATGAAAGAGTAGAGACATGGCATCACAGACCATGTCAGCTGGAGGAGTACCTTTGCTCAATACCAGACTGAGGCACACAAATCTTGGAGTTTAAATTTTTTGGGGGGCTCCAGCTGCACCCCCAGGCAAGTCTGGGGCTGCCCCAGGCTGTCAGAAGGAGCTTCTCAGTGCCCATGTCGCAGACAAGGTGCAGACATGGCTTCAGCCTGGGCTGGCTCTGTCCAATACTCATGCAACGCAGCTAGAACACACCAACAGCATCGTGTCTCATTAAATACAGAAGTGCTGAAGACCAACCTCTTTTACCTAAGGCAAACATGGTAAATTGAATTCCCTTGTGTCCCAAAAGAGGATTTGAAAGCATATCTTCCAGGAGCCATGTCCTGGCAGCTTGTGGATGTACCTTTGTGCTGTATCTGTCTGATAGCATAAAAATGGGTATCAGGCATTCCAGGAACATCAGAGAAACAAGGACACAAGTAGCTGGCACTGGTCTGGTGGTCATTGTGCTCCCCCAGGCAGGGAATTCCCAATTTCTTCTCTGTATTGTCCAGGCTGTCCCTCTGTGGTAGCCTACCAAGTCCTGGGATCAAGGAGTAAGCATGGGGAGAAGCTCTCAACCCCCTTCTCCCTCCTGGGCAGGCACTTGGACTGGATCTGGCCAGGATGGAGTCCCCTCTCCTCACAGCAGCCTGTGCAGTGCTGCATTTTGATCTGTGGCTAAGCTGGTGTTGACAGCACACCAGGGTTTCAGCTATGCTTGCACATAATCAAGGCTTTCTAATTTCTTCACTCTGCTTTCCCCCAGTGAGTAGGCTGGCAGTGGGCAAGGGACTGGGAGGGAACGCAGCTGGGATAGCTGGTCTGAACTGGCCAAAGGGATATTCCACACTGTGTAACATCATGCCAACAATTAAACTGGGGGGAGGAAGAAGGGGGATGTTTTGGGTTTCTAAAGGTGCTGTTGCTCAGTGAGTGGCTTGACACTAGTCTGCTTGTGGGAGATGGTGAGTGATCTCCTTTTTGTTACCTATGGGGGTTTTTATCTTGTTCTTCACCTATTAAATTGCCTTGATTTCAATACACAAGTTTTCTTGCTTTTGTTTTCCCTCTTAGGAAGGAATGCAATTCTGTGCTGGAATCCATGGAGTAAAGAGAAATATTTTCAAGTGCAGGAAAGGACACTTCCAAAGAACAGAAGAATTAAGAGAAAGGAAACCAAGGTCTGTGGAAATATGATGCGTTACATTCAAAGGACCATCTAAATTTCCTGCAAAAAGAAATTACAATGG
>VWZT01009295.1:812695-891062 GCA_013397055.1 Pachycephala philippinensis
GGGGAAGGGGGATGCTCTGGTGCAAAAGGTGCTAGTGTGATATCTAGGTTCAATTCTTCATAGCTGTCCTCTGTGCAGAGTCCTCCTTTGTCCAGACAAGCAATTCAGCTGCGCAACCCAAAAAGCATTTTCTTACTAACTTCCACCAGACTTTCAGTGAGACACAGGCAGGAGTTGGGCACTCCTCATCTGGGCACTGGGCAGCTGCTCATCCTCACTCCTGTTTCTGCCTTGGCTAAGCTGCTGGGAAGGCCAGTGCCATGAAAACCGAGTGTACTCCGGACAGCTGTGAGTTAATTTGAGAGGCTCCTGCTGCTGNTAGTCTGCTTGTGGGAGATGGTGAGTGATCTCCTTTTTGTTACCTGTGGGGGTTTTTATCTTGTTCTTCACCTATTAAATTGCCTTGATTTCAATACACAAGTTTTCTTGCTTTTGTTTTCCCTCTTAGGAAGGAATGCAATTCTGTGCTGGAATCCATGGAGTAAAGAGAAATATTTTCAAGTGCAGGAAAGGACACTTCCAAAGAACAGAAGAATTGAGAGAAAGGAAACCAAGGTCTGTGGAAATATGATGCGTTACATTCAAAGGACCATCTAAATTTCCTGCAAAAAGAAATTACAATGGGATGCATTGAATATAACTCAATGATAAGTATGAGAGAAAATCAGTGTACAATAGTTCAATTTACTGAAAAAAGCATGAAGGCTCAATTTTTATTCTCTATTTCAATGTAATTGTAGAAAGAGAAAATGTATTTTCCCGTGAGAAAAAAACACATTAATGATTCCTTCTTTTCTAAAGCAAGCGGGAGAATGCAATGTGACAGGCATAAATGTGTGTAATGTCTAAGAATTCTAACTTGAAAGATTTCAAAGCAGTGACAACTCAAAACTCATGGTAGTAGTAAAATCATATTCCTAAGATGCTGAGAATAATTGGATTCCTATTTAGGTTTGAATTAAATTATGACACCAGAGAAACCACTCAGTCAAGAATATCAGTACTTGCTAAGGACAAAAACTTACTTGTCTCATGTGAACATTGTCATTCTACCTGAATGGGGCNCAGCTGCTCATCCTCACTCCTGTTTCTGCCTTGGCTAAGCTGCTGGGAAGGCCAGTGCCATGAAAACCGAGTGTACTCCGGACAGCTGTGAGTTAATTTGAGAGGCTCCTGCTGCTGACACATGCCCAGCAGCTACAAGAGCCAAACCATCAGCCCTTGGTTAGACAGCAACCCTGGTACATGCATCCCAAGGCACTGGTGTCCTCCAGGTGGTTCCAGCAGTGATGGCTCTGGAAGAGAAGAACTGGAGCCACCACAACTCTCATGAGATGACAGGTGACAAACAGCTGAGGCTCCTCAGCACAATCCCAGCCAGAAAATAGGGTGTCAGAATTTTTTTAGTCATTCAGATAAAATCAGGTAGGACTGGAGCATATGTCAGGAAATCAGCTGATCCACCCTCCTGCCCAGCTGCCCTTATAGCACTTCTGAAAAACAGCTACAGAACATTTTCTTAAATAACTTCCAGGGATAAAGGTGTTTTTGTAGGAAGCTCAGTGTGGGCAAGGTGTTTAAAGTGTTGCAGAGAGCAAGGGATCATGCCCAAGGTGAAGGGGGAATCAGCCATTTCAGCCCCCGGGGATGTCCCAGTTGCTGACCCACAGCAACACATGACATGTCAGAAGTTCAGCAGTGCAGAGGCAAGCTATGGAGCCATAATACAAAGTCTGGGAACATGTCACACAAGGGCATTCCAGAAAAAAAATCAGGACTGGGTCCTAGTTGCAGTCCTGCCAGTTATTTCCTGTAATCTTAAGTAGCTCACCCCTGTGCTTCAGTTTCCACATCTGCAAACCAAGGCAAATAGCATCTGTCTACTCCAACATGGTCATTTGCCATCATACTGCAAAGAGCTGAGTCATTTTGTGTCATTAATGTTGTCTAATTCTATGTTATCCTCAATAACTATGGATATGGCAAGATGAGCTCACAGCCAAGAAACCTTTTTTTGTGCTGAATGGGCCTGTGTAACGGGACCAGGTGAAACAGCAGCATCTGCTTAACTCACCCTTAACCTTCAGAGGGTTTAAGCAGAACTTTCCTTTTGCAGTTCAATTGTGTTGCAGTATTGACCTCAGAGAGCAAATACAGTCCCTGCCTTCTCTTGTTAATAAATGTTGAAGCATAGAAACAGCTTCACATAGCTTAACCTCCTCCTCTTCCTCAGTCACCAATAAAAATTCCTGCCTGACTTTACTGGTAAAACATTTTTTACTGCCTGGGCTGCTGGCAGCCACAAAAGGCTTTTCTCCCTGAATTGTAATGTATTATGCAAGCAGTTAAGCAATGGAGAAAGAGCTAAAAACCTGCAAGACACCAAAATAGAGCCCCACACAGAATACACGACTTAGCATTGTTTTCTTCAAAATTATAGAAGAACTGGCCTAGCCGGTTGGGTTAGCCAAATTTTAAATCCCTGTGATATTAAATGACACAGCCATGACACAACTGGGTTTGAATAATGGCTTTTTACAAATTTGCAAAACATAGATGACTTTTCCAGATGTTAGCCATGGCTATTTTTATCTCATGGCTAAACTCTATCTCCATAGGATGGCCATTCTACCAAAATATTGGATGTTTCACAGGCAAACACACATCTGGGAGGCTGTGGACTATTTTATATTTATGGGCCCAGATATTTTCCCCAACAGATGTGGGATCCCCCTGAGACAAATTTAAGCCTTCTGATAACAGGCTTCACATTTGTTGGTTACTTACCTTGTACCAGTGGGATTTAATGGGCTGCAGGTTGAAAACTGCTGATTTAAATATCAATCAAATTAATTCTGCAGAAGGATTTGTCATACTGTGAGAGAAAGAGCTCAGCCCCTGCAGATGCAGGGAGGAGGGGAGTAGAGAATTAACTTGTGTAGCTATGGGGTGGTTATGGGAGGCTTCTCACCAGGATCTCTTGTTTCAGAGATATTCTGGAGTGCAAGGCTGAGGGATCACAAGACCCCAAGAGTATCAAGTGAGGACTGCACCAGGCAGGCCCAGCCCCACAACAACCAGCCTGCATTAAGCCTTCCTCCATCCAGGGGTTACACCTGGGCTCTGTGGCCACAGGTAGAATTCCTGGGTCCCCTTTAGACCAGCATCATTCTGGCCATGACTGGACACCCCTGCACCTCTCGTGTGGTGTGTCCTCCTCACTTGCCCTCTCCCTGCCTTTTGTCCTGGCCACTTTTCCCTTGACAGAGTGAGAGGGGACTCAGCCCCAATCTGCATCTAGTCCCAGCTTAATTCTGGCTCCACAAACAAACCTGCAGTTAGAACGTCATCTGGGATGAAAAATTTGGTGTACCGATCACCACTCCCCCATACCACCCCACTGATTTTGTAGACTCTTTGTCTGGGCTGTAACTTTGGGGCAAGTACCAGGTTAGATGCCTGGCCAGGGACATGCCCTGTACATGAGGATGGTTTCCAGAAATGAGCTAAATCGAATGGAGTCCTTCTTCCAAAAAATGGGACCATTGTCCTGCTCTCCAGCTGGATTTATGCTGGGGCTGCCAAGCAGGAGGTGGAACATGAATGTCCAGTGAGAGTTTGTGGGCTTTGACACCAGGGTACAGCATGGAAGCAACTTCAGGAGAGACCTTTCCTGGGCTGCAGGTCAAAACCACATATTACAGGTAAACAGCTGGAGGGAAAGCCCTAGGATTTGTCTTTTCTTCTCTCTGTGTCTTATCTCCCCCTGTTTCTGCAACTTTCTCTTGCACGGTATATTTCTCACATTGGATGACACAAAAATTTGGGACTGCACAAAGTTATCAGTCTGCAAGTGGGAATTGTATCCCAAAAATTTTGCCCATGGACCCATGTCCTACAGACCATAAGGCAGCTTAGGAAACACCAGCCTGTAATATTTGGTTGTTGCACAAATTCCAGGAAAGCGTTCCATGAACTAGATATTTTTGGGATTAGCCTTTTACAAGTCCTTTCATTGAGGCATGTGATATAAAGCCTGATTTTAGGGTCAGAAGCTTTCAGTCTAAGCTGTACATGCAGCATTGTGCAAGAGGATCTACAAGGGAAAGAAGCAAACTGCATGGTCAGACACTGAGAGGACTTTTACTGTCCCTTTAATCTGGAAAGTTTTACTTCTGGTTTTGGAGTTGTTGCTCACGATCATCTCACAGACTTTACTGATTTTCTGTGAGCTTTGGTCCTGTTAATATTAACTGCTGTCAATTTGTTTGATGTGCTTGCTGCTGCTCAAGGGACTGAGCCCTTCGAACCTTAACCTAAATAATGCAGCGTGACTTCTGTTTGGGAGGAGCCACTGAGAGCTTTTCAGCTCCTGTGTGGTATGAATCACAAGTGAAACCAGAAAACGTGTGGCTGGAGTTAGTTGTATAACAGCAGAGCTGCATTACACAAGTGCCCAATCCTCTGCTGAAGTCAAACCGGGGATTTGTAAATCAGGGGACACCACTAGCAATGATGGGATGGTCAGCAGCTTGTTGTCAGACTTTGCTTACTCATTGACTCAAGAGTGCTGCCAAACCGGTGCTTTGCCCTTCCCCTCACCTCAGGCCCTGATTCAACTGTGGTACAAAGACAAGGAGAGGGTTCCAGGTTGTTTTGCTCCACCCTTTGCCGAGGGCAGTGGCTGGCTGTGGCACAGGGCAGCACTAAGCCATGGCTCCTCAGAGGAGTGCCACTGAATCACATTCAACATAATCCTTCACCACTGCTGCAAACTCTTCCTTGAGGCGCTGTCAGGTCAGGCTTGCCTAACCCCCAGGAGAAGCTGCTCCTGCTGAGGCACGCCAAGGCAGTGCTCCCTGCTGCTGGCTGTGTCAGGCTCTGGGATCCCATCCGGGGGACAGCCTGGGCACCAATGCACCCTCACCACCTCACTGAACACTGGGCCAGGCTGTGGCACTGAGCCCTGCTGCAGGGCACAGGGACAGGTCAGCCCACGCCAGCGGTGCTCTGGGCACTGCCAGGGCTGGAGGCAGAAGCTCTGGGCACAGCAGTGGGAGCAGTTGAGAAGCTCCCTACTCCCACACCACGACCCCACTCAGGCTGCAAACACCACAGCCCAAGGTTTTGCCTGGCAGCTATGAGGGACTGTCCAAAACAGTATTTGCTTTCAGGTCATGTCAGCACAGGTTTCTTTGACTCTTGAGCACTTCCTTCTATGCTGTGCCACGTGCCTGGGGCAGGAGCCCCCCCTAGATGCACCTGCAAGATAATGGATACAGCTCCTTGCTGCTGGGGCTGGGCACATTCTCTGCTGCGATTCCCTTGGGATGAAGTGCTTGGAGGCTTTTGTCCGTCCCTTGTCACCTCCTGCTGCTGTATGATGCTCAGAGTTTCTATTTTAGGCAGAAACAGTCCAAATGAATATGTCACAGTTAAGGTGACTCACGCCTCAAGAACACATTCCTCCAGATTTATAATCTGATTTTTGAAGCCTGAGCAGCCCCACTGCACACTCCAGGCACGCCTGAGTAACTTGTAATAACCCTCTGTGGAGGTTAAGGCAACTTTGTTTAAAGGTATTTCTTTCAGAGCAAGAAAAGTAAAATTTCTCTGGCCGAACAGACATGGGAGTACTGATCAAGGAGGGACAATGTGGCTTTCTGCAGCAGAGACATTGCAGAGCACTGACCTGAGGCACATGTGTTTTACAAGCACCAGCCCATCAAACTCAGTGCCCCAGGGTGGTCCTGGCAGCCCCTGCTGCCTGCCAGCCACCACCTCTCCCCCACCACTATGGGTTGGGGTCCCCATGCCTCCTTCCACACTGCCATTTTCTACCCAACTTGCACTGAAGGGACAAGAAATCTCTGCAACATCCATCAGGTGCTCAGGGGGGTCATTGCCTTAGCCCTGCCATGTCTCTACCATGGTCTGTTGTTGGTGCTGAAATATTGGTCATCAGCAGGAGGGCTCAGCCTGTGCACACCCTGTGCCTGCTTGCACCAGTGCATCCTGAGAGGTGGGGAGCAGGAGGGCTGCTTTTCTGGTTTGGTAGCCTTTTCCACTCCCTTGGCAGAGGCCTGAGCAATGACAGGGTTGGGTGGGGTGACAGGGGATCAGGACCCTATTTTTCTACAATAGCTGCAGAATAATAAAAATGCCAGTGTGAATCAGCTGGTGCACAAAGACACTGAGGTCACTCTCGACAATGAAGTGTAACTCTACATTGTTTAAAGAACATCTGCCTAGTGACAACATGCAGGAGTGACAACACTGAATTGAGGTTCAGTTTTCACTTGCTAAAGGGCTTTTACAGATGTCTTAAACCTCCCCAGCAAGGTCTGCTGAAAGATGTGCTGTGAAGACAGTGATCTCACAGCAAGAGGCAGCAGATGACCCATGTGCTTGAGCCATAATTCCCACCACTGGCAGCCTGGTGTATGCCTGCAGGATAACTGGCACATAACGTCCGGGCATGCAGCAGATCTGCAGCCCACAGAGCTACTGCAAGTCCTCCTCGGGAGCCCCCCATGTGCAGCACTGCCAGCTAGGACAGCTTCTGTAAGAGATCAGGGCGCAGGGAAGCCTCCTTGCAGTGATCCTGACCGGGGGAGCACTGAGCACAGAAGACCTAGTGACCTGTGCAGCACTTAGCCTGTGTGTGCACTGGGGTACCCTGCAGCCACAGGACAAATTTCACCATCAGTTGTAATGCAGGAGCCTGTGGGCATCTCCCACTCGGTACCAGCAATTAGGCCACCAGCGTGGCCTTGCCTTTGTCCAAAAACACAGCAGGAAGTTGTGATGTGAACATCCCCACGCTGTGACACAGCAGAAATGAGGAGCAGAGTTCCTATCTTGTAAGAAAATGCTGTAACAGCTCAAATCACCAAACTGGTGTAACCCTCAGTGTGGAGGGATCTGCACTGTGTGCTGCATGTGGGTGCACAGCTCGGGGCTCCTGTTGTCTGAAGGGATGTGAGACTTTTATAGCGTTTTCCCCATGTTAGGATTTAACCCCAGATGACGACTGAGGTACCATGCAGCTGCTTGCTCCACTTCCCCCTGCTTGCTCCACTTCCCCCTTCTTCCCCCCTTCACACTGGTGGAATGGCAGGAAAATCAGAAAAAGGTTAAACTAGTGGGTTGAGATAAGAACAATTTAATAATTAAAATAAAATAAATTATCATGAGAATAATAATAGTAATAAAAAGAGAAAGCACAAAGAGAGGAAAAGAGAGGAATAAAAGCTGAGAAAAGGAAGTGATGCCCAGTGCAATTGCTCACCACCCCAAGAAGCGATCAGTGGCTCCTGGCTGACTCCCACCAGTTTATTAACTGGACATGATGTTCTGTGATATGGAATATCCCTTTGGCCAGTTCAGGCCACCTGTCCTGGCCTTGCTCCCTCCCAGCCTCTCGTGCATCTGCTCATGGGCAGACCATGAGATACTAAAAAGTCCTTGACTTAGGGTCGACACTACTGACCAACATCAAAACATCAGTGTGTTACCAACATCATTCTCATACTAAATCTGAAAAACAACATTGTACCAGCTACTAGGAGGAAAATTAACTCTATTGCAGTTGAAACCAAGACACTCTAATAAACAGGTTTTTAAATGATACTTTACAGAGTCTGAGTGCCCTCCCTATGGGGCCCACCATGGACTAGCCCCTCCTGGTGCAGGACGTCAGGCACTGGGTGTCAGGTTGGTAGGAGGCATCTGCTTCCAGAAATGGGATTTCCTGGAGTGGCAGGCGAGCAGAGAGGCTTTTCCATGGAACTTTAGCCTAGCATCAGTCCTAGAAAGGTCATTTTTCCAAGCTGAAGTAGCATTTCTGGTAATAACAGTAGTGTCTGGCACATGCTTGAGCACCATGTTCTGCAGAAATGGACAGTGAAAGTGCCTTTTCTGATTTTCAGCATGGATGAATGTTCCAGGTTTTTTAAAAGGGAAAGATATTATGAGAGGTGATCAATAAAAAAACTCCAGCATCTGGCAAATCACCTCTTCCATAAAGCTTCCAGGGTCCATGTTGTCTACCTGCATGCTGGCCAGGTTTATCACTGGATCCATCCCTGTGATGTTAAGTAATTTCCCATGCAGAGGTGTTTTATTACTCCACTGCCTACAAAACTCAAAATATGATAAAGATGATAAATAATAGATGAGATCTTTAGCTGTCACTGGTGATCACTCTCTGGAAGCCAGGCAAGCACTCACCAGAGTGCCCTTGATTTACAGCACATAAAAGTTTTGGCTTCAAGGAACTTAAACTAAAATCAGAATTGCAACTGTAATAATTATGCTCTATGTTTGCTACCTTTGCTATCAACTTCAACTGCTAGAATGCAAGAAATAAGAAAATAATAATAATAACAATAATAAAATAAAAAACCAAAATGGAATGAAAACCCCTTGAGAATTTTTTTCAGCAGATCTAGTGACTGCACTGAAATGGTATAAATGGATTCAAAAAGACACTTCTCTCTGTGACTTAAGGAGCTTTGTTCCTGACCCTCTAACTAGGACATACTACTCATGGTGCTGTTCATATTTATAATAGGTTGTCACCACATCATCACAGGAGGAAAACAAGGCTCTCTAAAAGAATAACATTTCCAAGCGGAAAAATGTTTTTACCTCTGTCACTTCTTGCATGTGCAGTTACAGAACAATTACTCAGAAAAGTCTCTCTCTCCTTAACCTTGTGTATTGGTACAGTGTCAGGACTTAAAGACTATTTCTATTTGCTGTCCCTCTGCACAGTCAGTGAGCCTACAAGTTTTTCCAGTATCTGTCGAGCCCTTCCATCTCATGATAAACTAAAAATACAGGACAGTGTGCGCACCACATTTTGGCAGAGGAACTCATGACTGAAGAACTCAGGACCAGTCAGAGGATCTGGAACTATCTCACTTTCCTCCTTTTCCTCTTTACTACTGCCCTTTCTGGCACATTGCAATTTGAATCTCCTAAGTTTTACAATGAAACATCGCATCACATGTACTAATAGATGTGTGGGAATTGAGGAAGGGCAAAACTTCCTAAGGCTGTCCACAGCCTTCATGCCAGAAGAGACATGTAAGATGTTTCTATCCAGATTTCAAACACACGTGCATTGGTGCAGCTTTTATTAAAATAATGTTGTTGAGGAATTTCTTGGAGCAAATTTGTACAGCAGGTAAGTTAACTGATTCTATATTAGCCAATAGTCATAACTAAAAAGAGTTGAAAATTTTCTAACAGAATGGTGTGCATGGGTAAACACAGTTGTGTTGAAACCCATATACCCCAGAAAACAGGATGATTTCAGTGACATTTAATCAGAAAAAAACGTAAACACCCATTTGGATAAGGCTAAAAGTTCTATTTGGGCACTGCCAGAACCGAACATTTTTATTTCACAGTCTAATAAAAATATTTCAACATTCAAATCTCTCACATTCAAAACATTTCAGCATTCAACATGCAAAATTTGAATGCATCAAAGTATTTTTTCTGATCTCATTCTGATTCTTTAAATTATGGACCTTCCTGCCTAAAAGACCTGAAGATTCTTGCTCCATGTGCTGCGAGTGAGCTGCCTCTGGTTTGTGCCACATAGCCCAACACAGAGCCTGGAAAACCAAGCTGGGCCTTTAGTGAGGAACATGCACTAAAAGCTTTGAGTTGAAAATTAAACACATGATCGTGAGCTGCTTTTTTCAAACCTACCACTGCCTGAGGAACTTCACTCTTTTCCCACAGTCCTAAGTAATGTTTCTACTGCAATACAAAGTGCAAACCCTGGATCAGCCTCTACTTCGCAAAGTTTTACCAGGTAGCTGTTTTGGCTGGGAGTGCAGGAGTGTAGTTATCTCAGTCAACACTTCAGAAAATTTTTAGGAAAAAAATACTGTTGTTTTAGTTGTAGAAAAAAAAAATCCCTGCTGACAGAGTGCTGCAGGTGTGTCCTCACTGCTGACCTGGCCTGACGCCAAACACCAGGGCCCCTCCCTATCTGTGCCTTACATCACTGAGGTTGGATCAGGACACCAGCTTCTGGTGAGGAAATAAGCTCTTTCCTGAAGTGGGGCCAGAATGATCTTTTTTCAAGGAGTCTGGGTGGAACAGTGGTGAGCTCAGCTAAAATTCTTGGGGAAACTGGTGTTGCAACCAGCAGCAGAAAAACTCTCTGCTCATATCTGCTGGGGTTTTGGAAGCCCAGTTCATGTAGCCAAGATCCCGCAGAATAGATCAGATGGGATACGGCCACAGCCCAGACACGGGGTTCTGGTCAGTCCTTTGTAGTATCCTTCTTTACAATCATCCTTCCTTATGGGATCCTTCCTCTAGCCTACTTTCTGTTTCTCCAACTTCACCTACTAGCAACCAGACAGTGGCCTCTCTTACTGTCAAAACTCAGCTGAAAGGTGATGCTACTGAAAACTGATTAAGCTCACCATTAGATGAAAAATGTCAAAAATTTGAAGGCACCAATCCAGGCAACCGGTCTAAGGCCACAGTGCTACAGAGGTGTGGACATACAACCTCTTCTCCACGCAAGAGAGACCATGCCCAGTTCTGGGAAAGCAGACAGCCTGCGGTGAGGAGACAGCCAGGCTGCAGGAAAGCAAGGGTTGAACTTCGGGCAAATAAACTAAAACCAGGCGGAACTGCTTTCCTCGAGGAGCCCCTTTGGCATGCCTTATCCCATCCTGTTGTGTACGGGCAAGAGGGTGCAGAGCTCCAGCCTGAAACCAGGCATAAGCAGGGACTGACTCTTAGGCTGTGAATGCCTGTGAATGCCTTTCTGGTTACCTCGAGACTGTTACGGAAAGGCAAAAGATCTCCATGACCTTTCTGCCAAACAGCAAAGGCCCCAGGAGTCGGGGTTCATCCTAAAGTAAATGGTGAACATTCCTGGTTTCTCAGACGCTTGTGAGAGTGAAAACATCTCTATTTGGATGTTCCTCAGGGGGATTTCTCCTCCACGATCTGTTCCTGTTGCAAGAAGGTCTCTGTGCCTCTGTGGCTATAGCATGCAACATCAGCATGTCAAAAGCAAATGCCTCCTGCTTCTGCGCTTCGTTTCTGCTGCACCTCACATGCCACCTAGTGGCTTCCCAAGTGGACAATTCCTTATTAAACGTGGTTTACAGCCTCTGCCAGCTGCCCGTACACTCAAGCTCTCTGTCGAAGAGCCCGCCCCAGCTCCTCCGCAAAGCTGTCCCGCCACAGCCCCGCCAAGGGCCGCCTCTCCCCAGCCCCTCGCTGCACCCTCGGACTCCCCCAAGGATTTCCCACCTCCTTGGCCTGCGTTTACAGCTCTCTGCTGCTCTCTGTCTCATTCAAAGCCTTCACGGAGCCAGCTCCCGTTTGGCTGCCCGCCGTACCCCTCTGCCCCACCACCTTAGCCAAATATCTGGCGGGGCAGAGGTTGTACATTTTACTTTTAAGCATTCAGTGATGGTGGATACTCGCTGCAAAATTCATGTTAGTTAAAATCCAAGCTTTCCGAGGAAAAAAAATAAAACAGGAATGTTTGAAGTGGTCTTCCTCTTCCCCTCTTCCTAACTACTTACAAGGGTCAGGGAGGATTTTATTGTTCAGCTCAACAGCTACTTTTTGAGTGTCCTACAGCCATTTTCATTCAGACAAAAGGTGTTATGCCATAGCCTTCCAATCAGGCCATTTCTCCAAGAAACAGGAATTTTAGTTAAGAGCAGTGTATTGCCTCCAAAAGAGTTAATTTGATCAGTCGTGCTCCCTGCTCAGCAAGGTGGCCTAACCCCCGTGTTAATTAAATTCCTGTGTGCCCTAGTCAGCCCCAGCATGCTGCCAGCAAAGTGAGATGGTGTCTGCAGAACAGGTCAATGGAAACCCTCAAGGACTGCCAGCACCACGGTCTCTTGGGACCAGCCCAGCTCCAGCCAGGATGAGAGGACAGAGAGCATGTGTTTGCTATGTGAAGGGAAGAACTTTATCATCACTAAATCTGGGCAATCGCTGTCCAAGTCACACTTGAAAAGAAAGGAACTGGACCTGACCCATGTTATCTCCAGGATTTCATTAGGCAGACGCAGCAATAAAAAAGAAGCCAGTTTCCCTAAATATTCATTTCTTGGTTTTCATTTCAAATTCTTCAAAACAGAATATTTCATCTTGAAAGCACTTGAAAGTTTTCTCTGCAAGTAACTCCTTGATTTTTCTAGGAAAAAAAAACCCCAAACATTCAAAGTAACTCTTTCATGATGTACCACGTTTTTCTTTCAGACCACTGGAGAAATTACTTTCTTTTGTGGAAGGCCACTGCTAGGCTTTACCACAGCCAAAAGTCATTGCACTAGACTGACATCTGTAAAATAATTTCTCCCCTCATTAGTGTGGTCCTTATCTTATACACGGTTTAAACCCAGGTGCTGACCTTGGGTGCTACAAATCACCAGACCCTGAGGGCTGTGAGAGCTGGTCCTGCCCTTCAAAAATGGGTTCCTCACCATGACAAAAGCAATGCAGTTGAAATTGTGCCACAAACTGCTGCCCTGTGGCTTGGAGAGTCAGCTTGACTGTGCAAAAGTTACACAGCTGTCCTTTATCAGTTAATGGCCATCCAGGTGATCGTGTCCATGCAGAGGAACCATGTGGCAGATGCAGCTGGAGCCCCTGGGCAGGACAAGGACCATCAGAGCTCCGGAAGCATGAGGGCAGGAAGCAGAACTGACTTTCTGTCCTGGCTGCTCTAGGAAAGCTAAGGAAGCTGGGATGAGGGTGCACTCAGCAGCTAGAGGGCAGGCTAATTTTTCCTTTAAAACTTGGGAATCACTTCCTCGCAGCTGCAGTGACTGCCAGAGTATCCAACAGAAGTTTCTAAGATGTAAGTCAGTCGGGCTGATTGGACAAATCTTCTGTGTATTAACTAGAGGGAGGGGGGACCCAAACTAAAAAACCACAAAAGCACAGATGTACAAACTTGATAGTTGTTTCAAAATGCTTGGCTTCAGCCAGGCAGGCTGATTCCTGACGCAGCAGGGAGAGAAATCATGTACAAGACAGGAATATTCCACAGATGTGGCCATATTTGATTGCAAACACCCCACGAAGAGGACATGCTGGCCTTTCAGGCTTCCATAACAGGAAAAAATAATTGAAAGGATTTACAAATAGCATTCATCAAAGCATTCCAGAGAAAAAGCTTCCTTTTTTTTTCCTATTCAGGAAAGGAATGTGAAGCAATCTAGGAAGTCTTTGCAGAGTATGGTCTCAGGTAAGTTATGTACTCCCTAACACAGAATTTTCCATTACTTTCTTGGACATAAGATTTGGGAGCTCAGCCCTTTGAGGGGAGTGCAGCTGGAGCAGCCGCCCAGGCACCCACCCAATGCTGCTGGTGGGATGCTGCCACTGCTGTGCACCCACACAGACAGGCAATTTTATGTCTTCAAAGGCAAATTCTCCTTCTCTTTGTTGCTTTCTAAAAAAGCAATTGAAAAACCACCTGTCACTGTATTACTGTTTGCATTGGAAACATCCTTACTGAAGCATAATGGGAGACTATTACACTGCCTGATATCACTGATGTCTCCCTGTTCATACAGATAAGGACTGGGCCAAGCAACACTACAAGTGATGCCTGAATATTAACATAATTATGGGGGTTCTGCTAATGTGGGAGTTCAGACTGGTGAGATGCCAGGCAGTGCCAGCCTGGTGTGAAAGGGGGAGGTAACACTGTGTAGGGCAGGAGGAGGATTTGAAACCTCCTGCTGTACACCAGCTACCCGCCAACTCACAGGCAGAAGCTTAAAAAGCAAATCTATCTGGGGGCATCACAGTTTTTCCCCCATCTTGCAGCAGTGGTTGCACCTCCCAGTCAAAACCACCTCATGGGCACCCTTGATGAGCAGCAACATGGGAGATGCCCACCAGAGAAACAAGGCTTGGTCTGGACCTAGGTGCTTCTGTCAGCTGAGCAGCAAGCAGAAATCAGGAAAGTCCACAGAGGTGGAATCCACTGAAAAATAGACCACGCTGTGTATTTTGGTGCCGTGGATGGCACACTGCACTGGTCTGAAATGTGAGAGCTTGGCTTAACATAAACACAGCCCTCAGCAGAGTCTGTTACTGAGAAAATGGTTCCTTTCATTGCACTTCCTGCCTATCTGCAAATGCCAGATCCTCATGGTTCTAGCATGGACATATAATGTATCATTTCAATAGAGAAAGGCTTGAAAGATGTTTGGATTTGGACGATGAAGGTGCCATTAAAGGTCTGGAGAGCCTCCATCCTTGGGAACAGAGAAAGCCATGAGAAGTGCTCGTCTTCTCCCTGTTCGCCAGCCAAAAGGCAGCGGTTTCTGTGAAAAAGCACTATCGGAAGACAGGAGGAGAGAGAGGTGTTTAAAGTGTGTCAATGCAGCGGGGAGTGGGCAGCCAGAGGTGGAGCTGTCAGGAGACAGCCTGGTGGGAGGGCCGCCCACTGCCCTCCCCTGCCCTGCCTTTCTCTTCAGATTGCTCACGGCCACGTTTCAAGTGACACAGTTAAAAAAAAACCCACCTCCGGCGGCAGCAGCCACAGCAGCACCTGATTCCTCGGCAGAGCTGCACTGCTGGAAAGCTGCTTCTGGACTTGCCCTGTGGCTCAGTCCTACTGCGTTAGGATGACATTTTATCTTCCTGGTGGCTTTTACCTCTAGGCTGGTATGGCTCCAACTTGCTTNAGAAAACACTTTCCACGTGTGTAAGGTCACATCTGATGAAGAACAAGCAAGCACTATTACATAGCACACAAATTTTTCTTCTTTAACCAGAATGTAAAACCAAGCCATGAAGGGAACAGGAACATTTCATCCTGAACTGAGTGGGAGAAAGAGGTGCAAAAGCAGAAGTAGGATTAGAGGGCAAACCTTCTGCCAGACATCACAGCCAGCACAATGCCAGACCTCAGATTTAACACTATCATTATAAATAGCCCTGGTGCAAGTCCCCCACGTAGAAACACAGGAAAATTAGGCTAAACTGGAGCTCAGTGAACAAATTTTTCCTATTCCCAAAAATATGAACCAGATTACGAACAGTATTTCTCTTAAAGGGGAGGAGGTGGAGGGGAGGGAAACCAGGCAGGGAGGTATGAGAGGGTACATTGGTGGGAGCACCTGCCTCTGATCCCACCTGGGCTCCCCCAGTGCCAGCACCTCTGCTCATATTGGCTCTGGGACCCACACAGAGTTAAACTGTCTTGAGAGCTGAGCTGCCCCTTGCTCAAGAGAGGAAATGCTGCATCATCTGCTTCCTTTTCACACATTTACCAAAATCTCTCCTGCCGTGAGTACCCTGCTCCTTCATTTGCAGCCTCTCTTACACAAAGAAGCCCTTGCACAGCCATTCACCTCAGGGACACTGCAACAAGGTTCATGGCTGACGTTTCTGCTATACATTCTCCATTAAATGATATAACCCCTTGCTACCAGAAATACCTCTAACATAGCAGAGCACCAATGCACCTGCCTGTTGGTTCCTCTCTTCTGCCTCACCAGATCTCCATGAAGCACCCTCCTTGGTGTGGGTCCCACCCCAGGACTGTCCCTCCCTGTGCAGTTGGTCATGGGGAACCAGGGCTGCTGCCCCTTAGGCATGGGGGGGAGGGTGAAGAGCAACACTGGCAGCAGCAGAAATTATCAACCCAGAGCAACTGCAAAACCACAGCAGAAAATTCACTTGCTCTAAATGTACAAGCCCAGGAGCAGAAGCTGTGTGTGCTGAAATCTGCTGTTTAAAGGCAGGGGAGGTACAAGGGAGAAAAGAAGGCGTGTCATCAAAATGCTTTAAAGCATCTCCCAAAAGGCCACCTCCTACATGCAAGTTTATTCTTGCCTCTGCAAACCAATCTGTCCTTCACCTCTGCCAGAAGCAGCACCAGGAGTACCTAGCTCTCGGGCACTAGAAATTGCTGCCTGGGATGTGCTATTTAAAATGGTCTTCTTTCCTCGCCAAAGGGCAAATATGGAATAGCTATTTGCAGTATAAAATCCCATGCAAAGGAAAGGTCCTGGTTGCAACCTACTGTAGGGCTCATCAGCAAGATGAGCACCACCACCTCTCACTGCCCCTCACTTTCCTTGGCCCCAGGTGAAGGAAATACCCTTCCTGTACTCTTTGCAACATCAGAAGGCTTGTATATAAAATAGCTTCTCTTGTCAGCAAACCCGCGCTATGGACTGATCCTCACAGTTCACTCCTAGAAGCCAAGCAGCTGACAAATATTTGTTAGGATTAACCAATTAACCAGGGCAGATTCAGACCACTATTAAAGGAGACCCAAGCCCTCCTTGTGACTCCTCATTTGATCCCACTGCATGTCATCCCCAACCTCTCAGCATCCCTCAAAAATACACATGAAATTACAACAGGAAGACACTCACTTTTAGCAAACTTGTCGTTGATTATAACAAAACAATATGCTAGTCCAGAGCCCTCGGTGGGATTATACATGCAGATTCACAGAAGAGGCATGAGAAAGCTGACAGAGCAATTGCCTTTATAATTGTGTCCCAAATGTCTTAGATGCTGGATGCTTTGGCAATTCACTGCACAGAGTTCCTTATAATAAAGAAGGGGGGCTGGTGTCTCCCATAGAGAGGCAGATTCTGGAGTAGACCCGTGCTCTCAGTAGCGCACTTGTGACCCAGCCTGGCAGGACACCACATGAAAGGAGCCATGTCTTTGTAGTTGGGCTCCTGTTAACAAGAAGCTTCAGAGGCAAAGAGCAAGCCGAGTCCAGCTGAACCACCGTGCACTGAGGCTGTTTATGATTTGTTTAAACCACAGTTCCTTTTAATAAATCTCAGCTATGTCCTTGCTGGGGGCAGATCTCCCGTGGTGGCAGCACACACACAGGTGCAGTTCTCAGCAATCCCAGTGCTGTGGAGAGTGCTGGGGACATGGCCCATCTTCATCTGGGTCAGCTGCTCTCACTACTCATTTCCAGCCATCTGTCACAGCGCACACAGATTTCCTCTGTGGTAGGGAGCACTGCTGGGAAGGCGGATCAATCATACCCCTGTCTGGCAGGTTGTTAAGGCAGGAAGGTTTTCATTAAGTCAACAAGGGTGTTAATTTATAGCATGTTTGCTACTTCTCTCCAAATACTCTTCCAGATGAGAGCTGCTCCCTCACACTTGCTGCATGCCAAGGGCAAAGATTAACAAGCATTTTGTTTACCTGAGTGCTTGATGCAGTCCTTCACCCTTCTCACCCTCCACTGTGGGCTCCTGGCCTCTGCTTTGGGTTGAGCTGCTGCTCAAACTGCAGCAGAAGAATTGTCTGGTTGAAACAAAACATATGTATGTGGGGGTTTGACCTAAGAGTGTCTATTTACGGATATAATGTTGCAAGTGACTTAAAGCGTTGCAAATGAAAAGCCAATTTTTGCAAAAACTCCTGTTTGGACAAGGTGTTAAGTTATTGCATATCAAGAGCTAATCATTAGTGGAGTCTGAATCTACCAAAGCAGAGCTACTTCTCCACTCACAAACACGAAATTTTGTCAGCTTTTTGATACTAAAAAAATTTTCTCAGAGTTGAACAACTAAAGGTTTATTATTGGATTAAGGACAGACTATCCAATGCAATGAAAAATAAATGTATAAAGTATTATCACTGGGGATTTTTGGGAGCTACAACTACTTATGTCACATATTCTGTAGGAAATTTCAATTAATTGGATCTGAGAACCAAGATCATTAGTTTCTAACAAAGTGTATTGTAGTACAAACTTAACATATTACAAGCCATGCTGCATTTTCATATTTGCAGCAAGGACCATGAAAATCATCCAATAAAAGGAATGGGTTCATCGTAACTCATTGGCCTGTATAAGTTCAAGTTAGTTAAAGTTGGGGTTTTTTCTTTTTTAGTGTGGTGTCTCTTCATTATTAGAAAACCTTAAAGAAAAGATGATACCCCTCAGGTCTGAGATGTACCTGGAGCACTCTTGGACCACAAGAGTCAAAGAGTTCTGGAGCTGTGTGATCCCACCAGAAACTCCCCTCCACTGCTTTGAATTTTGTAGAGCTGCTTACATGATGTACAGTGACATGACACACAAAATTACAGTGTCATTGTGCTTGTTCTACCCAAATAAAAGCCAATAGAGAGTTAAGTCCATTTTTATCCAGAAAGACATGTTGAATCCCCTGCTTTCATTCCAGTTTGTTGTGCAAATGCAGATGGAAGTTATGGGTAATAAGCTGCCACAGCAGCTGCTGCAAGACCACACTCATGAGAAGATAAGTCAGCAAGCAATGAAAACAGGAACTAGACTACAAACAATAGTGATCTCCTTTTTGTATGACACATAGACACTAACAAGAGACAAGATCTTTAAGTCCATTAACAATGCTCCGGGAGATGGGAAAACATAAGAAAATGTGAATATGACTTGGATCACTCTTGCATTTGCAATAGCCAGAAGGAATCCCCAAAATGAGAACAGGAATCCACAAAACAAGAACGGAAAACTGTCAGACTTCTTTGCATGAAAGAAGGTTTAATACTATTCCTAATAAATTCCTATTTCACACATCAAATGTGTCCAAAGGAAGGATTTTTGACTAGTGAGTGAAAAGAGTAAAGTGAGTAAGTGCTTGAAAGCCTGGGATCACTAGAGAAAATCTGGGACAACAGTAGCTGCTGATGGTTGCTATTGGAAGTCATTGCAACATCAGCCTTTATCCTACTCTCAGTTGTATAGCTCTCTCACATGGGCCTAGATAAAATCAGTCATTTGTTCCTAGATCAGGGTGTCTCATTTCCATTGACCCCCTTCTTCTCTCAGCAGTGGGTGATTGAAAGCAGCAGGTAACATCACAGCCTCCTTCCCTCCATGGATGTAGAGCTGGCTGATGTATTCTCATAAAACATTGCCTCTCCAGGGTCCCATCCCTACCTGCTTGTGCCTTGTGCAGAAATACCTAAATTCAGTGCTCAGCTGTAAAAAGTATTGGGGCTGTGCTAGAGAAGAATTATTCCACGGGTGCAACCCTGGATTGCACTGGCAGAGCTCCTCAGGCAGAAGCAATCTAGCAGGTACCAGGCTTTTCCTGCCACAAGAGCACTCCGCAAGACAGTGGAGATGGCAGACATCAACACCTTCTGCAGAAAGAGTGCATTTTCTAGAGGCAACAGCTCCCATTCTCGCCTGTTCCCATCAGCCTGGGCATAGCAACAGAGGATGTACTGAAGAACCCTTGAGAGAAGGTCATGAGCCTTTGGGGATTTAGCAAGGTTGGGTGTGCTCCAGTGACACAGAAGAGCCTGTCTGACATATCAAACACTGTCTCAGCCTGTGTTAACTGTGAGTTTACACATGTGATGCATGCACAAAGCTGCCCAGGTCTCACTGTTGGTTTCTTACATGGAAAAGGGTCTCATGCACCTCACTTTCAGAGCATCTCTGTGTTAGGGAGCCTGCGACACTCTCTCCCTGGAGAGATGCTCTTTGAGATGCTGGAGGTGAAGAGAATCCTAAGAAGGAATAAAAACCAAAGTTACAGTCAAGAGAAAGCTCTCAGGTGCCTGTAACAGCCCACCAAGCTGCCCATGGGCATTTTACCCTCGTGCAGACATGCACCAGAGCGAGGAAGCTGCTGCGCTGCCATGGAAGGTAACATGCTGTAACATCACTCACACAACTGGAGGACTCCTTTGGTTTTGCTCTTTACAAAAACCTTAAGTTGAAAATACATCCTCTCATAAAGCAGAGCATGAGAAGCAGCAGCCATAACAAGAAAAGCAGTACTGTCTCTTGGGAAAAAGCATTTATGTCCTCTGCAGTGGAGAATATGCAGGAGAAGGCTGCTGTTAGAAAGCCCTCTCTGCTGTTTCCTCTGAAGCAGAGCAGCGAGCATATCTTGCTAGCAGATAGCTCAGAAAAAGCCTGGGCACTGAACAAAAAATCCCTGGATTACGGAAGAGATGCTGCCCCTCCTGCTGTGCCATGAGCTGGGTTACAGCATGCAGAGATTGGGAATTGCAGTGGTAGTGCCTGGCTGGTTTATAAGGCTGTGTCTGAGTGTGGCTATGAGCAGTGATGTTGGGCAACATAATTAAAATATGAGCAGGCTACAGGAGGCTTGCTCAGACCTACATCAGCTCAGGTGCTCAGAGATGTGTTCCAAACTGTATTATGGACCAGTCTGAACAGAGGGAGGAAATATCACACCATCCCCATGAGAAAAACCACTGGAAAAGACCAAGAGATATTCCAACATGGAGAAGAAGCAAAGCCAGGAACTGAAGTCAGTTGTTGCCACATGCATTTTTTGGAATTGCACAGACCTATTGAAAGTTTTTTATGCAGTGCAAAAAGGTTGTGGCAAATTCTGAATGTCATTAAAGCCAACTCAGATTTACAAATTAACTCCTTGTCTCCCTAACCTTTTCATTAGAGACAGTCCACTTACAAATCCTTGGAAACAAGAAAAGATGCAATGTACTACTTTTGACTTTTCAACAGGGGAACTTAGCCAGGAGGTTAATCTCTGAAAGCCTTGAGCCTGGCTAACATTGCATCCAGTGGTGGAATTCCATGCTATTATTACTGCAAGGCTTGACTTTGCTAGGACTTCCAGACAGCTGCAATGTCAATGGTATGAAGACTGCGTGCCTGAACTGTGCTTTACTGGTGAAAGACAGTAGTGAAAAAAGGGAGAGTTTTCAGAGAGTATTTCTTTTTGAAAAATCAGCACAACTGGAAGACCACTGGCTCCTTATGAAGTTACTTCCATTGTAAATCATGCTAAAGCTTGTTGGAAACAGAAGGTATTGCAGCCCTATTCATTCTCATTAGGCAACAGGGAACAACTAGCTTCCTTTATGGAATAAACTATCTGGAACAATAGGATCCACCATCCAAAGGCAGGCACATGATGCAAGTCTTCTGAGGGAGCCGAGCTATGCTGGCAAAGTGCTTTGCTGGGTGTTGCTGGGTAGTACAGACTGCAGGAACCACTCGCTGGAAAAGAGCTTGGAGCTGCAAGCAAAGTACTTCCTCATGTTAAGCAAAGAAAGCAATGCCTGTTCTTTGTAAATAAACAGCTAGGTTTTGAAACAATCCTGACACTAGAGAATTAACTGAAACAATCCAAACTTTGGCTAACCACTAGGGTCAAAAAAGGATAATAAATCCTCTTCTTCCTGTTAACAAAACCCACAACTTTATTTTCTATAACTTTCAAAAAATAAAAATCACATCATGAGTAATTTTGGAAATTCCTAAATATTAGTTCATTTGGCTGCCAGGAGCATCCTGTCCAGTCTCTTCTTTCTCTCATAACAGTCCTTGCAGCAGATCTCCATTCAGACACTGGAGGTCTGGTACAACTCTGTTTGACATGATTAAAACCATGTGGCAAAGTAGAAAGTACAAAAAAAAGAGTATGGCTTTTCTGGATGATGTAGGCTGCAGATGACAAACATGAAGGATGATGGGTCCAAGTGAAGAAATCTGAAGGATATTGTGAGTCTTTGGAGAGGGAAAAGCAAGGAAAAGGCAGAGATGTGAGCAGGAGAGGGAAGCCAGAGCAGAGAGATGCAAGAGGAGGTGGGCAGGGAGGTCAAAAATTTTGATGATAATACAAAGTTATTGGTAGGCAATATGAGGGCAGATGGTGAAGCCCTCAAGGAAGACCTTAAGAGAGAGAATGACCAGCCCAAATAATGGCAAATGAAATTCTGTCTAGGCAGGTATAAAGCCATGAATGCATTTAAGGGGAAGCATCTTCATCTTCACGTATAAATAATGCTTTCCATGCTTACTGTTGCTACTCAGGAGGGAAGCCTTGGTTGAACTAATGTAGACACTTTCTTGAAAATATAAAATCACTGCTCCGCAACAGTCAAACAACAAATAGATGTTTGGGATTATTACAAAAGGAAAAGCAAATAAAGTAGAAAGATCTCTGTTCTGCTGTATAAATCCATCTCGCACCTGCACCTTGAATACTCTGTGCAGTTCTGGGCCCTTGAAAAGGATAGAGAAGAGCTGGAAAAGATTCGGAAAGAGTAACAGGGTGAGCAAAGGTGTGACACATCTTCTCTACAAGGAACAGTGTAGGAGAATAGGACTTGAGATGGGGGACACAGTACAGGGAAAGCTATGAAATCGTTAATGAAGCAGAGGGAGTGGGTAGGGATTGAGTGTTGGTTGTGTCTCCAGGAAAATGAGGGACCAGCTCATGAAGCTGGTAGGAGCCAAGTTCCAAACAAACAGAAGGAAGGAGTTTGTCATTCAGCAGGCAGTGGACCTGCTGAGAAGGTCCTTTCCAAAGCACGCTGAGGATGCAAGGAGCTTACGTGCTCACCCAAGTGTTTGCAGGGGTCCATGCCACAGGCAAACCACAGCAGGTTCAGGAAATCCTCTGAGCTGAAAATAGTTGGAAACTGCAGTAACTGATTGATATGAATCTGCTTATGGTCCCTGTTGAAGGCAGAGTAGATGGATGGGTTAGATGATCCAAACCAGCACAGCTGTTCTTACCTGGAGTGAAAATAGATAAGACAGGCTCAAGTAAATAGGGGGATCGCAAAGGGAGCCAAGGCGGCAGCATGCAGCACAGCAGGAGCTGAAGTCAGGGGTTTGGGTGTAACTGGCACAGTTAAACTGGAGTCCAAAGGTATAGATAAGGAGGCAGAAGAAAAACTGCAGTTTCGACTCCATCAATGCTTGGGCTGAGCCCAGACATGCCCAACTACAATCAGGAGCAAAGCTTCCACTGACTCCAGCAGATCAAGCCCTCGAGACATAAAGGCAAGCAGTTAAGTGAGGTTTTTTCAGGGTCAAAGAAAATCTCCAAGATAACAGGAGACACGGCACAGGTGAGTCTCTACAGGCAGAATTTGCAATTTATCTGTGTTAGTTATCTATCAGCCAGATCCAAACTATTTCAGTCCTGATCGGATCCAAGAAAATTTTGAATTTAGAGATATTCCTTTGCAGAGTCTGCATGATATCCTAAATAATAACTACTATGTAGGTATTGCCCACAGCACAGTTATTTTTTTCAATCTTTTTAATAAGCACTTTGAAATAAGCGGAGTTGCCTCCACTTCAAATGTGATATAACCTAGTAGTAAGAAGTTACATAGCCATGGCCCCAAGGCAAGGTACAAAACCCCCCAAAAGGCCAAGAGTTTCAATTTTCATTAAGGGTACATGGAAATATGAAGGAATATGAGACCGTAAGACATATGGCCTCCAAGTGGAAGGAACCACTATTCATTAGTTACTCAAAGCACAATTGCATCAGTAATAATCAACAAAATAAATATGTTTCTTCACAGAACCGAAGAACGCTTTACATTCTAGGGAATAATCCTAAATACCACGATTTTTTCTCATGCAGACAACACTTATTTAGGGTAATGACCTTGAACTAAGCCTTTCCTGTTCTGAGGTTGTGTTTTCCTGTAAGACTGATCTTGGTTTGTTTGATTTACAACTCCTACATGCAGTTTCTCAATAAGTGCACACATTATAGTCAGTATTTTGAGAGAAGAGTCTTTTATTCTTTCAGCTGAAGTAGACTGCTTTTCCTGGAGTGCTGAAAAAAAAAAACCATTTTAAGAAGCTGATCTGATTAAGTGGGTTAAACTAGAAATGTGCCAAATTGCTCTGCAGACATGGCATAGCTGCTGACCTGCTCCGAGACTGGAAATCGTTCCAGGCTCTGACGTGCCATGTCTGTTCATGTCAGCTGTGCACTGGGAAATGCACAAGCAAGCAGCTTGATGAAAACGTCCTTCAGCTTAGGGCTCAAAATAATTCCTGTAAAACATGTTGCTTGTGAGGAAACCAGCCTCTCAGACCCAAGAAAAGTAATTTCTTGCAGAATATATTAGTATTTCTCAATTTTTTTCCAGTGTATCCAGGACAGCATGCACAGATGGACACACAGCACAGATGGACACACAGCCCTTCACTAAGAACTTACAAATATCTGACCCATTCACCCCATCTGGATCTGTTCTTCAGCTTAATGCCACTAGCCCTCAGCAGCTCAAGTTGTTTCTTCTTTGCACTATTGAGATTATAAAAAAAACCTTGTAGCAGTTGGGTTCTGACACTGCAATTTGACATCTCTGTGTGAACCTTTGTATTATGTTTGTTCCCCTGCATGCTGCTCAGACACCCAGTTTGCAAACCTGGGCATCTCCACACAGACCACTCCTTGATTCCCACAATTCAAGGATGTATTTTGGCAGCAGGAGGTTACATCTGTGGGTCTCAACCACCTTTTCAGAATCCATCCTCCTGTTTGTCTTCCTTATCACATCTGCTCCTCTTGCATATGTGCAGTGGGGAGGGGAAGCTGGCATGTGAAGACAGATGTTGGAAGAAGAGCAGACCTTTCCCAGTGCAAAGCCTCAGGATTGCTGAAGACATTGCCTAACAGAGCTTTTGTTAGCTGTTGGGAAGGAGGAGCCTCAGAGGTCATTCAGGCTGCAGTCTGGTGAGCATTGTCTTTTGAAAGAGTCTCTCCCATCTGTGCCTTTAGTCTATTTTTGTGCTGTCTTCGTATCATGCCATCACAAGTCAACATGCAGCTGCACCCTGAACTGGCCCGGGGAACTGGTCTGGCTGAAAACTCATCCAACTGAAAGGAGAAAAAAAGGAAAAAAAGATTCTTTTCCAGCCAGCTCAGATCTCTGATCTCATTTACCACACAGCAGCACTAACAGTTGTACCACCACGAGGGAGGTAACCTCTTCCCACAGCTGTGGTGGCTGCTGCCAACTCTTCCTCAGGCAGCAGCCCAAGCCTTTGCCCTATGGACCTGCTCCTTAGGAATTGACTCCTCTCATTTCATTTCCACTACCAAGGCAATTCTAGCTTGTGTAGACAGGCAGTAACACATGGATACCCAACATGGGATTTGAAGAGGTCTGGTTAGAAACCTCGCATGGGGAAGGATCTGCCAGAGCTCTCTCCTTGTGAATACAAACGCAGTAGGAGAAAAGGTTCACTGACTGCTTCTTGCTTCACTTCTTGCTCTCCTATCCCCTTGGGGAATTTAAGTAAATAGTTTATACAGGCAAAATCTTTTGGTAGCTTCCCCCCTCTCCTTCCTCTTCCTGTTAACCAGAGGATGGAAGCAGCATTCCCTGTCTTGAGACCTCTGGTCCCAGAGAAATTGATTGACACTACAGTACTTCCCTTCTAGCATGAATTACTCAGTGGAAACAAGAAGCTGGTAACGTGTGACCCATTTGCCACACACTACGGTTCTGTCTGGTAATAGATGTGACCTTTGTGACTAATACAGTGCTGGGAGGTGCTGGGAGGGTGCATTAAACCCCTTCCTCCAGCACAGTTTTCATCCTCATAATCTCATCACCCATCCAAGTGAGGAAGCTGCAGCTTCAAAGCCTGCCAATTCCTGCAAGACACACAAAATGCTGGACTGGGTCCAGAAATCAGCCAGAGGATGAGGGATTAATGTTAGGAGGTGACAGCAGAGGTCAGGCCAGTGCTGCACTGTCCTCATGACTGGAACAGGGTCCCCACTGGGGTGACAGCCCCCCACAGCCCTCACTGTGCATTCAGCTTCCTCCTGTGACAGGCATCCCACGGCTGCATGACGCAGGGCTGGCAGCTGCAATCATGCCATCCCAACACTCTGCAGAGCCTCCTCCTGCCCTCTGCCTGCAGATAACAACCCCTGGCCACAGACAGGATGACTTCCTATTTGCAGAGTGTGTGTGGATGCCAAGGGCCTTGCAACATCTGAAGTGGCAACTCCCAATGAACAAAACTTGTTACAATCCATGGAAACCACTCTGCTGCTGGACATGAGGCCAGGAAGTTTTCTTCCTCAGGTCTCTGGCCTGGGTGATCCTGTTACAGACCCTCCTGTTGAACGCCACAGGGCACAAGGAGCCCTTTACACCTCTTGCACTCCTCAAATCACCACCAACCCACCGAAGACTCTCACCCATAACATCCCACACCAACACTCCACGCTGCAGTCTTCTCCCTGTTCATCCCCTCCACTCTCTGTGGAGCCACATTCTGCATCCTTGGGGCAGTACATACCTTTGCATGGGACGGGAGGGGGCATTTTCCCAAACTCAGCCCCATGTCCAGCTCTGCACACCCTTGTGATGATGTGCTGAGCTCAACTGTCTGGTTGTGGCCCCCCTTTAGAGCATTTCTGTTTGCTGTGGCTGTGGGTGAGCACCAGGCTGAGGATGCACCACAGAGCCTACTTAAAGCAATGGGCCAGTGCTCCCTAGAGATAGAATAAACATTTGCAATTGTACAGGTATGGAAAAATCAGCAGACAAGGGAAACTTTTATCTTGGGTATCAAAGTGCATGGTCAATTAATGTTTGCATCTCCATCAGGGAAAGTTGGATGGAATTAGCAAGCTGTTAAACACTAATTTAGAGCATTTTCTGGGAACTGAGTGGACAATTGGCAGAGGACACACAAGCATGCAGAAGGAAATAGGGAGACAGAGCTGTATCCTTAGCCCTGAATTTCCAGATAACTATAACAAGACAAATTTGGAGACAGCAGGAGAAATCCCTACAGGAGTGGTGTGCAGGTGACTGCTTCCTGCTGCAGTGCCTGGGCCACTGGCCACACCCAGCACAGGGGCAACACAGGGCTTAGAGCTATTGCCAACAGCAATGAAGTTATGGTGGGGATGGACCCTACCATCTTCGCAGTAAAATCTGCCAGTCATCCTGTTTGCTTACCTGTCCCTCCTACCTTTCACTCACTCACAGTGAATTCACTGCCCTTCATTGACTCATGGCTGTTTTACTGTCGATTTCCTTGTTCCTCACTCATCGTGTCATTGTCCTCTTGCGACAACTCTCGTTTAATTAAGAATGAAAAATCTATGGAAAACTGTAGGTGGAAGGCATACAAACCATAGTGCTGCCAGACTCAGAAGTTAAAGGATAACAATAAAAATTTGAGAAATAAAGGTTTTGTCTGAGGATCAGCTTTGTACTTCTTCCCCATGTTCCAGAGAGGGGCATTAGTTTTCCAGAGTTACCAGCTTTTGCTCCACAAGTGTAGCACTCCAGGGTTACCTCTGTGTGTGCACTGTGGGCTCAGCTGGGCTCTCCTTCATCTTCAACCTGTGCCAGTGCTTCTGCTCTGCTAGCACAGCCTTAGAGCAAACCTGTTCAGATGGTTGATCTAGCTGAAAAATACCTACAGGGTTTTTTAAAAAAACCCACCAAAACCAAGCCTTTTGCTGAGTTACATCCTCTCATCTGATTCAGCACAGGGAGAGCAGCTGCTTCAGCAGAAGAAGATGATGCAGGAGCAGCAAAAACTGATGGAGAGGTGATGGCAGTGGCCACACTGCTGCTTTTTTCATTGTTGCTGGTGAAGGTGAAGCCACAGGATGACTCTGGCCCTTGCCTATTGCCTGAAAATGCAATCCAGCCCCTCTCCAAAGTGTTGTCACTTTGTCCTTCTCCCTCTGTGCATTCTCTCCTGTCCTCCAGCAAATAATTATGAACCAACAAGACCTACATAAATGTTCCTCCCTCAATTGCTTCACAGCACTGGCTGGGATCCTGCTCCCTCCCCTGCCCCCCAACAGCCTGGGACAGAGGGGCTCCCCCCACTTCACCAGCCAGACATGGGGGTGATGGTGGAGACTCCCCTCTGCTCCCACACGGGCTGAAAGAAGTGGTGAGGCAAGCTGACACACTCTGGCTTTGCAGGTGGGAAAGGCAGAGGTGGTGTGAGTTGCTCTCTGCCCCCATCCCTCTCCATCTGCCTCTGGGGTCCCACTTCAGGCAGCACCCCTGAACTCATCCCCAAGGGACGGAAAACAGAGGTGACAGGCAGGGGTAGGAGCTCTCCCTCAGGCAGGGCTGCCTTTGCAAGACATGTCGCGCTGCCTCGGGGATTAGCCAGAGAAGTTGTGCTTCACTAGAAACACGACTGAGAACTTCAGTCATCTCCAAACTTTGTTTGCCTCTGAATTTCATCCACCTCCATTCCTAAAGAAAATCTCAGGTCCTTGAGGACCACAGGAATTGTGCTGTTGCCTTCAGCTAGGACTCATTTCAGCCTTGCTTTGCTGTCTTTGCAAAACAGACTTGTGCCGCCACTTTGGGTGTATTAATACACACCACAGCTTAGGGTTACAAAACTACTAACTCCATCTGGAAATGCAATTTTTAGTCTAAAATTAAGACTTCAGCTCCTTTTCCCAAAACAATTCTGTGTATAGCTTTTTGGTTTACAATTAAAAACTCCAGGGGATAGAAAGCCAGGTCCCAAAAGTTTTCCCGAACCACAAACCCACATTTGCCTCATGGAAGAAATGTCTTATGCTCTGGCACCGCAAAGACCTCAGTTCCCTCCTCCTTCCATTGTGCTGTCTCTCAGCTGTGCAGTGCTAGGGGTGCCACAGTGCCCCTCTCACGGCAGGAGCTGGGGAAGGCTGATTTCAGTCTGAGAAATCAGAGGCTCCATGGGTTGGTTGCTACCTGGAAGGCTTAAGGGAAAGATTGTAGTGCTCAGCCTAGCACAGGAGATGAACCAAAGGATGAGCAAAGAGTGCCACTACTGTTTATGTTAGTGTTTCATTCGCTTCATTGGACTGTAGTCTCAGGAACGGAGGAGAAGCATCATGCAGCTCTCCTCATCCCAAAATAAATACAGCCATGGTTCAAAACAAACTATGCGGGAAAAAAAGTATGTATTGTCTGCCAGGAAGAAACTTGAAACATGAGCTATTAAAATATTTATTCTATGCGAAGGTCTTTGCCATCCTTGAACCTTCAGGATCATTTTTGAGATTATTATTTTAAATGCTATAGACGAACAAAAAATTTCTGGTTGGAGTAATCTCTTTTTATTATCTTCAGCAAGCTACATGGGAGCATGATAAAACTGGATGTCGTCCTTGATGCTGAGCTCCTCCTTTTGGTGCCAGCAGTAATTCTCATTATTTAAACACACTGGAATGTTTTTTTGTGGCATATTCAAGGCCGAGGATTAGCTGGGTGAAATTATCTTGAAATGTTGAATTATTTGACTATCGAAAATCTTAAGAGTGAGGTTGTAGAAGGAAATACTGCTGGAATTTTTACTTTTTTACCGGAAGTCCAAATAGCATTAATTGAGGAATATATCTGTCAGAAATATCATTGTTATGAGATGCAATTTGTTTCTGTAACTCTATTTTTAAATGCACGGCAATACATTTGAGAGCCTATTTTTTGACAGTCTTTGAAGGGATACATACATTGGAGGGTCCCATATTGCACATGTGACCAGTGTGAGCTACTTAAAAGCCCCTGAAACAACATTCCTACAGGATGGATGCTCAGATCCCAGCTCTGACCAGGGCCATTCCAGGCTCAGTGTTAGGATCAAACCACGCTGCATCCCTTCCCCACATTTCCCACTGTCGCTGCAGGACCAGCAGCCGTATGTTCACCAGCTTCTAATTCAGGGTATAAGGGAGCTCTGGTGTGAGAGGTGTGACACATTTAGCAGGACACATGTCTGGTGCTGCTCAGAGTATCTGGGGGTGGCTGTGGTGTCAGAAGTGTGACATTATGCAGATTAGATGAAACTGAGAGATAAGTGTCTTCCAAACATCCATCCTGAAAGAGGAGACAAACGGGATCTCTGCTGAGGGGCACTGGGGCAGGACACTGGGAACAGTTACACCCACCCTTCTCACAGCCTTCATGTCAGGCAAAAATCCAAGAGCTGGGACAGCATTTTTGCTCTTGATACTAATAGTAATTAAAAAATATAAGGAATTGATGTCAAAACTCTGATGACTGTGTGACTGGCCCCTCTGGAGGTGGGTGGCTGGGGGTGCTTTGGGCTAGCACTGGGCTGCCCCAGGTAAAACCCACATATGGAGGAGCAGGTACAATGCAGTCTCCTTCCCACCTCCCAGCTTCCCTGCCAGAACTAGAAGGGGTGATGCCCACAGCTTATTCAGCACGTTTTGGAGTTCTCAGGAAGTGCTGAGAGATGAGCCTGTGGGCACAGCTGGCATTTGAGGCAGCCAACCAGCATTTTCAGCTTGCCATTCATGTTAAGGAACATCCCACAGGAGTGTACAGGGTGTCTCACACTTGGCTCTATGCTGTCTGTGCAAGCATGCTTTCACCAGCTCTCCAGACTTCGTCACGGTTTCACAGTGTTTGCTCTTTCCCTTAAATCTAGTTCACAGAACCATGTGGTGAAAATAAACTTCACATTAACGTGCCCTGTTTGGAGTAACAAAGGTATAACAAATCACAGCTCCAACAGCTCTAAAGGGTTAACAATATCTTGGAAGATATTTTCAGTGCTCATCAGTTGTGACAGATAATTATGGATATGAAGAGATTTGCAATTTGTTTATAAATACAACTTCAAAAACTTTCTACTGAGACATCTTCAGCAAACTGTTCTGCTTCATTGTTAATTAAGAAATCACATTTACACATGCATTTGAAAGTGTCAAGAAATTACAGGAGCACTGCCACTTCCACTTTAAATGTTAAATTTGAGAATCTTCTGGCTGGGGAAAAAAGAGGCGCCCTGAGGGCTCAGCAAACAGAAAGAGCATATATATTGTCACACTGGCTGTGTTTTATCCCATTCTTTTGAAATTCCTGCCACGAATTTGTTGTTACATGTATTTCTGACTGAGTGGGTCCAAGGACTGGTTTGCCTGACTCGATGTCAACCTTCTGCCTTAAAATATATAGCCCAATAGTAGCTGATTTAAGTTTTGTGTATTGTAGTCTACTGCTGACCAATATATTCTCTGATTAGAAAATCTAATAGAGTGTACATGGAGGACACCCAGTTTACACCTTTCCTTTCTTCCTTCTTTTTTAAGTAGAACAGGCTTTTCAAAATGTATGTGTGGTGTTTCAGCACACACATGGTGAGAAAGAGCTCCAAACCCAGTCTGCCAGCAGCACATCCCTCACTCAGCACCAACTCCCTCCCTGTGTGCTCAGGGAAGATATTTTATTTTGAGGGGACCCCTTCCCAGGCAGGGAGCTGCTCAAGTGGCTCAGCATCCTGGGAATCTTCAGTCTAAGTCCCTTCGGGTGCTTCCTATAAAAGGGTGCCATTGCTTTGTCATCAAAATACCAGAGAGTCTGCTACATTTACACAGTTCAGGAATACATTTCATGCTCTCTAGGTAATGACGGATGGTGCTTTCCTTATCAAAATCCACATTTTGCACTGCAGGGTGAATTCCTTCCGACATTCGTTCCTTCCAGCTCTGATTTTCAAGGTTAGCCTTGTGCAGAAATGTGAGCTCCACCTTTCCATATGTGCAAAAATGCAAATCCCACAATCACTCAGGTAACAGCTCCATTACAAATCTGTTCAGATGAGATTGCACCCAGCAGCCTCACAGTAAATACGGCTTATTAGAGATTCCCCAGGCCAGCCGGTCCCCTTGTGTTAACTCTGCAAAAGGACCCTAACTTTAAGGACGTTCAGCTGGAGTACTCTGCACACAGAAACTATCCAAATTCGTGAACACACTGTGTCCGCCTGTTTTGGAAAGCTGGGAACACCCTTTCTATGTATGCTGGAGCTGGAAACGGGGGTGAACCCAGAGCTGCACAGTTTCCAACTTCATCAATTATGTTTTCTCTCTTGCATACACACGTTTTTATCCAAGCCCATCTTTCTTCTTCCTTGATTCAAGGAACTTGAATTTTCAGGCCTGTCCATGATCATGACTGAATATTCAGTCCTTGACCATGCAGCCTGATCTGGGTTACTTCCCAGTTCAAGTGTATGTGAATTTGGAAATCTAGCTCTAGGTTAGGAACACTCGTGATATGAACAGATAGTAAAAAAAAATCTCAGTTCTTCTGATCTCCTTTCCAGAATAAATAATTATTCTGTGGGCAAATGGTCTTTTCCAGCTGTTGTGCCCCAATCACATTGAAAAGTCCTCCAGAAACCTCCTCAAATAACTCACAACTCCCTAACAGGAACAAAAACTCCAGCAAACGAGGTAGAGTGAGCAATCAGAATTTCCACGCAGACCCCCCAAGCTGCAGCACCCTTAGGGCAGGGCATGGCCCCCCTGAGAGCAGCATACACAGCCTTAGCTACCACATACTGCTCCTTAGCACAGTTCACATCCCTCAGACAGAGAACAAAGTCAGATCCAGCTCGAACTCATGCAAGGGAGAAATGTGGATGTTGTTCTGTAAGGGCAAATTTCTGGCTGAACATATGGAACAGGGGACTAAAATGGGCAGCTCAGGGACTGCTGGATGCTGACCTTCTCCTTTGCTTCATGGCATTGCACCACCTGGTTGATAAGGATCATATCCTCCCAATTAAGCAATATGCTTTTTTTTTTTCAGTTGTAGTGCCAAAGTCCTGGACACCAGCAAAAGAAACTGCTCGGGGTTTTAGGAAGAATTTGTGTCTGTATCTAACAGAACAATTTAACACTCAATGGCTATGAAGCCATTCAGATCTGAAAGCTCTATAAATCTAGCAGGTACTTCCCGGATAATTTTCCTACCTGCCCGCCCTGCTGAACTCAGCAAAGTGCCACAGCCCATAATTACAGGGGGCAGGAGTCTGTGAGGTCAAACACTGAAGAAAGCCCAGCACAGCAGAGCCTGGGCTGTTGGTATGACCCGTGTGTGTGGTTAGAGGCCGCTGGACAGACGACATGCACAGAGAGCACAGCTGTGCTTCTTTCTAGCACTTCCAAACTCTGGAGAGTTAAACATCATGACTTTAATAATGTTTTTAACCTGTTCCTAAGTTTTAAGAGAAAAAAACCTATCCCGAAGTCCCATAAATATCATCATGCCGTTGGTATCAGATTGGCAGGGACAGCATCCATAGGAAGTGCTTGCTGTCCACATGAGCCACCTGAACCCTTTACAGCTTAGGTGCCTCTGTTAGGTTTTTTTTTTCTCATTCAGTATTTCCAGGGTACAAATATTTTGACTTATTTTCACCAAACTTTCACTTCAGACTTGGCTCCTTCCAGCTCTTTCCTCTCTTCTGTCCCTTCCACACCACCTGTTTCTTTTCCCAGTTTGCTCCTCGTCTAGGCAACTCTATGTGCTTAAAATAAATCTCCAGGACAAACCTAGGGTGTTGGAACCCAAAGAGCAGAGAATATTCCTCTGCAGGTTTTAAGGGGTTCTACCCCCCTGGACAAGGGTGTCTTTGACCTTTGGCCATGGAAAAAACTGCCTAGCCTTCAGGAAACAGTAGAGTCAAAAAATAGAATGAATTAGGTGATAGAAAATTATACAAGAATGTAGATTTAGAGGTTTTAGATTTGTTATAGATAAAGTTAGAAGAAACTCCAAAATGGAGGATGGTTGTTGTTTTTTAGGCTTTCTTCCTTCTCCTTTCTTCTCCATATTCTGTGGCAAAAGTGATTTAAGACAAGTGGATAAAATGTGTCGCGCTTTCTGTCGTGTGACAAACTAATTTGCTGGACATTGGTCATGAAGTGAAAATATCTGTCGTGTGGGGTTTTTATTGGGTAACTTATCTTTAAAAAGGGTTTGTGTTTTTGATAATTCGGCTTCTTCCTGTACTCTCTGTTCAGAACCACATCAGTGCACTCTTTCTCAAGGTAAACTTTCAAATAAACTGTCTTTGCATGGAAGAAGTCCCATCTGGTCTCCTGAAATAAGCAAGGACACTTACAATCCTCTCTCAGCCGGGGAGAAAGAAACCTAATAATTGATGCCCCCATGTGAGCTCAAGAAGCTCTCGGACAGCAAGAAACCTAACCTAACACTAGGGTTTTACCTGGACCAAATGTTTTAAAATAGACATGTCTGGCTGTTTTAAGTCTTGTGTATTGGCATGAGGTAAGCAGAGTGATACTTACCCAGCTGTAGTGGAGTTATATTGGATTTGCTCCAGCTAAATCCATATTATCATTTGCTCCTTTACCCTTAGTTTTGCAAGACAATGCTATCTCAGGGAACAACCGAAGCCAGCTGTGGCATTGGACAGCTGTTATCTCCCAGCCTTGAACTTGGACACTTTGTATTTGGCATCTGTCCACACTCACAAGCTACATCCTAGTGCCATTTTCTCAATCTCCACACCAGTTCAGCTTCTAAAACGATTTAATAACACCCCAGTGTGCACAGTTATAAACCAAGTTCAAAGTGTCTGATACTGAGTCTGCTTTATATGAGAAGGTATGAACCAATGTGCTTCCTTATGAGAAAGTTTTGTCGATTTACTGCAATCAATTTAGAAACTCAGCTTGTGTAAGGGGTTGCACTTCTCTAGAGCTGTCCTCACACTGGAGAGGAAGAAATGTCAGGCTTCAGGGAAGGATCAGCTGCTGGTCAGACCCACCCTTGCAAATGCAAGCAATCCCCAGCTGTGTTTCCATGCTCCAGCCTGGCTGGCAGCTGCTGAGGGGCTTCACCCTCCAATTTCTTCAGGGCAAGGTGGCTCACGTGTCTGTTGAGCCATGACTCATCTGAAGCCTGCTAAAACCCACACCAGGAGAGCAACTGGGTATATTGGGCAGGCTCCTCTGGTGTCTGCTTCAGCTGCTGCCAGGCCCTTCCACTGGGCTTACACCTTGCTGTTGTGGCCCATTGGCAAAGGACACAGCAGAGTAAACCACCGTGCTTGAAGAAGTCTGGTCCTCCGTGGTGGGAAGGGACCATTTCAGAGCCCCGACTGCACTGCCCTACAGTGGGGCTTCTGTCTTGCTCCTGTCAGTCCTCATGCTCCTCAGAGCTTAAAAGCAGGGTGCCAGATACATGAAGGAAATCCATGGGCAGCCTGGAGTAGGAGCACATTCCTGTTTCCCATCAGAGCTGCTTCACAGATTCACCACCCTTCTGCATGTTAAGGTTTTGCCTAGTTCTGCTTGTTCCTCCCTGTGAAATTTCATCACTTTGTTTAATTGTGAAAGTCAATCACTATATTCCAGAGATGAATTACCCTACTGCTGCAAGGAAGTTTGACATTTAGTAGCTTAGAAGATATTTATGACCAAAGTAGTTGTTATTCTGAAATACAACATCATTTGTAGAAATTCCCCATTGGGGAAAAATTAATCAATGACACATAGAAGGTGCTAAAGCCCCACCAAAATAGCATCTTAACTGTTCCTTAAAGTGGTGACTTGTACACAAATGATGAAAAACAACTCAGAAATTTAACCAGTTTAGTCCTGGAGCAATGTAAGCATTTAAAGACAGATTTACAGTGCACTGAAAATCTGATTATGTAAACTATCATAAATGGATTCAGTGTGTTAGAGGCCAACACTAAATCTTCATCTGTTTACTGGAAAAAAAAGGCAGTAGGGAGCTATACATTAAAATGAAGATTGATTTCAGAAAGCGTAGCAGAAATGAAATATGCTGACATAATGAGTAAGCAGAAAGAAAGAAAGCATAAAATTAACAATCGTCAGCTCTTGCTCCAGGATTATGACTATAAACTAGAGAATGACATTTATTGTGCTGCTAGTCCTTGAGATGAACTGCAAAAGTTTTGATAGAGCTTGTCTAAACTTTCCAGGTTCCTGGTTCAAAATCTGTGGTGCAATTATGCCTGGTCATTAAAACTAATGGAGACATTCCTGAAAAATTCTATGCACGAGTTCCTGCCTTTCCTGTCAGGATGGAGCCCTGGAGGGCATGATTTCAGATGTCAGAAATAAAGATCTGAGGGCCTTCTGCACCACTCTGCTTTTACCTGACACCTTGGTGTTTTTCACCCACAGCCTTGGCCAGCCAAAGTATTTTGTCAGTCTCATTACATTGTGAAATATTATTTTGATGCTATTGCACAGTGCATCATCAGCAGGCAGGGCTGCATCTCTTGCAAGGTGCAGTGGGGTCAGGAGCAGCAAGGGAAACCCTGGCCCTGGGCACCAGCTGGAGCTGGGAACTTTCACTGTCTTTGGGAGGCAAACTGCAGTTCATGGATGTCCCACTCTCTGGGAGTGTATCAAAGAGTGAGGGAGACAAGAAGAAAGGTTTCCTTCTAGAGCATGAAGGTGGATAACAATGTCGAGCAGGTTGGATTAAGGAACATCTTGTTCTGGATGTGGCTTTTCAAGGCCTGGAAGGAATAAAGCCTACATAAATATGCTTGTGAAATGGCACACAAAATAATTCATCACAATTATCTGTGATGCAAGAGAAGGTTTTTACACCCTCTTGCTCCAAACCAGCATGGCCATAAGTTGGTGGGGTGGCACGTTTCAGAAGTGGAGGCCACTGAGTCTGAGTCTGGCTGCTCTCAGCACAGCAGCATCGGGATTCACCACACTCAGGGTGCTTTGTTTCAGAAATCACATCACATGAGAGTTTTTTGGGTGTTTCTCAATGAATATACCTATTGTTTGGTTTGGTCCAAGGCTTCACAGCAAAGTTACTGTGAATGCTGTGGAACTTTTAATCTCTCTTTTTTACATACGTATCTAGGCTGCACTTTTATAACTGTATTTAAATTGCCATAATACTTCTTTAAATTTATTTTTGCTGAAATTAATTATAATCCTGAAAAGGCTTATATGTGATTTGATAAATATTAGTTGTTAAAATGTTATGGCATTTCAGTGGTTGCTAGGCTCTTCTTTTTCTCTCTTCCTCCCGGAAGGACTGTCCAGCAAAAATACTCAATGCTACAGTTGTATTTAAAAAGTAGCCAGTGGCATTAGAGTTGGGATTAGATACTATCCTTTTACTGGATGTACACATCAAAATAAATAATGAAAAAAACCCATACAATGGACCATTTCAGATTCTGAAAAGAACATATTATACTGCCTCCTTTGAAACCAGGTCTCTAAAGCTGTAGCTTGGAAAATCAGCAGTTACTTTTTTGAAAGACCAAATCAGTGCTGGTGGGCACCCAGGTGCATTTCCTGCAGTGCTGGGCTGCTGCACCAATGCGGAAATCACAGCAAATCAAAAGGTCAAATTAGTCTCCAGTCAGTTTACAGGACAGTTTCTGAAGGTTTTCTGACACTTGCTTGTGCTACCTCCTGCCACCACAGGGGACAGCAGACCCTGCCACCTGCAGAATGGATGATCAATATCCCGGGGGAGTGCCAGGCTTTTATGTCCTTGGCACTCCTGGGATTTTCCCATTGCACACCGTAATGGGAACCACCTTGGCACTGGAGGACTGGCACACCTGTATCAGTCCAGAGAGCCTTTCCAAGGTGATTTGAGGCTGAAGGGTGTCCAGCTGATTCTGATATAAGTATAAATTTTTGATTGTATATTACTTTAGATTAGAAGCCTGTTGATTAAAGGGCAGGGCAAAGGCAAAGGCCACCTAGGGCATTTCATCTCCACAGATGAGGTGTTCTTTTATATGGGCATAAAAGAACTGCATTTTGCCCTCTATTTGTCGTGCCAATTAATCCAGTGGATCTGCCCGAATATTATCTATGCAACAAAAATGTAATAAAAGAAAGAGCAATAAATCATGTAGAGAGGGGTGGGAGACTGTGTCTGGATAACAGAACAGATTATTTTATCAGATCTCAAAATGCATGTTTCTGACTCACCTGGAGCAGGATGCATCACCAATCGCTGCAGATTTTCTGCAGCGTAGCCATCGATGCTAGAGCACGTCATGCAGGCTGTGTCAGGAGTCAGCAAGGCAACCCACACTTTTACAACAGGAGTCACCTCCTGCTAATGCTGATATTTAATCTAGTGAGGGTGAATCAGGCATGATTTCCCTCCATTGACTAAAGGGGAGCCCAGAGCAGCCAGCTCTGACATCAATGGGTGAACATTGGCATCTGCAGTGAGGTGAGATCCTCAAAGTGAGCCACTTAATCTGCCTTAAAATGTAATAATGGGATTGATTGTCCCAGATTTTCCTGTACATGCAAAGCAAAATTCAAAGAGGAAGGAAACAAGAAGGAAGTAGTGTGAAGAATCTGCCCCGGTACCCCAGAGATGAGTCACTCCAGTCTGTCTCTGATAGCCAGGAGACAGGCGGATGGATAACTCACATCGCTGTCAGCACACAGACACATCCATTACCTGCAGTGACAAAGTCATGAAACCTCCATTTCTGCTGTAGGTGTATAATTATAGCAAGAAAAAAATCTGAGTCACAGGTGTAATTCAGCCTCCCTTCAAGTATGTGACAAATAAGGTGTTAATCAGTTGAAGGACTGGAAAATACCGATCACTGTTAAGTACTGGTGAATCAGAAAAGGAAGTTTCTTGGATGTGGCATTCAGAGAATACGTGGTTTGAAAAGTGTGAGGGGCAGCACATTAGTGCTGGGTCTTTCACAGCGTTTTTTGCTGGAAGATGAGTATGTCTTTTATTACATCCCTACACTTTTAACTGGATTCTTCCAGGCAATGTCTGGAGTTGTAGGTTTTCTTCCTTTAAATGTATATCGAAATACTTCAGGGTATGGAACACATATATAATACCTGCACAACCTTTCCCAATCGTATAAATACTTAGTGTACAAGTAGAGAGCAGTTGTAACAGAGGAACTCTAATGTCTACATAAATCCAGTTTAGAATTAAACTGTTACTTAGAGATGCTTTAAGGAGGGTATTTAATTTTCTTTCTTACTCTAGTGTAATTAGAGGAAAGATACAGGTTTTTTTGTGGAAAGGCACAGGGTTGTTTAGATACCTTATTTGAACATTTCTGTCTCTTCATACTGTGTTGTGATTTGGGTAAAATCCTTTTGGTGCTTGTTGCAGTTGTGTAACAACTGATATTCTGCCAGTCAAGGCCCAGGAGCAGTAAAACGACCCTTTATTTGGGAAAGGCTCACCAGAAAATACTACTGCTGAAGCATGGATCAGCCAGTGCCCGGCAGAAGTTGCACCATCAAGCCACCTCATTTCCTAGGATAGAGGGCTACAATGAGGACCACCCAAGCACTGAGGTTGGTGACATCATCTCTGTATCTTTAGCAAATGCTGGAAAACAACCATAGCCAGGAGCAAGAAAAGCCACAGTCACAGGCAGGGTTGGATCAAAACGTAGAAAGAAATTAACTTGTTTCAGTGTAACTTACTCTTGGCCAACCCCTGTGGGCTGCTACTTCGTATCTGAGTTTCTTCTCCCCATCACAGTCCAACAGGCGATTTTTTGTTCAGCCTTTTAATGACTTTGTTCTCACCCACACCAGGTCTTTTAATGTTTACTTCTTTTCCAGCCTTCTGCAGCTTCACAAATCCTCCAAGATATCATCAGCTCCCCACTGGAGCCTCAGGAGTGCTGAGACAGTCTGGGTGATGGATACGAGGAACTGTGGAGGTGTGTGATAACACAGCACAGAGATGGTCCAAGGCTGTTTACCAACTTAGCTCGGATCCAGTTAGGCTTCATTGGAATTCATGTTAGATGTGGCTTTTTAGATGGACCTAACAAGTCTGGCATGACCCAAACCACCTCCTTCACACTGTCCCTGTGATGAATTGTGATGATTCTCCAGGAGCTCAGCAGGGAATATGATACAGGTACAGGTGTACACAGACAGCTCACATCCAGACGGCTTTTCAGAGAGAAGGGCTTAGCTTTGCCCTGAATGGAAGTGGTTGGACTATTTCCAGACCCAACCTAACTCTGGAATATGCAGCTCTTTATACATGTGGTGCTGGTGCTAATGAGCCATGTCAGACTCTGGCTAGCTCTTTATCTGTGGCACAGATAATCTACAAACTGGGTAATTCAACCACAGATGCCTGAGAGCTGGTTTTAGCTGCAAACTCCTCCATGATTGTTTCAGCCATATCCCTAAATACTGTAGAGTGATTTTCATTAGACCCAATCAAGCTGAAAAAATCTAATTGAAGGAGCATTCCCTAATCTGTTCCTTCTCTTCTAGCCTCAGTTCTTCCCCTTTCAACAGTGTTGTTAATTGCATTAAACATCTGATAGCTGGTAATCTTTTTAGTGAAGGTGAATGCAGAAAAAAACCTACTAAGTAACCTGAGTGATCATGGAAGTCCTGATGGACTAGGGACTTGTTTCAAAGGGGTGGTTGCATTGGCCAGATCTACTGATCTTATACAGGCAAAAGAAATTGACGTTTGCTGTGAAAACATCCTGCCTTCTGAGTGATTCCTTCTTGGAAAGAGGAAGCTTAAGCACTGCTTTGCCAAAGCAGTACAGGAGCAGGGGACTATTTGCAGAAACCATCACCGAAGTCTGAGAAGGAAGGAGAGCACAAAGAAAACAAGCAATGGAACAACTGTGAAAGCCTGAGCTCACTATCTCCTCAGATTATGCTTTCACCCACAGGTGGAGCAGAAAGCAAAAGCAGCAGGCATTAGAAAGAGAGAGCAACTATAAACTCAGTGCAAGCTCAATATTCGGGACCTTCCCTGCTTCCCATTCTCCATCTCTTGTGTCCTGTCTGCTGGTCTTCAGGCCATTCAGCTGTGACAGGACAACAGTTTACAGGACTCTATTTTGAACTGGATTAGGGACCTGATACAATTAAAAAAAAAAAATCCTTCCAAGCAATGTCAGTTGTGTGATGGAAATGAGCGATTGTGAGAATAACTGAAACGAGCATCGCCCTTGAACACTGAAATGAGCATTGCCCCTGAACACGTGGTGTTAAGAAACCACAGCCCAGCCATGGCCAGCCTGCTCCACATTGTTCGGATTTACAAAAGGAGTTTGCCGTCAGAAGCAGGGAGACATCTTTCCTGGGATTTGGTTTTTTAAAATTTGTTTTGTTTTAAATAACTAAGCACTCGTGTCTTCCATCACAACAAATATTGTGGCTGTCTTATTCCGTGTCTATGTTTGCCATCTTTTGTCATGAAAATGAAATTCAAAGATGGAAAAGGGCTGAGAGGTGAAATGACATACATATCAGCAGTTGCAGAGTGCAGAACAATAAGGAAGCAAATTACAGCAAAACAAAGCTTTACAAACCAAACAAAGTCATAGGAAAAGCTGTACTTAAAAAAAAAAAAGAAAAGAAAAAAAATTCAAAAGCTGCTCTTTTCAAAACGCAAAGCTGTACTCCAGAGAAGGTGAGTGCCCACCCATGGCATGAGGACTGTGACTCCTGCCAGCAAGGCTTTCGGGGCAAAGTACACATCTTACGTGTCCTCATGCTCCCAACCAGGAACCTAAAAGCGAGGAGTTGCTCCTATTCTTTCTGAGATTTTTCTTTTTGTCCATAGCAGTTGAAATTCTCAGGCTACCTCAATACTACCACATTTAACAGTACCAGGAACATCCTTCAGCACTCCCTATCCTCCACACCACAAATTTTTAGCACAGATCTTGACACATTTTGACCAGTGCCAAGTAACTCTATCCCAGCTTGTTCCTGGGTAGAGTTCAGTACCACTGTGGGCCAGGGGCTGCTCGCAGAACCAGTTTCCATGCAGCCACCCTGTTTTGGAGGGTAAGACAGTTTAATGTTAGGGATGCAGGCTGCTCCTTGCCCACTGGCCTCAGTGCCAGGGAATGGCGCCAGGCACATTTAATTTGCTAGTATAGACACAGCTTCAGTTTCTTTGTGCTGTGGTTGCTCTCTCACTTACTTGTGTTTTAAAACCTTTTTGGTAATATTTTGCTTATCAGCTGATAGGTATTTTAGACAGCAATTTAAGGACTTAGCAAAATTCCTTGTTTTATTTTCCTAGAATGAGTCCACTGTAAATCTTCAGGTGTCCTGAGGCTTTACAGCCACCTCCTGCAGAGCTGGAATAACTGCTAGCAACAGGCACCCATGCTGAGTATTTTGGTGATGGAAGAGACAAATACTCTTTATTTTTTCAGCTTGCGAGTGCTTGCAAATACTCTTTCTTTTCTTGTACTAAAGGTCCATAGATTTACCTGAGCTGGCACTTTGAAGAAGAAACCAAGCATTTCTTGGCAGCTCAAAGCACAGTGGCAAACCATAATCCTAATTTGCTAATACTGTTCTGGTTTAGGGAGTTGCCGTTATGAAACTGTCATCTGGAGAGGAGAAACAGGAGTCAGCCCCTGGTGTCCTGTAATTTCTGTGCTTATGGGCTCTGCCTGCATTTTGTCCTCAATGTGTGTATAGCACAGTCAGACCCGCTGTATGTTGGAGAGCCAGGCAAATACTAATGCCCAATTTAACATGCAGCTCATGTGCCTTTAAATAGCAGCGAGAGCTGAGCCAAGCCATCCACTGCAGCAATTTCTGGACATATGTGCAGAGCCCCCCTCCTCCCCTGAGCCCTCCCAGCCTGGAGCTGTGAGCACACACGAGCTGCACAGAGGGGCTGGGATTGGTGCTGCTGCCTGTCATTTCACAGTCACCCCACTGACGTCTCCTCCACGCTGTTGACTTGATCCCGTTTCTAGCCAATATAATTATAACATGGAGAATCAACAACAGTTAACGATTTAGGTTAAATGTAATTTAATGCCCCGAGATTGCTGCACTTAGATGAGATTTTGCTTCACTCGAACCATGCAGAGAATGTGAAGAGACTGCATACTTCTGCTAAAGTAATTGTGGACAAAGGAAAGATTGACACTGCCTTCTTCAGACTCTATTAAATGCTTGAGTGACTTTGGCATGAGTTTCTAATCTGTCATTGCTCTTGGAATTCCACATGCGAGAATGGGACCTGTCTGAGAGCAGAGGTTCCAAATCCATCCTTCTTTGGGGGAGGGTGTCCATATATATGGATATATTCTCCTTAAAGAAGTAGAGCTCAAAATCCCTGATCATCTCTAAGGGTTTGCTTAGTCCCTTGAAGAGTGTATGCCTAATATTTCACTTACAGTGCCATTGTATCCATAAACTGTGGAAGATAGCGTGAAATGTTGCTGTTACAAGGTCTGAAAAATAGTCACACGAGCCTAGAAACTCAAAGAGCCCATCACAGAGTGCTCTTGTGCTACTGGGATGGCTGCCAAGCAAGGCATGCAGATTGCTGTCGCTGAGCTTTTGAATGATGAGAAAATACTGGGACTGCTCAGCACAGCAGACGCTCCCCGGAGCACCCAGAGAGGTCAGTCAGCATGGCTGCTGCCTTTGGGAGCCAATTCCTAGGTGGATTGTGCCAGATCCTGGTCCCAGAAGTCAGGGCCAGATTCGGAACACACATTTTAATAGAGGTTTCCAGCTCTGTATGTCAATCCAAGAGAAGGCTTCCTAAACAGAGATTATAGCTTTAGAGCTCATTTGCCTTCTCTGCAGATGCAGAACAGCCATCATTCTTCCAGCTTTCCAAGCTTCCACTGCCTGACTGGGAAGGCAAATATTTGTAAGTGAAATTGCCAGCTATCCTCTAATTCCTAAGAAACTCATCAAAAAATAGCCTCAGCAAGCTTTTGTGATTTGGTGACAATGAGCCTTTTGTTAATCTCTAGTACTGAGAAAAAGGTTATCATCTGACACTCTCATGTATTTTGATTAAGTTATTTATGAGCTTGATTTGTCAGGATCTATTAACTCATACCTCTGTGCTCCTGAGCAGCTGCTTTGATGACAGCATCTGGATTTACTGGCAGAAGCTTGTTGGCCTGTTGGTTCACAGCACATAACAAATGGCAAAGCTTCCACATTCTGTGTCTTAGTGTCAAAAATTCAACGCTTGCCATGGTCTTACTGACTTCTGTAGCTATCCAAGGGCTTAGTTGTAGGTGCATACTGATGTAAAGCACTTGGCTCTTGGTTGGTGGGGACAATTGTTTTCCAGGAGCCTGTTGCAAGGGCAGCAGCTCTCCACCGTGCTCTCCAAGAGTGCTTCAAGCCCACTTTGACTTGCACTAGCTGGGATCATTACAGCAATTTTCTTGATGGCGTCCTAACAGGAATCTCAGTCCTTACATGGAGGTTTTTAGCCAAGGGCAGATCCCAACCTAAGAATCAGCACCTGCAAATGACAATCACAAAAAAGGGGTTCTGGCTGTAAGTAAAAAGTAATGAACTAATCACACAAAGAAGAAAGCCATCATTATCCTGTGACTTGAGGTAAAGATCAGTTATATAGAGTGCTTTCTAGCCTGCCCAAGCTTTTTTAGTTGTTTAGTGTTTATAGTCTTCCAAAAGTGTCCCCAGAAACTTCTCCAGCACTGTCAATACTTTTCACAGCTCATATAGTTTAATACCTATTAACACTGATCAGGTGGATTGTAGTGTTTTAATGTTAGTAAAACCAGAAATGAACATTCAACACTACAAATGTCTATCACAGTAATACCACTTGTTTTATTCACGAAGGTATAAAATTTCATAAACTATATTGCTAGAATGGAGTTCCTGAGTTCATATTTTACACGTAAAACAGACATGAACTTCTGATGGTAGTTCACAAGCAAGAAAGCAAGAAAAAAAATGACCTTTGATCAAGAGCCTTCCATGTGGCTCTCTGGAAAAATGAGAGTAGAAGTATTTTATACAATTTGAGCATTTCACATTTAGATCCATCTCTTTACTCTTAACTGCAGGATTTTAGTGTAGTGACAGATTTAGTGATATGGTTTCATAGGCTATGGAAATGGGTCCTTTCCTGGTTAGAAGTGGTCACCCAGACTCGATGGCGCTGTCGTGCAACAGGAAGCATCATGGCACTGTTGGCAACTTTTTCTCTTCAGATGAGTTTTCCATCTGGAAGGACTTGGAATCCCTTTTCAATCACGTGGGCTAGACCTAGAGACCCATGAGAAGCACATTCACGGATATAGCTGAGAATGTGTCGGGACTTTCCAAAGGAAGGAAGCAGCAGTGAATCACTGCAAGCACAAAAACACATAGGGCAATACAGGTTATTCCAACATGGATCATGGATTACTTCTATTGTGCACTAAATAGACCCCCAGCTGAAACAAGACTGAACCTGGCAATGTAAGTAAGAGAAAACATCTGTATAATCACATGGATTACATAGGGTGAACTGGAAGCTTCCAGCAGCCAGCTACAGAGTTATAAAGACTGTCAGCAAGAATAGGAAGTGTACATTCACTCTAAGTGATAAAAAGAACACAGCTACAGCAGGGAACTAAAATTCATCTCAAAGGAAAGGAGGAAATCCACCATGACAGAATTACATAACAACTGGAGATAAATAATGCTCCTGCCCAGTATGGGGCCTAGTACAATTATTCTGAAGACAAGCCACTAAGTAGAGCTAGCTGGTTTCCTTCCCCGTTCTTTGTTCATTGACCATACTTTTATGCTACATTATACTAATGAACAAAAAATTAGTAGCAAGTAGTACTCTTACACTTCAGTGATTGTAGGAAAGAATTTGACAACAATGCTGTTGTAGCAAGACACTGAAAATTCATGGATTTCTTTGCAAAATCATTTATATTTTGCAAAACCTTTCTCAGTACACAGGTAATTAAATCATTGTTTGATGTGACTGCCAGTATAGGTGGAGGGACATCATCTCCCTGCAATGTCTCATAATGCTGTGTAACAAATATCTGCACAGAGCCTGGAGTCCCAGGGGTGTTCAGCGGTCTTGGTTTGCTGAGGATATCTATTCATCAGCAGATGAGATACAGCAAAAGACAAACAGCTTAGTCAGAACAGCAAAACAAAAAGGTCTTATAATCAACAGGTCAGAAAACAAAGGCTATGAAAATAAATATGACCTTACGTGGCAGTGCTGTTCCAGAAGGAGTAACTGCAAGCATTGTTGTCACATTTATTTACCCAGGCAGTGTGTCTCACAGCCCCTGTGACTCTGTCTGTGGTGCAGGGCTCAGATGAGCAAGGGAAAAAGAGTCCTGGTGAGAATACAGAGTCTAACATAAGTAATGTCTTCACTAAACTGTAGATAATGGAGAGGCAAAATGTTCTTCAAGCACTGTTTGAACAACTTGCAGTTGGAGATGTGTATCAGATGCTCATAATAAAAGCATGAGATAAAGAACAATGACAAATTGAGTTGTTTACACTCACCGAGAGATGACCAAAAGTAGAGACAAATAAGGTAGAATCTGTTGGCTGTATCCTGACGATATTGAACAACAGACTTAGTGATCTGAGGGCCAGAGGAGAAGATGTAGACTTGAGGAATGCGTGCAGGATGAGAAAGACTGGAGAAGTGACCTTGAAGATTAGCAGATGGGTAAAAGTATTGCTCTACAATAGGATTACTTAGGGGTAACTGACATCTGTGAGAGTTGGATTGCTTTGAAGCATCCTTGTATGATGAAGTTTTCTTCATATAGAGATCAAGCATACGGTCTTCCCACACTGCCAAGACAATGGTTATATTCATGCTGTCTGCTGTAGGCAGCCTGGAGTTTGCTGTCATGACCAGTTTTTCCTACTTTACACACTACAAGCCTGTAAACCTGCCAATGGTTGCTTTGGATATCTCACTTCCAACACAACCATGTGTGGTGGTGGGCTGACTCCGGCTGGGTGCCAGGTGCCCACCAAACCAACCAATTACTCTCCTCCTCATCTGGGCAGGGAAGAGAAAACATAATGAAAGGTTTGTGGGTCGAGATAGTGACAGGGAAAAATCAGTCACCAGCTACTATCACGGTCAAAACAGACTCAACTTGGGAAATTATTACCAATCAAATCAGAGAAGGACAATGAGAAATAAAACCAGACCTTAAAACACCTTTCCCCTCAATCCCTTCCTTCTTCCTGGGCCCAACTTCTTTGCCAAATTCTCTACTTCCTCCTCCCCCCTGAAGTGCAGGGACATGGGAAATGGGCGTTGCAGTCAGTTCATCACATGTTCTCTCTGTTTTGCTCCTCATGCTCTTCCCCTGCTCCAGCGTGGGGTCCATCACATGAGACAATGAGACACAGTCCTCCAACAAAGGTCTTTCCCATGGGCTGCAGTTCTTCATGTAGTGCTCCAGCACTGCATCCCATATAGGTCCCTCATATGGGATGCAGTCCTTCAGGCACAGACTGCTCCAGCAGTTTATGTTTTAGCAACATAAAAAATTTATTCCTCAAACATTTCAAGGAACTTAGGTCTTTTAGTACTGTAACCCAATGGAACCTATTTCCAACAAACAAGAAAGCTTTTTCTTAACTCATCGAATGTTTACATTGAACTATGTTAAAAGAGTGTTCATCAAACAGGAATACAGTCATAGGACATAATAATTACACCAAGAGGTTTTGCAAGTTCTAGCATGACTGTTTACATACCTGTTTTTAAAAACAAATACCTACTGAAGGTGTGTACATGTTGAGGTATTTATTCCTTCATCTCCTAAGGAATATTAATGCCTGCTTTTCTATAGGTACATTGAAGACCACAGGCTATTTTTGGAGAACACATCACTCAAATCTCTTCCGCAACTCAATAGATACACATATAAAGATAATTCAAAAGGAAGGAAGGAGGATTAGATGGATTCAGGGAGATAGAGGAGAAAAATTTTCTCTTGTTTTATCTTGAATATAAAAGGGCATCCTTCACTGAAAGTTTTTAACAACAGTGGAGAAAAGGTGTATTTCAGGTGAAGACCAAAGACAATTTAATTGCTTTAGTACAGAAGTTTGGACTGGCCAATTTTATAAATCCCTCCCATGAAACTTAGAACAACTTGGAATTCTTTCCTCTTTCTGACCACTTAATCCTGAGAAATTAATGTCACCAACAGGAGAGAGAGCAAGAGCAGGCTGCCACCACGTCATCCAGGGTTTTTTTGTCAGTGGCTCACCCCAAAGGCAGCGCTGAGGGGGCTTGGGGGCAGTTCTTTTTAGAGGAAGAAGGTCTTGTTTCAAGCCAGACGAATTCCCAGAGCCAATTTATTGCCTGGCCACACAAGTGTGTGTTGGTAAAAGGGAGGAGGAATGGCATGTGTGCAGGAGCTGGGGGAAGCAGGACTTATCTCCACCAGGATGTGAACTTTCTCATGGATGTGACCATGAAACAAGAGCCTAGTTGTCGTTAAGGCAATGGAGTCATTGTAATTAAAGGTTTGTGTTTTCTTTGCAAATCTGGTTTGTCACTGGAATTCAGCACACAGAAACAATTATTTAGATGTCCCGTTCAACTCAGTTTCAGAGGTAAATCATGGGTCTGAACCGAAGGGCAATGTACCAAATTTTGTCAGCCTGAGTTCAGTGTGTATTTGCACTTCACCTTCCAGATTTCTGTTTCTTTCATTTCCCCGAGAAGAAACATTGTCATTTACATCCCCTCCCACAGCATTTTGGGTCTCTTCTGTCCACTTTGAGCCATGAAAGCAGCCAAACTTTATGACAGCAGAACTTGCCCAGAAGGGATACTCTGGTCATGAGGCTCTGATGGATGTGGCCCCTTAGGTTAATACCTTCCTTTTCCCTTCACCATGTGTCTGGACACCTACTGGCATGGGCTGGCCTATAAGAGCAGCTGTTCTCTTTCTTCAACTGGTCTCCTTTTTGCACTCACATAGGAATTCAGCAACAGCTTTGTACACTTGTTTTTGGACTACAGCCCCATCCTCATTTAGTTATAGAGACGTCTGCATTGCAATTTGCATATATAATGCACAGTTAATTACTGTTTAAATTAAGCATACAAAAATCAAGATGTGATGATCTGTGTTATCAAATCAGGTATAAGATTAACAGCTATTATAAAATAAATAGAATGTGTAGATAACTCTTACCATTTCGGTGGCTCATTTGTAGAGCCATTAATTCTTGGGGTTGCAGTGAACATACGAATGGAGAACAAGTTGCTCATACTAAAAATCCAATCCCATCCTTTGTCCTCTTTTCCATCAGGCTGCTGCCCAAGCACACCAGAAGCTGAAATTTCCCACAGCTTATGACAATCTGGTATTTTATACGTTTAACTTTGTATTTTCTTTTGCTTACCTAAATACAGTTTTTAGTAACAGTCTTTGCTAGAAAAAAACAGATCATACAAAAATTTTAATTTTCTTAACAATTCATATCTTGCTATAGAGTCTGGGTCTCTCTTTTCTATCCCTGAAGTAAAATAACAGCAAAATTAGTAAGGTTGTTGCCATATCCCAGCCCCAGCAGGACTGCAGAAGAACTCCATGGTAGGCCCTTTTCCAATAAATACCCCTCAGGCTGCTGCTCAGACCACTCTCTGGGGAAGCAGGGTTCAGGTCCCACATGAAGAAATGAGGATTACATGTAAGACTTCTACTGCCTAGATATGACTGACCATAGTGTGTTGCATAAATTGTGGAGATCTTCTCTCCAATAAAGTGACAAAACTACTTGGTACACTTTTCTCATATATACATATAGTTTGTGAGTAACTAAAACAACGTTTGAGGACAAATTTGCTATTTGCAGTAAAAAAAAAGAAAAATTGCAATTTACGAGCTGCAGCTGTGTCTTGTGTTTTGTATGGCATGCTTAGCGATGCATCTGAGAGGAAGTGAAGATGTTTTCTAAGAACGAAGTTAATTATTCAGTAGCAGTTCTTAAAGTGATCAAAAAGAAAGGTGTAAGCGACTTTGGGGTTTTTTAATACAAAAGAGCTGTTCTTTGAGGTATTGATCAAAGTAAAAAGAAAAACAAAGGAATTAGAGATTCGTTTCAATACTATGCATAGGCTTTTGCTGAGACATTTTCCCAAAGAACAGCAGTGCCCACCAAGATAAACTATTTTATTAAAAACAGTCTCCACGTTGCTTGTTTCAGTATTCAGTATTTTTAACTTTGGACTAAGCAGTGAACATTCTTAGGGAAGATAAAAATCAAGTGGTATTTGAGTGGTTCTTTTATTTAAATGAAATAAGTGTAGCTGTAACAATGAAGAAAAAATAAACAAAAAAAAAGAAAGACAAAAGCAGGAAGTAAGGAAAGGTTTTTAGTAGTATTAATATAATTTGTTTGCATTGCATCTATGTTGAACAGCACAAGCCATGAAGCAATATCCCATTTTATGAGGCACTGTGCAATCACAAAAGGAAAGGACAGGCTGTGCTCCAAGTAGCTCACTGTTTAAATATAGCACTGCAGACAACAGGCGAGTATTGACTAATGGAGGAGGACAAGGACAAACAGTCCTGCACACCTAACACCTGATGTGGCTGTACCAAAGGATAGTCCAGAGGCACTTGGTTTTGGGGAGCTCCCCTTGGCAGTGCTGGCCATGAGCTCACACTCTAAAGTGTTTGCTGGAAGATGTGACAAAAGGATGGTGGGTGGTGGACGGTGGATGGTGGATGGCGGATGGTGCATGGTGAACATCTTTCAGGCCAGAAGGGAGATGATAAGAAGCGTTGGTTTTGAGGAAGGGCTTGTGAGTGAAGATAAGGTTTATGAAACAGAAAAGAAGGGGGCAATGAAGAGGTGCTAGAAACATGGGTGTGAGAGCTGGAAATTATTTCTTTGCTCCTGGGTGATGATTGGAGGGCTCTCTCAGTTCAGACATAACTTCCTCAGGTGAGTGAACACCCATTTTCTTGGCGGGATCAAACAACAGACCTGACATGAAGGTGAAAGCTGAGTCAATGGAACTCCTACTTTGAATCCCTTAGGCATCTGGTACAAAATTGAAACGATCTATTCCCCTGAACTAGGAAGGAAGAAGCACTCCAACCAACCTGGATCACCTGGAGGTAGAAATTACAGTGAAGGGTCAAACCAAAAACAGGAGACAAGGATTTACAGGAAGCAGAGATGGGTCAAAGTACCACTCCCCAGCTCAGCTTAGATAGGATTTTATTTTTTGTCACTTCCAGATCAGCAAAAAGGCAGGATGTGCTGACAGCTTTACCAAGCTTTTCTTCAGCTAAAACGATTTTTTTAACAGGACAAAACCTACAAAAATTAAACATCAACACAATTTAGGGCAACTAAAACAGAGTTCTAAAAATGAAGTTCCTCAAGCAAATTACAGTCCTGTGTAGCACTGAAGGAACAGTGATGCAATATTGTCCCACCATCTCTGGACAATATCAGTTTCTGCAATTACCACTCTCCCTAAAAATTTGCTGACCCCTTCCTTTAGCTACGCAGGTTCACTGGTTGCTGGCAGAATGGTGCCTTTGGCAGCACCTCGTGGCCACCTGGCTGAGGCCCCTTCCAGGAGCCCAGTCTCCCTCGAGTCCTGCTGCTGGCAATGTGAGCAGGTGACTCGGGCGTTAGTCAGTCTGAATCACCCACCAGAAATGCTTCACTCATTCTCTTGGTTGACTCTGCATGGAGCCAAGTAGGCTTGCCACTTCAGTCTCTTGTTTAAATGTCTAACATGGGATGAAAATAAGCACCTGTAAGACTCTCAGCTTGTAATAGCTTTTTTTATTATCCTTCTGTTTGTTTCTAAGCTTGGAGACCACACTTTTGTTTAAACCCTTAATGCAGAGATTTTATCCCAAAAATGTGAGAGGAAGTAGCATGCCACTGGGAGGGCGCAACACGTCACCCTTCTAAGAATGTAGAAAAGGAACAAAACCCCATATTTCACCTTTGTGTGCTTAAACACCCAAGGGTAAAAACACCTCCTTTGAATGTGCAGCTGAAGAAAATTGCTGTTTATGAGGCCGTGTTGTCAGAAAAACTACTGATACAAAAGAGGCTGCCTTTCAGGGAGAGGGAAAGAAAGACAATAAAGACACTGAGGTAAGGCCGTAACAGAGCAGGAGAGGGGAGAGGAGCAATACCAGCAGAAGAAATGCTTTATGCCTTTCAAAGGCATTTCTCTCCTCATCCGCAAGTGAAACCGTTGTCCATTGACCATTAATGGATATATTGGCTTCTGCTTGGCCTGAGACTGGTCCATAGGAAATCTATTGCATAAGGCCTTCAAGTCTAATCATAGACCTCTGATAACTATTCTTTGAGCATAGCTTTCCAGCAGATTTATTACTTATTTAGTCCATATTTGCTTAGCTTGCTCTTGAGAGAGTTTTGTGGAGCAATACCAAAGCCTTGCTGATGTCACTTGTTGTTTCTCTGACTCACTGGTGTTTGTCCAAGAATGCTGTACAAATGAATATCCAGTCTCTGGATGAATATGCCTTGTAAGCAGCTGAAACAAGGAACTTTAACTGTATTATCAGTATCTACCAGGATACACCAATTCAAGCCAAGATAAAGGCTAGGGGTTTTTTCCTATGTTCTTAATATTCACAGTATTTTTCTGAGAACTGAAGCTTGGCAGACTGGTCTATAATACCCTGAGAGCTTGCTTCCCTCCCTTTCTGAATATATTTAAGTGTGGTATATCTTTTTCAGTCCTCTGAAACATCACCATTCTCCTTGATAATCTAAAGACACTGACTACTCGGTCTGCAGTTGTTTCTGCTGGTTTCTACCAACTCTAGGATGAATGGCAAGTCCAGGAGATTTGAAAACAAGTTCTCTTCTATGTATTCTGAAATTTAATTTTTGCTTGCTCCGGCTTCAGCATTTACTGCAGTAACCTCTATTAGCTGTGGTAGTGTTCAGAGCCCAGCTAAAAGCCCCAGTGAAGACAAAAGCAAAAAAACCCATTAGATATTATTGAGCCCTTTGTTCCAACCTGTGCTCAGTAAGAAAATTATCTGCATTAACAAAATGAGAAGCAATTTATACAAGCAATAATAAAGGAAAGATAGGAAAGGTCTGGTATGGATGGAAGATTTGAACCTTGCACAGTGACAAACCCTTCAGAGAGCAGACAAAATTTGTTAATAAAGCTCCAACTGAATTACCAATAATTTATTTTGTATAGTCATGAGGAATTCTTGAGCTATCAAGAATAAAATCAAAGCAAATTGAGAGCAATATAAGCTTTTAAAGACACGGTAAGAGTGGTGGTAGTGCCTGTTGTGTTTCACTAATCTAATGACACTCAGGAGAAAAGCAGCAGAAAAGATATTGAAGAAAGGGTCTCTACATAGAAGGCAGCCATGAACTTCAAAAGAGCACCTCATGTATGAAATCAATTGCATATTTTACAGCAGTATGAACATGGAGAGTACTGGCAGCATGGATGTAATTCTCCTGGATTCACAAGAGGGATGGATATCTGTTTGAAAAAAAATGTGTTGGGCTTCAATGTGTTTAGAAGATCAGCTGAGGAACTGTAAGTAATGACATTTTTCAGTTTCAGTTTCCCTCTTTCCCCTCTGGTTTTGCCTATCCATCAGTTGCACAGCAGTGAGGATTTCTTTCCTTTCGGCTTGTCTTTTATTTTCTCTGCAGTTCGCTCTGAACAACGCCCCTCTCATCTGCCACTTTGACTATTTGGCACCTTTCTTCTGCTTCCCCGCTGTGTTTCTGACCAGCTCTTGGTGGTTCTTCTCTGAGACCATTCAAATTGGCGGAGCAAGCAGCCTACCTGAGAAGTGCAAGCCAAGCAGAGAGGGGTGCTTGGAAATTCTTGGTGTGAAGTGGCTCCCAAGCATCTCCCGTTTCAGATGTATCTCGCTTCAGACCTCCTCAGCTCCTTCTCCCATGTCCCTTTTGGTTAAAAATAAGAACATAGAAGGAAGTCTTGTCTCTTTTCAGTGGCTGGAGACAAGTGCATTTGCCCAGGAAATGTGATGGCAGTCCCTAAGGGTCAAACCCTTGTCCATCAGTGGGGTGGCCTTCTCTGGACTAGGCTGACAAGTAGGAGAAGAGGCAACCTCTGCCCCCCCATGTAGGTGCAGCACTACCATATAGAGAGGCAGGCAGAGAAATGAGATTTCAGGAGGGTCATTAGCAGCTGAGCTGATGGGGACATGGAGAGTGGACAGCAGGGCAGGCTCACACCCACCTTCCTCCCTGGGCCAGTGCCCAGAGCTGCTGCCAACACACCACTGCTGCCTTGTCTTAAAGCTTATTGAAAGGAAGCAAGTGGCACAAGAACAGCCATGGATTTTGCTTTCTTGCCAACATATTTGGTGTCTTTCATTCAGGGTAAAACCTGACATTTTCAATTACCATTCAGTGTATGAACCTGTTACACACGGAAAGATAAAAAAAAATCTCTGTTGAAACACAGGGCTAACACTGTGAAGCTCCATTTTCCATCCAAACAATGTTTCTAGGATGAGGTGGCCTCTGGAGCAGTGTGGGGTGGCTCCCTTTTGGGACCCTCCACATACCCCACACTGCTCACAGGTCCAGGCACTAGCTCATATGCAAGGACAGTAGGGTGTCCTTAAAGGACTGCTAAAATGAACACTTTGAAGCTGAAGGCAGGACGTGGCCTGCAGGCTACCTGTTGGGCCTGATTACATATTCAGAAGTCCTATATGTGGTGCCTTTCTCCATTAGATTCAAAAGCTACTCAGAAAAATTATCTTTACTCTTTTTACATACACAGAAATGCAGAGGGGGAAAATTTAGGTAATGCGTACATGTCCACATAGGAGTTGCTGGAAAAGCTGATAAACAGCTCGGTGCTGTCTTGCACCCAGTCCCAAAATGTCCACAGCTGGTGACTGCTTCCGAGAGCAGGACTTGGCTGAGCAGCTCTGTCCTGTCTTGCCTTCAAGTTAGATTTGGATCAGCATGGTTATGCCAAAAGAAATTGCTGTCTTTGAAGACATTCTTTGAAAAGAACATGAAGCAGACGCCTTTTACATAAAAAAGGTCTAACTAAATAAAATTATTCAACTGTCTATGTCTGCTTATCTATGTCTGCTTATCTCCCTTCAGCTGCGATGGAAGGAAGACCTCAACTGGTAACTGTTAAGAGTCCAAGAGAAGATCAGAGGAGTAGAGGAAAGGTATAACCCCAGGACAGGTCTTCCTGCCACCTGTGCTGACCTTACTCATGGTTATGTTTGGGTTTGGCTGGTGTGGTACTGTCTCCTCTCTCTGTGAGATCTGAGGGGATCTGCTCCTTTGCGGTTCAGATGGGGCAGCCACCCCAAGTCCCACCTTACTGGCTCCCTCTGTGACTGCTGAGGTTTGGAAAGGAAGCATCTGCAGGACATTAGCATAACCCTGCTCCAACTCACAGGTAAATCAACACAAGTGATCAATCCCCCACTGGTTTACAGAAAAGTGGTTGCTTCATCTTTCCAATGCTGGTGTGCAAGAAGACACCTGTGCTATGGTTGAATTGAGCCCAGGGAAGCAGGCAGGCAGGCAGGAAGGAAGGAAGGAAGGAAAGAACAGGAGATAACTGTGTTTGCAGCCGCCAGGTGGGCTGACTTTAGCTTACATTAATTTTGAGTTATTTTTAGTTGCATATGCATTCCTGGAACAGGGGTGTCCCTAAAACATAACTTCACTAAGTATAAAAACAAGCCCAAACAGTGAGACGCATCAGAGCCCAGTGTCTTCTGCTATGTTAGTTCCCTCTCAGCCTGTCCCTCCGTCCCCAGCCCCCACAAGAAAAGTCATTTCTGAGGCTCCTCTGCCAGTACTGCAATTTTCCCATGGACAAGGTGGCCCTGGTTTATGGCTCTATGTTCCTGTTTCTTTGCACACTCTTCACATAGCATTAACAACCTGGATTTATCATGCACACTGATTAGCAAAGGTTGAGCCAAGCAAGAGCTTCCCTTGTATCCAGCACCCCTCTGGGTTTGATGCCTGGAGTGAGGCTACATTCCACATTGCTTTTAAGGTTATCAGAAAATCTTAGGGCTTTCTTCTGCTGTGATTCTTTTAAACGTTGGCAACATTTCCAAGTTTCAGTTGTACAAAAGCCACCCCCCAAGCTAAGACTGTCGTGAAGAGGTAGCATGTGGAGCGGGTAAAGGGAAGTCTAAAGCAGCGTATCCAAGAGCTAATTAAAGGGGACGTTGGCCATTAATGAGATTGTTGTCAAAACAGCAGTACATTTACTTGTACTTTTATGAAGAATCACCTATTTAAATTGTCTCATTATAAATGATTATGTATCCCTGTTTACATAGCAATATTTTTTTCTTAAGAAGACAATCTGCCTTTGAGCAAACAGATAAAACTGTTTTCTTTGAGTAATCACAAATCACACTTCCACCATCCTTCTTTCTCCTATTACAGAGATCCTAACTCTGTCCTCTTTGTTATTAATAGATTTTTGCTGACTACTCCCAGTGCTACAGAAATCATAGAGATATAAAATCAACTGTAAATTACAAAGTCTCTCCCTCAGCCATAAATGGACAATAATCTATTCATGGTAACATCTGTGTAAAGTGGCTTTCAGGAGATTTTTTTTTCAGATTCCTCATAATATTTACACATTGAGTGCAGACAAGTATTAAACAGACCTCGCTTCATCAGTGAGAGCACGCCTTGCTCTAAGCCAGTGCCAGCTGAGTCCCACTGCGGGCAGGCTCGGCGTCGGCCGGGGGAGCAGGAGAGGTGACCCTGAGCTCCCCTGAACAGGGATGGTGCTGAGAGCCAGGGACCTCAAACCTCCATACCAACAAATGGAACCACTGGCCAAGAGCTTCTTCCTCTCCAGCCTCAGCCCTGGGTGTGGAGTTTGCAGCTGGGATAAGGGAAGCCTGCAGTAGACTCAGCAAATGGTGGGAAAGCTTTGGCACTGAGCACATGCACTTTACCCAGGCCAGAGAGGAACAGCAAAAACAAAGGCTACACACATGGTGAGATGCTTGGCAGGTCTACAGAAACCTGCTCAAAGCAACCCATGGAATGCATCATGCTTGAAGAGAAATAGCTGTGCTGGGGAACATGGCTGGGGCTTGGAGGGGTGGTGTGAGATCCCTGGTTCTGACTGGAGGGACTCCTCAGCAAGTAGGGCTGCTGGTGAGTTCCTGGGGAATAGGGCCCAGCACCTCTGTGCTGCTGGGAGCCAACAGCCACAGAGAGGAATGAATCCTGTTTCCTTGCTGAGCAGGCTGCCCACTGCTTGTTCAAGGAGCTTCACAGTCTCAGTGCAGAGAGGGAGGCGTGGCACAGAGCAAGATCTAGGATCTCCCTTAATTTCTTCTTCTCCTCTGAGGACCACATTTATACTCAATCATATATATTTGCTGCCCCAAAAGCCCCATGAGCTCAGCATTCCTATAGAATCATAGGAATGTTCAGGTTGGAAAAGACCTGTGAGATCATTGAGTCCAACTGTTGACCCAGCACTGCTACGTCCACCACTAAACCATGTCCCTAAGTGCCATATCTACATTTCTTTTAAATAGCTCCAGCGATGGTGAGTCAATCACTTTTCTGGGCAGCCAGAGCTTGACAAACCTTTTGGTGAAGAAACTTTTCCTAATATCCAGTCTAAACCTCTCCTGGCACAACTTGAGGCGATGTCCTCTCATCCTGTCTCTTGTTACTTGGGAGAAGACACCAACACCTACCTTGCTACAACCTAATTTTAGGCAGCTGTAGAGAGTGAATAAGCCTCCCCAGAGCCTCCTTTTCTCCAGGCTGAACACCCCCAGCTCCCTGAGCTGCTTCTCATCAGACTTATGCTTTAGAACAAATGAACCAGTCCTTGCTCTTAAGAGTTTCTCAGAGGGAGACACCAAGCCCCACCAACCAAGTGTTCCCTTAGGCACTTTCATCTCCTCCATACATTGCTAACTGCACCGCTCCAGTCACCTTCCAGCATCCACTGGACTCAGTGTGAAAGCTGTGAGGGAGTCCTGTACCTCTCTCAGGGTGGTTGCTTATGTTTGATCATCCCAGATAATTATGCTTCCTTAAAAAGGATCAGCCCATCTAAAACAAATGTCAGGTGTTTCCCATGTCTTCTAACATTACTCTAGACTCAGGCCACAAAGTCATTCACCTTCTCTGTTTCTGCCCCAGCAACTCTTCTGTCGACAACCTTTGGCTGCTGGCAGGGAGGGCAGATACCCCTCAACACCACCCTGCAGGGGCCGCACGTGAAGGATGGAGGAATTTAATTAACAACCACAACCTGGACTGTGCAGCCAGTGGGTGTGAACCTGCCACATCCCTCCAGAGAGGAGAACAGCCCAGGCAGGTGACACACACCAGTCCCAGCTGGTGACACTTCTCCCTTGTACAAAGTGTGACAGGCAAAGGACTCATCAGCCCAGCCCTTAGGGAGTCACCAGAGAGAGGTGGAGTCAAATCCCTGTTGAGAGGAGTGAAACGCAGCTCCTTGGAGTGTGGTCTGTGCTCTCCCAGGGGGAGCAGTGAGGCTGCAGCTCCTGCAGTAGCAGCAGTAGAAAAAATTTGCCATTTTGTTCCTTGGGCATTCCTTATGAAGACCAGAAATTGGGTATTTTTCCTCACATCAGATGCAGAGAATTTTGTTTCTGCTCTTGTTCTTTCACCACCAAAAGGAAAATTAAAAAAAAAAAAAAGGAAATGGGAAAAGATGGGCTTTGTTTGGGACCACATTGCTTGGGTTTTTTTAGGGATTTTTTAAGTTTTGTCCACTGACCCATAAATCAATTCTTCCTATAGGCTCTATGTAATCCTGAGGACTATGCAGCAGCATCCACCCATCACCTGGATAATGAGATCAACTGCTTAATTTAATCAAATTGACAGAAACAGGTTCAGACATAATGGGAGGAGGCTTTGTGCGAGGATGCATTACCAAACCTCTCTCCTGATTCGTTCCTACTGCAATCCACTGCTCCATTTGTAATTCTGTAGCTCATGTCCCCACACCCGCCTTGCGCTTCCTCTCAGCTTCTCATTAACCATTTTTTCCTGGGTTTCTTTCCTTCTCCCTGGGAGCCTAGGAGGCTTTAGCAGCCTGCCCAGCTCCACCTCCTTTTCTGCTTGCTGCTTGCTCTCCCTCCTCCCCCTCATCTCCAGGCTTCTCAAAAGCTCAAGGCTTCTGCTTCCAGTATTTTGATTTCCTTTTCTTCCTCTTACCAGCTTCTCTCTCTATTGGGCATTAAAGCAGGCCCTACACCTCTTTCTTAAGAGCAAGAGTTGCTTTTTCATTTTTTCCTACTTCTCCCTCACCTTCAACAGCCAGGTGTATCCTTTACTCATTGAGATTTTCTTCCTGTTTTTTTCCTTTGTCTTCTTATCTTTGGTGGAGGTGCTACCCTGCTTCCCTTTTATATCTCCTTGTTTACACTCTTTTCTCCTATTAAAATTACCACATTTGCACCAACAACTGTGAGTAAGCAGTCAGACCCGCATATTTTCCTTGCTCTCTTTTTCTGCAAGGTCCATTGATATCTCAAAAAATAATTAATACTTTTTCTCCTTCCCCTTTTCTCCATGTCTATTAAAATTACCCTAAAATCTCTGTCGTTGCTGCTTTCAACCAGGATTTTATTTCTGGCTCCTCCACCGCCTTCTCTGTGCTCAAACAAAGGCCATCCCATGATTGCAGTAATACTTCTGTAAATTCCTGGTAATTATCCTGTTTACTCATCCTTGCTGCTCAGGCAGTGTTTCCTTCTTGTTCAGAATAATTGTACATCCTTCTCCCCAAATGCTCATCTCCTATCTTTGACCACAGCTCTCCCCACTCAAAATCCTGCCCTGGATTTGCCTTTCATGTCATGATCATAGCTGCTGCCCTCATCTGCAGAGCAGTCTCCATTGCTCTATGTGCTGCAGCTGCCTGCCAAAGCACTCAGCCCTGGCACAGAGCTGTGCTCAGGGGTCCAAGGATCCCTTTTTGGTATTACGATGCATTTGTAGGCAGCCTAGCATAAACACAGGGAAAACTGTGTTTATATTTGCAGAGAGGGATGTATAGTTAAATCTCTTTTATCATACCACCTTCTCTTCCATATATAAATTCAGATAAATGCAGTTTATGGGTTCTTAATTAACACTGAGGTTGGATTTTTGTAGTTTCCCCTTTAGGAATTCAGCTGGAAGATAAATCTTCAGATATCAGAAAGGGAGTGTTAGTTTATATCTCACATCCTTTTATAAACATGGGTTTCACACTGCTTCCTCCAGCTCTCCCAAAGCAGGATACAATACACAGGCTCTGTAACACCAGCAGCCTTAAAGGAGAGCGTGGTTGCTTTTAACCTTGGAAACCAGAGTCAGACATGCTGCACAGGAGGCAGGGCATGGGCAGCAGTACCTCCACTGCTTCAGGGAGGGCTCCTTCCCATCTGTGGAGGTGCTCTGGCCTCATCCTGCATTCTTGGGGGCCATAGGTTGAGGTGCAAAGGAAGAGCTGATCTTGTACAGCCACAGCACCTGGACCCTTCAGGGAGAGTGAGCTGGCAAAATCCACAGCCCAGGCTCCCCAAGAGCTCTGGGGGAAGCTGGGGACAAAACCTCCTTAGCTGCCATACAGTCTTGTGAAGAGAAGACAGGAGAAACTGGGAATTATATATATAAATTAATTTCTAACCTGGAAATACCAAAGCAGAGAGAATTTTTTTATCTTCCACTAGTAGCAGATGCACCTAGATACAACAACACTTCAAGAAACTAGCTGCCACCTCTGAGAGCCATGGAAATACTAGTAGTAATTAAAAATGTATTTTAACTGTGTCTTTGCAATTTATAGCTGAATTGCTTTTGAAATATGGAATGAACAACAATAAATGCAGGTTTCCCTGCAGGGAAAAGGTCTCTTCATCAAGGAATGATGAGCAAATTTGATGTTTCAGATTCCTCCTTTTAAAATGCCCAGTTGGGAAATTTGCCCATATTGCTTCGTAAAACCAAAATAGTTCATCCACTTCAGGTAGAATTAATCTAAACACGTACTTGAGTATGAGAATAAAATCTAATTTGGAGCAAATATATCTCTCTAACCTTTACAGTAATTATAAAGAATGAAAATAGATGGTAATTAATCTTAATAGTTTAGCCTACAAAAACAGAATCATTACATATCAGAATTTTAAAAGATGCATTTTGAAAGCTTATGCATATGCTTACAAAAGTACCCACTATCTTTGAGACACTGACCATCCCCTCTCCCCCCTGGAGCTGCCCGAATATTCTGTGTGCCTTGCACCCACTTATCCAGGGTGCCAGTGCTTTTATCTCGACTAGAAAAATGTATCAGTGCTCCTCTGGGGACCTCTTGCAAGACAGAGGTCTTGATAACTCCCATAATTCTCTACTTCCCAGCCTCTCTTTATGCTATTTTACTACCACTTCAGCATAGAAAATGAAGCCTGCTGACACCCTGTATAAAGGAAACACACTTTTGATCAACACATCAAGAAAGACAAGAGCTATGCAGGTGCTTAAGGCAACCTCTTGGGGTTTAAGTTATGCTGTATTGCTGGAATAAAAAAAAAAAAAAAAAGGCAAAAATAATCAACAAATCATGCAAATCTAATCTAGAGTGAAATGCAAACCAGTCTTAGATTTTGTGCATTTAAATTAGGAGGAGAGACCCTACTCCCCTATAATGGATCTTGCATTTGAAGGTATTGCTGGAACACCTGCCTTGTGGCACAGTAAGAACCAGAGCCACAAAACACTGCTGGCACCCAACAGCAAACATACACACTGGAGCTGTAAAACCAAAAGCCACAGCCCTAATGAGCCAGAGGAAGTGAGCACAAAGAAGAAAGGCATCACCAGCATCCCAGACCCCTGCAATGCCTAACAATGCCGTCTTTGTTATGAGTCACTGTTTCATCCCTCCTTCCACTGAATTCAGAGGGATTTTCATCACTGATTTCAGTAGGAGAAGAACAGAGTTCTGTTCAGAGCAGAACCAAAATCGTCCTCCTTCTTGCCCAGAGACCACTGCTGTGTTGTGGTTAAGATAACAATTTGAACCTGAAGACGATGAAATACTTGAAAAAGTGTGCTCAAATCTAGCTCTTGTCTCCAGAAGCAGACAATTTGCTTATGCAGAAGATGGAAAAAAAACCCCAGATCCTGAAAATCTTGTGCTTGATTTAAAACACATAAAAACTAGAGTTGTCTTCTATTTTAAGAGGTAGGAATTCACACGCTCCACAGTTGTAACGGCATGCACTTTGCCCCTTCTCATTTAATGAAGATTTAGTCTCATGTAATAATAGAACCCTTGCTGCTGCAATGTGAAAAAAAATATTTTGAAGTGCAAGGTGGTATTATCAGAGGTAGCAACATGACAACCACCCACACAGACCTGCTCACTGAAGTTGCTCTGTGGTTCACAAAAAATGCTGAATATCATGACTTCCTTGGATAACCAGAGTTCCTTGTGAGACTTCAAGTAAAGTCTTCCCTATCTCACCAGTCTCTCACCAGATTTTAGAGTTTGTCAGTATATCATAATTTGAGTTTTGAGTTTCTGTGCTGAACTAATAATAAAAAAAATAGCCCTCTATTTTTACTAAAATGAGTAAGAATTTCTCCTGGAATGAAATACAGGCCCTATTTCCAAGAATTGCACTCTTTTCCAGAAAAAGGAAAAGACTGATAGGGATTTGCTCCAAGGAGTCTTATCCTTTGCACATCCAATGAAAGGATAAAATACTAAGAACACTTCATATTAGAGCTGAATTCATGTGAGGCATTTGTTGCCAAGAATACTCAGACTGTGTGCATCCCTTTTATTGTTCTTGGCACAAAGGGCACTTCCATTCTATTGCTATTGTTATTTGAGCAGTCTGAAACAAGACATAAAGCAATACCAAGTCTATCTCTACGTTAATTCTCCCCAGCAATGCTGTTGCCATAGCAAGGTTATACATGGATTTCAGTGGGCACACACAAAGTGAAATCTATTGGCTTTTAAAGTCAGTTCAGCATGTTTACAAGTCCTATGTCTGCCTTCTGGATTCCCTGCAAACTTCAGGAATTTCACAATCTCATTTTCCTGCATAATCAGAATGTTTTCCTGATGGTATAAGAAAATAAGGTATTAATTCACTACTTACTTTCTAGTAGAGAAAAAAGAGTGAAAATTACAACGCCTAACATCTTGTCAGATGTGCAAAAAAATCCCAAACCTCATTTTTTTTACCCATTTGTAGCATTAATTTCTTAAAACAGTATGTTATTTTCAGAGACTAGGTACACCATGACTTGTAATTGAGATATTTGATTAAGGAGGTGCTACAGTCACCACAAATCAAATCTGTCTTTGTACACATACACATATATCTCTATAGCTATTCATCACCAACTATTTGAGTCAAAACATTTCACACATTACAAGGATTCTACAGTGCGTTTTGTTTGTGTGCTGGTATGTGAAGTATATACTGAAGTTTTTTAGGCTTTCAGTATGTGAAAAATTTCAACTTTAAAAATTTTTAGAGTGGGCTTTTGTCTAACGTGTAATGCTTTATAATTAAAAGCTGAAAATATCAAAATAGGAAATGGAAGAATATACATGGTTAGATTTGAGATGATTGTATAAAATCTTGTCAAGCTCCTAAAATACTTTTAGGCAATATGGACTACTAGTGTTTCAAATATAGCAGACTGTGAAAATCTTCATGAAAAAATATTTACTAAAAGGTGTTGGGGTTTGTAGTCTCTAGTTCATAAAAAAAGAAATTCATTCTTGTTCAACCTTGTGTCCAAGCCTCCCACTGCACAATGATTAATTTTCTCTGAAGTTAAGAAAACAGAAGAATTCTCTCATGAACAAAACCAAACATAAATTCTGAAGATAAATCCTATTTCTTTGGAACCTAAGTCTGCAGAGAAAGAACACTATCAATTAGAGGTGAGTGGGAGAGCAATGGCTGGTCCCTTCTTCTCCAAGATTTGTGGAGGATATAAACATGGACTTGCCATAAATTAAACAAGGTGAGTTTTCACTCCCAGTTTCTGTCATCTTTTTCTTTTAGATTGGAAACCCTTTTCTCATCTTGCTAAGGGATTCCTGAAATGCAGATCACCCCAGTGTCTGAGTGCCAAATAAAATACTGTCTCATAGGATTTTCATCACTGGAGCCTGCCTTTCACCACCCTGAGCACTGGCACATACTGTACTGTTGTGGTTGTTTCCCTGTGGTTTTTTTTTGTTTGTTCCAAGTTATTGCATATAAAACCATATTCTTGAAGGGCCGATGTGGCTTTGTCATATCTAGTAATGACTTCCCAGTAAGGCATTACACAGGCGAGGGCCAGCGACCAAGGACACCTTATCTCCAGTGCTGAGGAATTTGGCCTTGGACAGAGGGAGATGATGTGCAGCAGCAGCAGTGGGGATCAGACCGTGGAGATGGACAAGGACTGGGAATTGAAAGAGAAAAGAATTGTGTTCTTTGAGCCCACCATTGCATAAATCCATCAAGTCTCTATTTTGTTTAAACTGTCTGAGAAGTGTAGTCAAGTGTTTGGGTGATACATTATGGGGAAACACTGCTGTAGCCACGAACCCTTCCTCACCACCTCCTTGCCACACCCCCAAACCTCAGAGCTTCTGCAGTGACCACAGAGGCTTCCCCATGTTTAGCTCAGAGAGACAATGAGCACTCAATCGGGTGAACACCTCACACCTCCTTTCTGAGCCAGTGCCACCTCTGGGTCATTGTCACTTGTGTGCAGACAGAAGGCAATGCACCTCACTGAGAGCCCCTAAATTCATTGCAAGTGTGGAAAAGGAAAAGGCATATACAGCACAACATATCCATGTAAGAAACTGGGTAACTACAGACAACTAAGGAGGATGCAAGAGCAATGAATCATTCAATGATACATCTTCTGAAGAAAGGTCTTTAGGAGTGTGGTAACACCCAGTAAATTTCCTGAACAAATGCCAGTGCTGCCTTGGCTGGAAGGAGCCTGGCAACTGAAGAACTCAAGAGACACAGGGACATAAGTGTCAAACCTTGTGGAAACAGACCCATGGGCTACATTTGATTTTCTCTTTCAGAACCTTTGGAAAGAAGGCACACCAAAACTGCAGTTGCACAGAATGAAATCAAAAAGGCCAAAATTTTTGTATGGTACTGGACAGGATTTTAGGAGAAAAAGAATAGGATGTGGGATATGCTGTCTGTATTGCATTATGCAACCTACCACCACTGTCCAGATGGGGGGCAGACTAGAGGAAAATTTATATCCCGACAGCTGTTTCTAAAATCCCAGACAAAGTAACAGCCTGGGAAAAAAGTCTGGGATTGGAGGAAAAGCTGTTTTTCTGGGGATTCTTTGTCACCCCAGTATAAACATGTTGGTTTTGGGTAATAAGCAAGGGAATACATTTAAGGTGAAACCAAAGGGGACTGGAATTGGTAGTTTATACCAGGAGGGGCTTTGGAGTGGCCACCATCACAGAAGGCTCTGGGGAGCAGACAGGGGTGCTGGGTGACAACCCAATAATGCAACCTTAAAGCAAATTCTGAGGATTTGCTCTGCACAAGACAGGCAGAGCAATGATTGAACTGGAGCCTCCAGCTAAGAAGAAAGGATCCCAAATGTGAGATACCAAACCACTAAAAATGTCCCTGGTTGTTAAGGGTTTGGGATTTAGAGCTGCATTTACTCAATAATTTTGCTTCCAATCTTGACACTAGATGCCATGACTTCAGCTGACACTGGAAGTGAGGTCAGCAAACATGCAAAACGTTTAAGCCTGCTCTGTGAAGAAACAATTTATCCTATAAAGCTATGCATCCATGCCATGAGGTGCCTCATGCTTGCTTATCAAGACTAGGGTGGGACACATTTGGTTGAGTTCAGAGGGGAAAACCCTTCAAGCATTCTGCACCCAGCACACTTCTGGATAGGGGCAGACAGCAGAGGCACATGGCAATGGACAAAGAGCTGGGCAAACCCCTGAGCACCTCACCAGGCTGCCTCTGAGTCCTCACAGGATTTTTGTAGCAATGCTTCACACCTTCTGCATCAGACTGAGGTGGGCATAAGTTAATGTCCAGCGTTCAAAACATTTATGTATGAGTGCAAAAATTTGACAGCTAAACTGAGTATATCCATAGCTCCCAGTACCTAACTTTGTAGGCTGAAATGGAAATTATGTCACTGCAATGTTTTTAAGTCCTGCTTTAGTTAAGGCTCTCCAGCAGTGCTCAGAAACTCAGTGTATTTCAACAGCTATCTTTAAATCTTTTGGTTTATTAGAAACTATACCTAAGCAACAGGGCTCCAGTTTTCTTGTAGGAGATATTATGGGAGGCAAGAACTAAAAAGTCTGTGGGAAGCCACACATGAGCATATAATCTCCTCATAACACAGCCTTCCAGCTGTTCTCACATCATGTTAGATAGCGCGTTTTGGTCTTTCTGGTCTGTGAACTATAAACGGGTCAAAACTTCCGCACAAGGTGCCCTACACCCAGTGCTTTATGGATGCAAGCCCAGAGGGGTGTGAGTTCTGAGGAAATACTTGCCTATTCTGCCAGAGGCAGAAAAACAACCAAACAAAAAGATGGACTGACTGGAAAAGCAAAAATTTTTGCTCTTTGTTTCTGATAGTTGTATCCTCAGACGATCTAGGTATATTCAAAGGTATTTGGTTTACCATGGAATTGTTCTCCTTTGGTTATTTGTTCTGCTGCTCAGTGCTTTTCTCTTGAGAACGTCTCTCTAGAATCTGTCCCTAGAAAACAGTGAGCTATTTTTATCACCAAGCTAGACAAAATAATTCTGTGCTGGGGGAAAATGAGGATGGCTGAGAGGCCACTTAACAGAAGGCAGGAGAGATGGGGCTCACATTGCACACTTGGACAGGCTGTGAGCTCTGCTGTGCTTACAGGTACCAGCATGGGGAAAGACTGGGTTATGGCAGGGGTCTTGAAAACCCTCTGCACCAGTGGCTGCCGAGGGGATAATTAACTGGCCATGACTGTGGTCTGCAAAAGCAGCGAAGGGGAGACTGACCTGTACAGGAATGTAAAGGACACTGGGGCTTCCCAAGCAAACAAGAAATGCTATTTTATCACTTCCCATTCTTTGAAAGCACAAAAATTAGACTAGCAGAAAATGGTTGCCACTAGTAACAAGGTGTTTTAACATGCTGGTCGTTTCAATAGCAGTGAGAGCTGTTGAGCAGTTTTATGGGGACATATATTCTGTCTGGAACACAGCCACAGCCCTAGCATCAGTTCTGTGGGATTTGGAAAGACAAAAGGAAAGCTCCTGCCTCTAGTCACATTGTGAGACCATTTACATTTATCACCTCCTCCCCCATTGTGAGCTCCATCTCGCCAGGAAGGGGAAGCATGAAGGAAGGAAGGAAGAGGAGGCTGAAACAGCTAGGGGTGGATGTGAAGGAATGGTGCTGTGGTCACTCACAGATATACAGCACCAGAGCTGGTCACCAGCACACACCTGGGGCTGGAAGCTGGTCCATTGATGTTGTTCCCCTGATTCCAGCTGGTCTGGGGAAGAGGGCCAAAGACATGTCCCTTGATGCGTCCTTTCATGGCTCTTCAGTGAAGGCCAGGGGCCCCAAAGGACTGCCAGAAGAAGTGTGCCCCTCTAAACTGTTAAGGTGCTAAACAGGCAGGGTGGTTTGCTCCCATCAAAGATTGATTTGAGCTATCTGCACTGGAGACACTTCAGCCATGCCAACCCCAGGAATTTGTCTGGATCTTCAAGAGCGAGGCCATAACCTTCCCAGTTTAATGAGGCACCATTCAGCAGCTGGCAGCCTCCTGGTACTGCCACTGGGTGATTTTGCTTTTGGGTACACTGACAGCCCTCTTGAAGCACAGTTAATGATTTGCATCAGTTTCTCAGTTGCAAACCCACTGGTCTTCTGGGGTGCTGATGTCCCCAGAAGAGAACGGTAGGAAAGGGAAAATAATAGACAAGAATAGCAAAGGCTGGGGAAAGCAAGAGAAGTCAGGGTTTCCAAGAAAGAAGACGAGGTAGGTGACTGAGAAGGAACAAAATAGTCACAAGGAACTGAGGGCTGGCAGTTGCAAGGAAATTTGAAAATGCAGCAGGTCCCTTGTACAGCAGGAGACACATTTGGGATGTTGCAGTATTAGTAACCACATGCTGAAGCAGGTCACTACATGAACAGCAGTCATTGCCTTTGACCCAACTCTGCTGTTTGCAGTAGCACAAGGAGCAGGCACCAGCGAGTAAGAGGGTGCAACACTCTGTCAAACCTATCACACCCTCAGATGCTGTCCTGATCTCCAAGATCAGTGAGTCCTTTCTCTAGCTATGCCTGCACTGTTCGTCTGTTCTGGGTCTGAGTTTGTGCTCAAGCCCAGCACCATCTACCACCCATGCTGGTTTGTGAATGCTGAACTCCAGACCTGCCTGGAGTGGTGAAAACTTAAATACTTGCATTGTGCTATCACATGCTTCCAGATTTTCCTTTACCTATTCAAGACAGACTGACATCAGCTGGATTGAATTAGTTGTCCACCAGGAGACATCCTGAAAATTGGGTCTTCCTAAGCACAGCCCAGATGATTTAAGTCTAAACTGCAACTACCAAGATGAAAAGAAAATGGATGGATAATATGGTTGAAACTCTTTAACATGTTCTCAAATTCGTGTTCCAGCTAGCCCTAAAATAATCGTTGGTGTGTGTGATGGGATTTCTGTGCACAAGAAGCCTAGAGCCGGGAATGGGATGTGCTCTGGGCTTTGCAAACCCACGCACTTTACAATGAATTTTCATAAGCATTCCCAACTTTCATGGGAGTAGTAGAAGACTGCTTTGCTACCAAAGATCATCTGCACCTCCCCACAGGTTCTAACACCTGGGGAATCCTGATCTGACCTCACTTCAATTTTTCAAAACTGTGCACAGAGAAAGGGAAATTGTGTCTCCCTGCATTATTCCCATGCCCCCTAAACATGTGTCCTCTCCCTTTCCTATAGCCTTACTTCTCATCATTTAAAAAAAAAACCCAAATCACACACCCATTCTCAAACCCTATAACCATGTCAACAAAACCTCTAATATAGATGTTTTTATACATGCAGCAACTCCCTTCTGCTCATGTAATTCTGTTCTGGGAAGCTGTCTAACTTTCATCTTCATGGGCAGGGTTTGCCAGTTGCAGTTCTAACAGGAACCCCCTTTAAGTGGAAACAAGCTCCGATGTTTGGCTCCCATAGCAGCAAAAAGCTGCTTCCCTGCATGACTCTCTCATCTCCTGGGGTGCCTGCTGCCCAGACAGATTCCAGACAGCTGTCTCCAGCCTGCTGCTCCTGTTCACAGGCAGGCTCTGGCTCCCTCCCAAGCCTTGTCTTCTCTGACCCACGACTGCCAACTCTGGGATTTTATTGCCAGGATCATGGTATTTGTTGTTTTTCTTACTGTCCCCATTCCTAGACTGAGAAAACTTACTTATCATGCAAAATTAAAATGAGATTCTGTTCTTCCTGAAGGCAAAAAAAATCTTGGAAAGCATGATATTTTGTGCCTTGTAAAAGTTGCAGGTATATATATACATATATAATTTTTTAATCTTTTGATTTTTTGTAAGCCAATTTTGTGATGGGAGAAAGCGAGCAAAATGATTTACACGTTAATTAGCAACACTGCTGACATGAAATATTACTCCCTTGTCTGGGACTCCAGATATTCTGTAGCATTTCAGCAAGGCACAAGCCGCAATTCTGATGTGGTGGTGTTCTATATTCTGCGCCCAAGAAAAAAATCCTACACAATATAGAAGGGCAACAGCCTTGCAGACCCGGGTTTCATGCCACCTTCTCTCAGGGAAGGCGTGCCTCGGGAGAGGGGGATCCTAAGCATCAGCAGGGAGGACTCAGCAATCCTAATGTCCTATCGTGTGCCAGTCGTACCCAACACAAGGACCCTGCTGCCCAGGCTGTGCCCAGCTGACCTGTTCACATGTGTCACGATTCCTTTTGGTATTTAGTTACACAGCCCTGCACTAGACACTGCTAGCAGGAAAACCATGGAGAAAATAATAGAAAATAAATTATTTCCAGTGTTCATTGATATATTGTTCTGCATTCAAAAACACCAAGTTACTCAAATAATGAAAAAAAAGTATAAGTGGCTTTCACTTCCATTATCTTTTCTGCTTTTGCCTAAAATGGAAGTTTTCAAACAGTTTAATGAAAGACTGTTTGCAAAAATAAAAGACGTTTTGATAAAAATGTCAACTAAATAAATTATTCAAAAACAACTGGCTGCTTTGTGCTTTTCTTTTAAATGGGACATTTTTCATTAAGACAAACTTATTTTTCAAGATCATTTCTGGCAGCTCTCCAAATTCCATGAGGTTTTGTTTTATTCTAATTGTTCAAGTAGTCCATGATCCCTGAAATTATGAATTTATTTTTTTAATAGGAAAGGGATTTTTACATACTGTGGAAATATGGAAGAGGAAGCTGGACATGAGTAAACAGACAATGATAAAAGTATTAAGCCAAATCAGAAAGATACAAACACCAGGGGATTATTAAGACACTTGGTTTGATAGAAAGGTTTCTATTAGATACTGGACAATGAGGTGAAATTTATGTGCAGATGGAAGTAATTTATGCACATTTGTTACACAAAAGATCATTATTTATTGCTAATAAATGAGCACATTTGATGTATCTAGTCAGTATTCAAATACTTAATGTGTTTTAAGAGCACCTAGGGTATAGTCTCTGAAGCACAACTCACTGCACTCAGGAATTCTGTCAAATTACATGGACCTGCAGTGAAAGGCTGGCTCATAAAACAAGGCAGTGTTAAAGTAGGTGGAACGATTTAAAAAAATTAAAATTGACAAAAATTTCCTCCACTTTCTCCTCTACCTCTTTCCACTTGTCCAGAAATAAGTATTGGGATGTTTCTGTTCAACAGCATTAATTTTACCATACAATATGAGAGGATAAAAAGCTCCAAATGACATTATGGTCACAATGTACAGATTTTACAACATCAAAGATTAGCACCTTCTTCTTTCATTGTGGATTTCACAGAGTAATAGAATTGCTTGGGTTGGTAGGGACCTTAAAGGTCATCTGGTTCCAATGCTCCTGCCATGGACAGGGACACCTTCCACTAAACCAGGTTGCTCAAAGCCCCATCCAACCTGTCATTGACCACAGCTCTCTGGCCACATCCATCTGGCCAATTCCTTATTCACCAAACAGTCCACCCATCAAATTCACATCTCTCCAATTAAGAGATAAGGATGTCATGTGGGACTGTGTCGAAAGCATTACAGAATTCTAGGCAGATGGCATTGGTTGGTCTTCCCTTGGCCATTGCAGTCACTCTGCCATAGCAGTCACAAGATTGGTCAGTCATGATTCGCCCTTAGTGCCCTCTTGGATCAGCTCTGTGTCTTGCATGTGCCTTAACATTGCTTCCATGAGGATCTGCTCCATGTTCTTCCCGGGCACAGAGGTAAGGCTCACCAGTCTGCAGTTCCCCGGCTCTTCCTTTCTCCCCTTTATAAAAATAGGAGTGATGTTTCCTTCTTTCCAGTCTCCAAAGACTTGGCCTGACTGCCATGACTTTTCAAATATGACTGAGTGGCTTGGCAATGACATCAGCCAGTTCCCTCGGGACCCTGGGATACATTTCAATACGGGAAAATTTGCCCCTGATCTTGTTTCTGATTCTCTCCCTATTCCTTCTCTTTTTACGAGTAGTTAGGATGTCTTTAAAGGACCACTTCTCAAAACATCTTTTATCTGCGCTTGCTTGTGGAGGATGCTGTTCGACCAGGTTAACCTCTGAGAGTCCCTTTCAACCTGAGTCATTTTGTGTTCCACAGGCACAACTTCCTGAGCAATTGATACATCTTTGGGAAGAAAAATAGTGTGGGCAGCTCTTAAAAGATTTAAACTTTGAGTTTCTTGAAAGATCTAGGAATGAAAAGAAAAGCTGACTATTCCTTAGTATAACCTAAGCTACAAAGTGCATAGAATTTCTATGAAAAACAACACCTGACATTTACAACGACATTAAAGCCCACTCAGAATCAGCACTGCACTGTTTCTGTACATTCACAGGATAAGGTGCTCTGTGTTTTTTCCTGGGAAAAGTGCTTAACTGGAAGGCATTTTGTGTCTGAGCTGTGTGACCCTTCCTGCTGAAGGCCACTCAACAGCAGCAGGAACTGCACTTCAGTATTTCTCCTAAGAAAAAAAGATTGGGTTTAAGATTTTCTGTCTCTGGTGCTTCCGCTATCAAACTATCACTGTAAAAGTAGAAGAAAAATCAGACACCCATTCTTCTGGAAGAGCTGAATTCCCCTCACAACCCCCCAAGACTGCAAGTGCTAAGTGGAGATCATATCACAACTTGTTAATATCAGTGGATTTACCATGAGGTGGAAGTCTACAGAAATCTTACTGGAAAGGGGTTTCTGGATGGGATAACCATTAGGAAGTACACAAGGTAGATTCCAGGAGGGATTTCTGTGGCCTTGGGACAGTTTTGTTGACCCTGCATAGCATGGAAATGTGGTGTATTTTTAGAACGTATGTGGCACATTTTTAGAATATATATCCCAATGGCATTGGACAAATAAAAACTACAACAGAAGCTTCTGTAGGAAAACTGCGTTGGGGTCTGAGCATGTGTGCATGAGTACATACATACACTTTTATTAATTACAAGCTTTCATAATTATATATACCATCTATAAAATTTAGTCCTTGCTATACATAATTATATTTGTATAATTAGGAAATCATTGCTATTTGGAACTTTACACTGGAGCTTGGGGAGAATGAAGGGTAAGCACAGGATAAGGGACCATGCCCTAACCCACACTTTCTGCTCTATTTCAAGAAAACTTGCATCACTGGTCCCAAACTGTGGCACTAATTCCCTTTAGCTGAGTAGACACATATCCTTAGAGGGATTGAAATGTGTTGCGTCAGCTTCCTACACAATCTGACACTGCACAGTTAATTCAGAAGTATATGCTCTTTTTTCACCAGTTACCTTACAGGACATGGGACAAGTTCAGTTATAAATGACTTTAACAGTTCTGGGATGTATAACAGTTGTTATTTCAACTACTCAACTGGAAAGGAAAAAAACCCCATAAAAACACAGTATCTTCATTTTAGAATTTTTAGGAATTCATGGGGAGATGGAAAGAAACCTTCCTTCTTTTCAAAAATACTGTGAAAAGGCATCTTGGATCACTGGATCACTTGGAAACTGTCACATTGAGTTCTTTCAGTTTGGTTTCTTACCTCTCCTCCAGGAAATACCATCCATTTGGAAACAGCATCTAATACTTTGAATAATGTCCACTGCTGCCAAAATGTGAGGTTAGGGTAACATTTACTATGTGTACATATGAACATGTCCTCTCCATCTTCAGACATCATCCTATAGCAAGGTGGTTTGGCATGGGCAACATCAGCTGATGAACAGGCTGCTCAGTTGCACAAGCAAAGTAACAGGTAATTAGAGATGGCCGATGGCAAAGTAAAGGCAAACCGAAGACTCTCTGGGGAGGTGGAAAGCAGCAGCCAGCTACATGCAAGACACACACACAAAACCAAAACAAAAACCCCAAACAAACAAACAAAAAAAACCCAAATGACAAAACCCCCATCTTTCAGAGGAAGAATTTCACCTCCCATTTATTCTAGAGCGATCAATTCTGTCTTCTCTCCTCAAAATCAGCCTAGGAAGGGAGGATGGGAGCAGGGGCAGGTGCAGGATGTCTGCATTCCTGGAGCAGCAATGGGGAGAGAAACCCAGAACAATGACAGTAGTTCAAGGGATTGGGGTTTCCTTTGACATTATTGTCTTTTAACATCAACACTATCAATGCTCATATTCCATTGTCTCAAATAAGGAGGATGAAAGAAAACCGAAACAGAAGCTTCCTTAAAGCCCAGCAGAGAGTACAGGGAACCACAGACTTTTCTGTTTGGCTACACATCTGTTCAAGTAAAAATGAACTGCATGAATGAAGGCTCACTTCTTCCATCTCCTATGACATTGAGCACTACTTAGCGGTTTCATTAGCAGTTTTACAGTAAACAAATGGATAAACAAGACTCCATTCTTGGAATCAACCCTGGAAAACATTTTCAGGTCTCTTTACAAAAAAAAAAAAAAACAAAAAAAACCAAAAGGTGGCAAGAATTTTTTTGTAATTCTATGAAGACATTTAAGTATTAACACTGAGGATATATATATATATATGATTTATTTTTACAGTATGGAAAAATGGTTTTGCCTTGATTAGGGATGTGTTCCCAAAATTCTCCTACATAGTCCTACCACCACATATACTGGATGCCTCATTATAGTTTGGGAATAAACCCAAATCAGGAGAACTCCAACATTTGGAGTCACTCCCCAAGCAGATCCCCTACCACAGAATACTGTCAGATGGGTTTGCCTCAATCTTCTCAGTTAAGGCAGTTATGCTCACCTAAAATAAATAGCAGATGAAGAAGCAAGGTGTTCTCTAAAAACTGTGATATCCAGGAATCTTTTCTAGCTCAGGGAGTATTTATTGTACAGAGTTAACTGTTTCAAACTCTTATAACATGGTCCTCATAACACAGAACTTCAAAGTTCACCCTTATGTGTGTGACAGAGGGGACACTGAAATTTGGATGTTCGAAGTCTAGGATTTGTGATCTACCTTCTTTCTTGATATGAATTGCCTCATTTCCATGAGGTATTTCTATTCGCTCTTGTCAATCTAGTCCTTTGCTTCTGGATTTCCTGTGTTTATAGACACAAGCAAAACCTGAGCATTTCAAATCAAACAAAACCTTCTGTTCAACCCCAAATCACTGGTTTTGACTCATATATACAAATCAAAATTTTTGTGGTGGTCCATTGGGCCAAAAGGAAAGAGAGGTGCTTTCAGTATTACTGGCTTCATAGGCATACAAACTTTGGGCTTGAAGTACAGCATCAAGCCATCATATATTACCATAAGTCAACTATTTTAAATGGTGTGAAGAGCCCAGGACTCTTGCTGAAGAAGCAGTAAGTGAAAAATTGTTTGGGATCAATGCTGAAATCTCCAAATCAGATTCACTCTGTCTTTTACTTCTGGTAGGCAAGGAAATACAGAAACACAACATTCCCTACCCCTTCAATACAAATCCAAGTACCACAATTGCCTTCTGCAAATACAACAATGAGGTTTGGGCATAAAAAGTCTTCGTTGTTTAAAGACCAGCAACAGAGGGTTTCAGTTGTATGCTTTGATCCTTTTGATGCAAAAACTTTTATGTAACAATAGAGTCCAGGAGAACTCTTGCAAGGCACTGCATTCTCCTTTTATTAGCTTAGTCCTGAACAATGTATTTGCGCAATGACTCAGAGGAAGGCACTGCCTCTTGAATGTAAAGACTACACTAGGCAACATGCTAGACCAATGGTCACCTCAACTCTATCCCTGACATCTGGGGCCATCGTCCAACTCTTTTTGGCAATGTGGCATTTTGGAGTTCAGTAACCTTTGGGTGACTGGTTGAAAATTCAGATCTGGTAAAGGAAATAGTCCAACTTCCAGTATAAAAAGTCATTCTATAAAGGGAGCTCATAAGGGAGGGAACCAACTACTACAAGAGAATTCTAGCAACAGAGGCTACCACAAAATTCCTGTTTAATATGAGACCATTCGTGCTGACTGAAGTAGACTGGGCATTGTACACTGGATTTATTCTGGGCCTGCATTTTGCCAGACTCAGAATTAGCCCCATGTGACAGGATGTTGAAACTACTGAGTTAAATCAAGCAAATCACACCTCTCATCCTGCTCAGCATGGGCACAGGAGCAGCCACATGGAGTCAGACCAGAGGTCCGTCTAATTCATTACCCCATCTCCAACACCGTATGTATAGGTAGAGTACAAAAATATTATTAGCCCTTTTCATAAAATAAACCTACTGCTAGCATGTTTAAAATTATCTAACTCAATATTGTGGCAATACTGCACACACCTTTCCAACCTTCCTGAGAACTGGTCTACAGCTAGAAGGTTGAACAGAAGCCAAAAAATTCACGAGTTTTCTGATTGCTTAGTTTCCTCAGATGAACACAGAGAGGTAGATATGAATTGCACCTTTGAGAAGGAAAAAGATGCGGGGAAGCTGGACCACAGACAATCCTGTCCTGGATTGCCACAAACTGCCATGAATATGATCATGAAATAAGCTGGTTTAGTTTCCCTGTGACCTGTTGGCTTTCACACCCCGTCCTGAACTCAGATCCTTTGCTGAGCTATTTCAGTGCATTAAATCACCAGAAAACCTGACTAAAGATTTCCCATTCTCAACTGACTTCACAAACTGAAATAGCTCAGTTAAGAATCTGTAAATGCAGCTGTCAGAGGAGTTCAGGCTCCAGCAAAACTTCAACCCAACTTGCTAACAGGGTATCAGCAAAACACACTACACCCCCAATAAAGCTCCCACTTTTAAACCAAGAAGTCAAAGCACAACCAAGAGAAAAATAAGCAAGTCTTACTCATAGAGCCCCCACAGCAAGAGTCACTCAACAGGGTTGTAAGTTACTTCGCTATATTTTGTTCTTACACAGAAGGTTTCAGGATATGCCTCCAAACAAGGCAGCACAAATTTAATACAGTGTCTCCCATATCATACCTCTGGCAGCCTTAACTCTCGCCCTTGAAATCTGACCTAGCCTGTCCTGCGCCTGTTTAGGAGTTAAGAATCTGCACAAGCCAAATCCTTAATTTTATCATCTTTCTACACAGTTGAAAATAATACTAAAAAACCCCTCAGCCTAACAGTAGGAGCACTGAAATCACCTATACACTTTAAGAACTAGTAACAATACTCTTGTGTTTCTGAAGTAGAATTTCAAAATTGAAGTACCTGGAGCCTCAGCATCTGATCACGCCGCAGCTTGCCTTACTGGGTTTTAAATCAACCCAATTTTGCTTTTACATTCAAGCGGGTATTATATAGCCAAAGGAACAGCACAACAATATGTGCCCTTGAACTTTCATTTAATTCACTTCTGAAATGCGACGTGGCACTACTGCAGCCATCAGCAGACGGTCTAACGTTATGTAAACAATTTCAAAAGCCAAGTGGATGTAGAATAGATTAAGCATTAGTTCGGAAGAATAAGGAGTTTGCAGTTTCACTAAGTAAGAAAAAACTACAAAATATACATGTTTTTAGAAGAAGCTGGCTGCTTTAGGTTAACACTAGCAAGTTTTTACAAGCAGCCTCTACACCATCAAGATGTCTTACTGCCTTTGTTGAAGGCAGACAACAAGGAGTCATCAGAAATTTTAAGTCACCAAATGATTTTATAAGCAAGTTGTGAGGTTCATTCCACCATGAAAACTGGTTAGTCCCATCTGCCAGGATAGCTGGAACATAAACTGTGTATTATCCAGCATTTCTTAATCCTCTTGCAAGCATAAAAAAATTAATGTAAAAAGAGAATAATCAATCACCTTCTCCCTCACACACACCTTTGCTCCTCACACACCAATTGCAAGGTATAAGAGCTAAAAAAACCACCTTTAATAAATCAGTTTAAAGAGAGACTGCCCATTACATGGAATGACTACATGCTATTTTTCAGTCAAAATAATCAAGCTACATCATGAATTTTTCAGCAGTCTACTGTGAAACCCATGAAAGGTTTATAAAAATAATTATGTGCAAGTAATTACATTAAACATGATTATCCATCATTAACCATCTCACAACCACAGGACAACGAGTGCTAGTTTGTTATCAAGGGACCAGATATCAAGTCTTGCTCTTTTTGCAGAGAGAGGCACTTGAGTGTGATATTTGTGTCGTGCAAGCTACTGACTTCTGGCTCTCAGCACCAACACTGGATCATAGTTCACCTCCAGACACCTACACATTGCTTTGATGAGCAGTTACAATCTTTGCAAAGCCAGAGCTCACTGACATACAGCGCCTCGGTGGTGGTGGACTTCACCAGGAACCCATCCCTGTGCAGTTTCATTGAACTGAAACACCATTTGTTCTTTGACTTTTATTAAGTTCACTTAGGTTGACCAAATGAGCTTCCCTAAAGTAAACAGGGTTATAAAATATCAGGATGATTCTATCTTTAGGTGCTCCATAGAAACAAATACTTAGTTCAACTAGAAAACTTTAAAAATGACTTTAGATACAAAAGTGTAACAATTATACTGCGCGATACAGCTTTATATATCACTAAGCTCATGAAATTAAAATTGAAAAAAGTTTTTGCACCATCAAGAACAGCCACGAGTCCTGAACCTCCATTCTTTACGCATCCTTTATCAGAGTAAACTGAAACTTGGGAATGCTTGGGATTCAAAATACCCTGAGCACATACTAGTGCAACACCACAAAGCATACATAATCCATCGGAAAAGAGGAAGGGGGGAAAGGAAAAAAAAATAGCAAGAATCAGATGGTGCTTTATTATACAAGCATGAAAGTAAGTTCCTTTGGAAACTAACTTCTTGGGTGGACTTCTGGACCAGTGAGGTAGCCCAATGGGAGAGAAAAAAAGTGGAAGTGGAACTTGGTCCCCACGCGTGATACCTGCCAGGCGGTCCCATCCCGGGGCGAGGCCGGGGCCCGGCAGGCCACCCCCCGTGTGGCGGGGGGCCCGGCGCCGCCCGAGCGGGCCATAAAGTGCAGCAGCAGAACACGATCCAGACAAAAGCAATGTAAACAGGTGACTGATACCGGTCTCTTTGTCCGCACCGCGGCCAAGATGAGGCGCGGGGAGCGGGGCCCCGCAGGCTCAGGACGGCGCCACGGGAAAGCGGCGCACCCGCACCACGGGGGACAGGTCCACGCCGAGGATCCGCTGCGCC
>VWZT01009295.1:891823-916369 GCA_013397055.1 Pachycephala philippinensis
CCCCCCCCGCGCCGCCCGTTGGCCCGTTCGAAACGCGTCGGGCGGGCCCGGCTCCGCCCCGCCGGGGGCGGTGGCCGTGAGGGTGGGCCCCCGGAGCCCCCTGTCTCCGGAGCCCCCTGTCCCCGGAGCATGGTCTGACGGGGTCCGCCAGCCCGGCCCCCGGCGCGACAGCTAGCCGGGATCCCCGCGGCTCCAGCCGGGTGACCCAGCGGGTGGCCCCTTCCCTCAGGGAAGGGCGCGAGGTTCCTGCATGGCGGGGTAAACGCTGAGCCGTGTTCCCTAATCTCGCCTCTCTGAGAGGTGAGGATCCTCACCAGGGCGGTGGACAAAGATGGTTTGTTGTGTGAAATGTGTTTGAGTGAGGATTTGGTTGGACACTTTGGTAGGCAAGCTCCCCGAAGGAGTAGCCATTAGGGAACTGAGTCAAAAAACAAAAATGGGCCAACAGACATGATACAGTGAAGTGCTTTACATTATATTAAATACATCCATCCTGTTGTAGAGGGTTTTTTTAGCATGAACCTGTAGGTTGGTCAGTCAACCTACCGTAAGTCATAGAATCGCAGAACAATTGGTGTTGGAAGGAACCTCTGGAGGTCTCTGGTCCAACCTCCATGCTCAAGCATAGCCACCTAAACCAGGTTACCCAGGACTGTACCTGGATGGATTTTGAATATCTCCAAGGATGGAGGCTCCTCTCTCTGGTGACCACTGACAGGATATGAGAAATCAGAAAGAAACTGTGTGAGGGGAAATTCAGATTTGCTATTAGGAAAAAGTTCTCTGAGAGGGTGGTCATTCACTGGAACAGGCTCCCCACTGAAATCGTCACAGCACCAACCGTGTCAGAGTTCAAGGAGCATCTCAATGACACTCTTTGTAATATGGTTTATCCATAGATAAATTTCGGATATTCCTGGGAGGAGCAGAGAGTTGGACTCAATGATCTTTTACGGATGTTTCCAACCTCTCTGGACAGCCTGTGCCAGTGCTCGGTCAGCCTGAGAGAGAAAAGGTGTTTTCTGATGTTTGGAGGGAACCTCCTGTGTTTCAGTTTGTGCCCACTGCCTCTGGTTCTGTCAGTGGGCACTGCTGAGAAGAGGCAGGCTCTGTCCTCTCTGCACCCTCTCTTCAGGTATCTGTATACACTTATGAGATCCCCCTGAGCCTTCACTTCTCCAGGTTGAACAGTCCCAGCTCACTCAGCCTTTCCTCACAGGAGAGGTGCTCCAGCCTCTTCATCATCTTTGTGGCCCTTTATTGGACTCTGTCCAGTGTGTCCATGTCTCTCTTGTACGGAGGAACCCGGAGCTGGAGTGCTCTATGTGTGGCTTCACCAGCACCGAATAAATAGTGGGAGGACCCCTCTCTCAAGCTGCAGGCAACACTTTGCCTCATGCAGCCCGGGATAATATTTGCCTTCCTTGTGGCAGGGGCACATTGCTGGCTCATTTTCAGCCTGGTGTCCACCAAGACCCCAGATCCTTTTCTCCCAAGCTGCTTTCTGTCAACACTGAGATACTTACAGCATCATTGGGGTTGGCTTGATATCCCAACAAAGCGTATCCGAGATGAAGCAGTAAAAACCTGGGTTGACTGAGCCCTTTGTGAGAGTCACCACCTTGCTGAGTCCACAGCAAGGTATTTCCTGCATGGCACTGCTACACTTGCAGCTTTTACAGCACAATTTTGTCAGCTGTTGTGAAGTCCCTCTGGGTCATGCTTTCCAATACTTCAGATTGCTGTCACAGGGAGAGTGTCTTGTCAGATTCCTGGATTGCTGCAATTAAACCAGAGCTCTTTCCAGCACCCAGAACAGCAAGGTGCCAGCAAGGGCAGAGGTGGTTTAACCTTCTGTACAAATCCTATTTGGAGTTTGATTAGACCCCTAACTAATTACTTTCCCTCAGCATGGGTAAAGGGAGAGGAATAACATTTTTCTTCATAGACAGTCTTTGTTCTGTAATTAATCTTTCATCTTAGAATAGGGAAACCTTTTATTCTCAACTCATCAAGAACCTAAATTGGAATGTCTAGAAATCCAGTCTAGTAAGAGGCAGAAATTCTGCATAAGAAATTATTCCTTACTGCCAGTGGAAATAAATTAATTTTCTTCACAGTATAATTCAACTTGTGTTCATGGGAAACTCAAGAACATTAATCTAAATAGCCATTTAAAGTGGATATTAACAAAGCTATTTTAAATCTTCATGGGGACAGTCTCGAGGTACAGCCGTATTCAAAACCAGCTTTACAAATGACCTTTTTTAAAAAAGAAACCTTTCCCAAAATGATGGCGTTAGAGGCGTTTTTAATCGGATCCATTCCACAGCATACTTTAGAACATAGTCATGTAGCCAGATTGATTTAACTGAGGGAGAGGCCCTATAAAGTAGAGGATAAGAGCCCAGAGCTGGAAGCCCCAGGAACAGGCATCTCCTGATCCAGCCATGCTGCTGTTGGTCACACTCTGGCTGTGGGGTCACCATGGCTTAGCAGAGGCTCATTCCCTGCTGGACCACAGAAGCTGCCCTGGGCTCACATTCTCGGTGGCAGCAGCTATCACGCCGCACAATTCAGCAGCTCAGCTGACAAATGGGCCCTCGTTAAACTGCAGAAACCCAGTTGCCCATTGGCGGTAACACTTTCCCAAAATTACGAACATTTCTGGCATATGACTCAAAAATCATTGAGGCAGAGATGAGGAATCTTCTCAAGCAAGCAGTAAATCAGTCACTACAACTGCAAGTGAAAAGACAAATCAGCATGTTTTATTCATGTAGTATTTATTCATTATTTTTACTTTTTATCTTAAAGGGTGGACAATACTCTTTTAAGGCATGGGATGTAATCTCACTTTTACAACTTCATTATGAGTTTTCTTCAGTGTAACACTCTTAATACCCTACAAAGTCATCTCAAGAAAATCCATGGTAATTGCCTATCTTTTAGTAATTTCCAATAGCTCAGCACAGTAATAACAATGATCATAAAATTAATAATCCTTTGGAAGTGCAAAGCTCTTCATTTCAATCATACTACTTCTTGTAAGCATTAATTATCACTCACAGTACTCCTGAGTTATGTAAGTAAATATTGCCTTTCCTTAATAGATGAATAAAATTAAGTGGGTCAAAATGACTTGACTAAGATGTATAGATGCACTTAATTTTCTGTAGATCTTCTAACAATCATTATTTTAAAATACAGGAAATGTCTACATTGGAACAGAGGAGAGTTTTAAAAAAACCAACCCTGTAATCTTTGTTTCCAATAATTTGTTAGTATTTCTTTTCTGTATTGAATTCTCGAGAAGGAAGAGCAAAGTACCAATTGAGAAAGTGGTACACTAATTGCTACACAATAGAGACACTTTATTTCCTTTAACATTGCCTGCCTAGTACCAAAAAACCCCACTGGTAACTGCTAATTATTTTAAATGCTAACGGTCTTATCTGTACAAATGATCACATTGTTTTGAGTCTTGCTGATAAGCCCTTAAATCATGGATATTAAGTCACATCATTTCTGCTGCCAGGACTTTTCCTTCGACATACTCAAGCTCGTCTACCCAGGTCAGCAAGAGCAGTCTTACTGTCCCACGTCTTTAAAGATAAACACTCTTTCCTAGTATCTTTACCTTTGCTGTTGAGAGGTTGCATTAACTGGCAGCCTGCTTCAGTTAATTTGATTCCCAAATGCCTTCAGCATATTTTCAGGAAAGTCTGCCTGGCAATGCAAGCATGACTCCACAGCCATTCACTACTTAACTTCAGATGTTGCCCAATAGTCATCAAGTTCCTAGGCCTGGGAAGTATTGGCAAAATTCCTGAAAATACTTTCAAAGAGAGACAAAAGCAAATAATTTACAAGAATTATTTCTCAAACAGTTATTAGGGGAAAAAAAAAAAGTGGAATTGCTGTGTGTAGAACTCACAGCTGCAGTGAAAAAGGGAAATAGGGTGTTAGGAATCACCATAGAAAGGATAGAAAGCAAAACAGAAGACAGCATTCTGCTGAAAGCAAGCCCATTGTGCCTCCACAAATCTTGAACGCTGTGCATTTCTAGTCTTACCATCTCTAAAAGAAAAAAGCAATGATAAAAAGAAGGGCAACTAGCGTGAGCAGAAATATGGAACAGCTTCTCTATGAAAAGAGATTAAATAGGCTAAGACTCTTCAGCTTGAAAAAACAGATGGCTGAAGAGGAATATGATAAAGGTTTATAAAACTGTGATAGTACAAAGAAAGCAGATAAGAAATTATGTCTTAGTTTTCATAATCCAAGAATGACAGAGAAGCACATGAAGCTGTAAAGCAGAAAACTTTAAACGACCAAAAAGACATTCTTTTTTTTTTTTTTTTTTTTTTCTTTTTTTTTTTTTTTTTTACCCTAGATGACTCATAATTAGTCTGTGGAATTCATTTTTCAGCAAATTTGTGGATCCCAAAATGGAAAAATGTACCCCAGTACATTTGCAGTCATTACAGAGCACACTATTCAAAAGTATTAGACATGATTGGAAGAAAAAAGTCCATCAATAGCTCTTGAAGATAAAAACTGTGGGCTCAGAAAGGTTGTAAGCCAAGGGCTAGGAAAAGAAGGAAGAGTTTACCTGGGGAAGTAACTATCAGTGTTCGCACCATACTCACCTCTCTCCCTAACCTTCCCCGTCTGGTCTCTAACAGACAAGGACGCTGGACTCGGTGGATCCTGGAGCTGGCCGTCAGGGAGGGTTCTGCCCTCCGGACCTGGTAGAAGACAGAAGAGGGCATCCACATCAATTAAATGCAGTATTTCTTTCCTAAAGCTTTACTGTTGCATCAGCTTGCAACAACCAGAACATATTCTTGCGTTAAGTGGTAATAAAGCATTTGCAAAGAAAGAAACATAGAGGTTACAGTATCCACCAGCAGCAACGAGCCACACTCCCTAGGAGGACGGCAATGATGGAGAGCGAGGTGAAGTGTATTCCACTGGCTCCGATCATTGTGCACTCATTTTTCTCTTTGTTCATTGCCTCAGTACACCCTCTTTCAAAATGGTGACTCACTACACGCAGAGAGGAAGAAAGGATTTTTTTTTAAATAAGCTTTTATTTTAATAGCATTCATTGACAATGTTTGAGAGAGGAAAATATCTCTAACAAATTTTACAAGAAGACTGATACATTCACAAAACCCCTGTAGCAATAGTAAAAATTAAAGTACGTAAAGGAGCATGCTTTGTGATACAGAAAGCACTCCTGGAAGATACCTTAGCAGATACTGTTTAACATTTTTTCCACATTCTGGGAAGTAATCTGTATGTGATGCACATAACCATGCAAACTGTACATCACTTACACCGTCACTGCCCTGTTATCAATAAATACTGATAATAGCCATGCTGGTAGTTACTACAGTCTTGAGGGTCGATGATGGTCTCTTGGTCTAAAACATTAACAAGTCCTTGCTTCCTTGCTTTTTATATCAAAAGCTAAAACTCCTCTTGCTAAGCCTGTTTTTATTTCATTTTATTTTTCTCTTATTCCTTTCAGTCCACCTAAGACATCTGTTTAACCACTTCTATTGTCTTTGACTATATTATACTCCCAAATCTTCAGTCTTTTGTACTCCTGGAGTAGTTCACACGATGTTAACTTTACTGTAGACATAGTAACGGTGCTCTAACCACCGTGTCATCTTTGGAAAGCCAGTGCGAGGTGAGAGAGCCACTTTGTATCGTCTTCAACAATTAAGCTGGTAAGGCAAGTGATCGAATGGTGGGACATAGTGTAGATAGAGGATGCAGGGTTTGGAAACTGCGTAGGCTAGACTGGGGGAAAAATCTCCAACATTCTTATAGAGTAAATGCTTCCACAAATTAGATTATTTCAGAATACCTATTCCAATTTATTTTCTGTTCTTACTTATTTCATTCTAAGACAACTTTCAAATGGAGCTTCAGAAGGAGTGTGGGCCTCTGCCGAACTCAGGCTGCAAGGAGTGCCTGGAGCCTTTCACTGAGGTGTTCTCGTAGCCTGCAGGAGATGTGCCATTGCTGAGAAACTGTCACCATGAGATGTCACAAGGCTGTGCAGCAACATAAGAAAAAATGTTTTTAAGGGCAATTGTACATTCGACCGGGTTGCACAGAGGTTGTAGAGTCTCCACCCTCGGAGATGTTCAGAAACCTACTGTACACAGACCTGAGCAGCCTTCTGTAGCTGGCCCTGCTTTGAACAGTGGGGTCAGACTAGAAGATTGCAGACATCCCTGCCAACCTCCATAATTCTGTGAATCTGTTATTCCACTGATTGTGAAAAGGCAACTACTTTTTTCTTTTTTTTTTTTAATTCTGTTTTCTGCTGAAACATTCTCCTTCTTCTATTTCTTCAGTCACATTCTGTCTAAAATATGTTTCCTGCTGTACAGCCTTCAAATTATAATCCTCATTTATGAAATAGAAGTAGATTACGCACTGCTTTTCTATACAGGACCAACTGATATGCTTTCAGTATTATCAAAGATGTAAAATGGGTCAGTACCGATTCTTGAATATGATTCCAGCATAAGAAATATGTTGCTCAAGAACACATCATGGATCATGTCATCTTGTAGTATTGATCACATTGTTTCCTGAGGCACTCTATTTAAAGTACCATCACTGTTAAGACAAGTGTGAATTTCATTCACTTGTCTTAAACCAGACAATTTTTAAAGCCTACTTCCAATTATTTTAAAACCTTATTAATTAAATCTTATTTCTTGATACCATGAGGCTGAACATGTCAGTTCAAGAATCCTTTTCGTGATACCCTCCAGCCTGCGCTGCCATTTTCCTTCCTACCAGATTTGTGCATTACCGGATGAGCTGACAGGACAAATTCACTCCAGAACAGAGAGCCACAATTGATTTTTTTTCTGTTGAACTTGCCACAGGATACAATGCAATGTTTATATTGGATTTATGTTTTATGCTGGCCTAGGGAGAACACAATACGTGATCCAGCATAAAGTCCATGGAGAAATGTTACCCTTCAAAATGCTTTGAGTGAATTAGAGAGAGGGAGTTGATACTAGCTCAGCTTTGTATGTCATATGAATGTGGCTTTATTAAATAGTTACAGCAGCTTTACTGTGTCATTGGACCACGTCTTAGTCAGGCTCGTTCTTATTTGTTCTCTTTGTCGGAATGAATCTTGCAAAACCTACTGCCCGCTATGTTTGTTTTAATGGAAAGTGACAGAATCTGAGGTTTTTTTCAGGTCGTCTTTGGCACTTTCACAGGCCAGAGGAGAGAGAGCTTTTGGTGGAAAAGGTCTTGATCTCTCTGTTTCAGTGAAAGTCGCAAGCAGCCAATTATTATGTAGATTTAGCTGTTAGCATTAACACCTCCTTTTGAATCTCTCTTTTGTTCTCCGAGTTAGGCATGGGCTTCAAAAGCTTGGAAGGTTTATCTCCGCCCAGATCCCTTGCTCCTGCCAAGGGCCCTCTGTCCCCGTCGCAGTGGGGTTTAGTGGCCCCTGGATGCAGCGCTGGGAGCCGGCACAGGAGACCTGGCGTAGGGAGCGTGGAGCTGCCGTCCCGCCTCACATCACATGAGCTGAATATCTTTACTACACTGAGATCTTGCCCTGACTTACACCTGTTAGAAGTCTGCCATAATATTTTTGGCTGTAAATTTTTCTTTTCCTTGAAAGTATTTTTAATGTTATTCAATGTAGATACAGTTCAAAAGGCCTCAAGGATGATTTATCTAAACATTCCCAAATATTCTAATAATTTATAGTTCTGTAGCACTTGGTTCACAGTATTTCTTATAATAATTTTAAAATTCTTGCGAATTCATGTCAGCACATAATAAATATCAAAACTGGATAATTTGAACACATTAATTATTTCAACCATTTCGATAACATTGCTACAAAGAAAGAATAAAAATAGATAATACCTTGAGAACTGGGCTTTTAGATTGCACGTTTTAAAATGAAAGACTCTCTGTAGCTATAGATACTCTTCATTTCAATACAGGCACAACGACAGATACTAGCTGAGGTTCTGACCCCACACATGATCTGCATTATTATAAAGGCTCTCCACAAAACAGGCATGTTCATTCATCTTCGGAGAACCTGCAATGGCTCCAGGTGAATGAGTAGTTTATTTACCAGTACTTTAATTATCTTTCAGAAATGCAGTGACTTTTTTAATGTGTTTGTTCTCACAGAGACATATGTGAACGTTATCAACCAGCAATTTAATGAAATACTTTCCAAAATATACAAGTGCCCCAAACTTCCACTGTAAAGTCAAAAAGTAGTCGAAGTTAACAAATCACCTATATTTGATCCCTATTCCCCTCAGCTATCTTTGGGAGGCTCCTCCAAATAAGAAATGGTAGTTTTAAAAGTAAAAGTTTAATCTTTTACTGACTTAATTAAACCCGTGGTAAGCCCTAGTGTGGTCACTTACTCCAGTTTGTTTGGTTTAGTTTATACAGGCTACTATTCAGTTTAAGCTCAGTGAGCCATTGTTGCTCACATTTAAGAGTATCCACATACGGGTTACTATTGGTTTAATTAAAGCCATCTAATTAAGCCAGAATTTTCATTGTCCATTAGCATTCTCTTACATCTGCATTTTGAGTCGTAAGGTTTCAACACTGGGAACTCAAAGTTAAAGTCCCAATGCATTGTCTGGAGGGAGCTGCTTAGTGCTCGGCATTTGCAATTCATGGCCTGAGCCATTCATTTTTCCCTTGCAGGCAGTGAGAACTGCAAATGGCCCATCACTTTGGAAAAAGTGATCATTATTTAGAAGTGTAAATGAAGATGCCAGAGGCTAACCTCAGGTTTTGTCTGAAACAAAGACTGGTGTCTCTGGTCTGTAGCAATGGATTGGACATGTCATAACAGAGAAATACCACATTTATCCTCAACATTACATGTTACATGCACCAAAGTCATCTTCCTTTTCATATTCTTCATATTCTCCATTCCCTTTCTAGCTTCTTCCTGATCCAGATTCTTCCTGGTTGTCCCTCCCTGACTGAAAGATGAATCACTGAAATTCCTGCCCATTTGCTTCCTGCCAAAATGAGCTGGTATTTCCAAAAGCTCTGCTTGCTTCCTCCCACTGAGTAATATAGTACAATATCCTACAATACAGGTTTGCTTTTCTTGCTGCGTGTTCTGTTTTATCTCACAATGTTTATAGAATTAAACAATGTAGTTACAAAATGGATAAGATAATTTGTAGATCTTGATATGTACAGGCCACATACAATAGCAGAGAAAAAATAAATTAGGAAGAAAACAATAGAGAAAACTGAAAGGCTGAGACTCCAGGACTGATGTTACAATTATTGATAATGAACCATTGCTGAAGATGGTTGCCAGACATAGTCTCTATTTGCATAAAATTTGAACCAAAACCAAAACAAAACCACCACCAACAACAAAAAAGTCTAGCCCACCGAGAGATTGTAGAATGGTTTTCCCTAGTGGCAGGCATTTCCTAGCAGATCGTTCTTGTGCCAGGAGAGGTTTAAACACGTGAAGATGGAGAGTTTTCCAGTTGTACAGAAGGGGAAAGATTAGAAAGGGATTAAAATATTAACAGAGGAAGAGAAGTGGATTGCAAGAAAATGCCTCACCTGATGGCAAACTAAATCACTGAAGTTTGATGTAGGCTAGCTGTCAGCATGGATATTGGCATTTCACCCATTTATCTCCATTGATTTTAGAAAAATGTTATGCTTAGTTTAGATAAGAGTCCTCTTGGAATCCTGGTTACAGGGAAATCAAATATATCACAGTTGTAGATGTATCTTCAGTCAAAAATGATAATTTCCTTACACCAATCTCTTCTTTAAATTATCCTACAGTTATGTGACATCCAGAGCAGAAGTGCAGATGTGAGAAAAACAAATTGGTCATTGTTAAGTCAGTTCAGCTCCTGTGCAGCCTCCTTTCCCTTCTCATGGGCTATCTTCCAGTACATTAGCTTTCCTGTAAGTTACTCACCACTTCATATTTGGGATCAAATCCCTAGTTACTTCCACTTCAAACAGCATCTCCAGGTTCTGATCCAGAGATGCACCATTTAGTTACAGCTGGTAAAAAGGTATTATTTTCAGCAGTATGTCTTGTGCTGATATTAAAGATGAACGAAGCTAGTGAAACTAGGTTAAAGAGTTTTCACTGGGAAACCATTTGGCTATATAGCTACTGGTTATCTGACACATCTGTGTTTGACTCTCGCTATCACTCAACCCAGTTGTCTCAAACTATGGCTAATATAGTGTAGGATTCCTTTAGTATAATTCATTGACACTACTGCTTTTTGTAGAGCTGACTAATCAAGCACTGGTAGAAAAACATGAGCCATGGTCTCCCAAAAGTGTTGTAAGCCCTGAGCTGTTGCTTGCTTTAAGTTCATCACCAAAATAACTATCTGAAAATTCTGACATCTATGCCAGGATGAAGTATTTTGGGATTTTGAAAATATCTTCAGGACAAAACCCCTCTTTCCTGGCCAGGCTTAGCTGACATGGAGATACACTTCACCAAGTCTAACAGTTTCTGCATTTGAAATGCAGAGCTCTGTAAGGTGGCAGGAACAGTGTTGGGGGCAGTACAGATAGGCTGCTCCACCAGGGAAGGCACAGAGGCTGGGAGCTGAGGGTGACGACACAGGCAGGAGTACTGCCTCACCCGCGGGCGCCAGGAAGTTGTGTTGGTGAGTCCAGATCAGAAGCAGGTCTGGAGGCAGTGATCAGGGTCAGCCTCAGGCCACTGATCAGCCAGGAGGTCTGTCATGATGAGTCAAGTCTGAGGCCAAGCCAGGAAGTCAAGTCAAACCAGGGTGGCAAGGTCCAGGTCAGAATGAGAAGGTCTGAGAGGAAATGCAGACTCAGCTGCAGGCAGAAGAGCTTTAACTTAGAAGCAGCTCCCAAGGGAAGGAGGGGCAGGCCCCCTCTCTTCCTTTTTTTGCAACAGCTCTTACCAGCGAAGAAGTTGAGCTGGACTCAGACAGCCAAACTTTTTTGAGCTGAGAGAAGCACTGAATAGACTGAATAGACTGAAGGTCTATCTGTGATAGTGCCAGCTGTAGAACTCTTCACGCTCTTGGTTTTGCCCTGTAGGCCAGGTACTCTGACTGAACAAGCTCTGCTCCTAGCCATCTTCTGTATGCTCTTCTCCTCTAACACCCAGGTAAAGAGAGGCAGAAAAAGAAGAACCAGCACCACTATGGCTGCAGCACTCGGATTCCGCCCCTCTCCCCATCAACAGTGTGAGAATTGACACCACTAACTTCTAAAGTTTCAGCTCATTATTTTTATTAAGAGAAAAGGACTGTAACTACTGCTGCACCCAACACCTTGGTACAACAACCCCCACAAATCATCACCTGAAGAAATAGCTCCCACCATTCCCAAATTTTCCTCTCCATTCCCGAGGGTTGTTGGGGTCATCCGTATTTCATTATGTGTATCACTACCCTTTTCATCTGCTCCTTCTCCTGTCTGTCAAGCTGATGCCTCATTTTTTAACACAAACAAACGCCATTCATCTTTCATTTCCTCTCTCTATAATGTCCCTCTTGCATGCAGTTCCTTTGCTCTCAATCCATTTTCATTTTCTTCTTTGTCCCCTTTTTCATTTTTCTTTTACCTGTCACCAAACCTGTCATTCTTTTCCACCTAGACCTAGAAAAGTTGTGAGTATGAAATTTAACATGGTGAAGAAGCAACTGGATGGTTTCTGTACAAGGAATTAGTGCTTAGACTTCTAGCCTGTGAGAAACAGGCTTATGGGAAAGAAAAATGGGGAATGGTTGTCTGCTGTTTCTTGTAATACAGGATCTAGAAGGCAAATAATCAAATTCTCAGGTGGCGAACGAGACACTTTTCTATGCAGTGCATAATTGAGCTGTGGAAGTAATTACAAGGCATCATGGGTTTTAAAAGTTTATATGATCCAAAGAATAATTAGACAAATTCATGGTTGAAAATAATCTAACAAGCACTGTTAAAAGAAATCCTACCACAGGATCAGGCCTTTGGCCTGGATGTGCTAGAGAGAAGCTTGGTTGTCTCCCCAGATTAAACCCAGAGGATAGCCTGGAGATGCCAATCCTCCTCCAGCTACATAAGTGGCAGTTGCTATGTTGGCGATGACGAAAATAATAATTAACATTACAGGGCCAGATACAATTATAGTTCTGAACGATATTGCACCAAGGTGGCCTAGTTTGAGGGTGGGAAGCATGGTGGAGACAGAAGCACAGAGTTCCCCTCCAGCATGTGAAAACTAAACCCTATAAAGAAACTTGTGATTTTTGTTTACAAACTTTGCACTTACTAATTTTAAAAGGAATAAATACTGGTAAAAGGCACCTGTCACCACTTATTTAACCCATAAGCAGGCCTCAAAAACTATAAGTAGAAAAGGGGAAAAAAGAAGAAAATTAGATTCTTATCATAACCAGTTTTAACTGGGAATATGTTAATATAAGGTAGTACCTGCTGAACAAAGGAGTTTACCATGAGAAAATAGAAATGTATAAGGCTGAGAAAAATATCCAACTTGTCCTGTCCTAATGCAGCAAGTGAAGGATGTAATCATGTACTTATTTAAGGCATCTAAGTGAGATGCTGAAATGCCCATAGAAAACGCATGAATTTTCAATTAAAGAAGAAAGTGGCCTTCTGGTTTCAGATGCTCTGAATTTGTGTTTAAAATACACTAAAGTAGATAGTGTGCATGCTCCAGGATTGCATTTTTGGATTTTCCAGGCACTGATGTACATATACTCTTCCATTTTCTAAGCATTAGGTGTACTGAGGTGACACAAAGGAATTCTTCTGTATCCACTACAAGCAGAAAAAATATTAAATGCCAGTAATGAGAGAGTCATCACACTTCACCCAACACAAATGGAGATCAGTATCAATATAAAGCAAAGGGAGAACAAGAGATAGATGTCTGTCACTTCCCTAGAGATTTTTTGAATGTGGGCCAACCATGTGCTGTACAGATGTTTGCTCTGCTTACCTGTGGGAAACACCGGGAAATCCTGGAATCAGGCATCCTGCATGCCAGGACAGGCAGATGTGTTCCGGACCATCCATCTGTGCACAGTAAACCTCTCTACGCTCAGTGTTGCTCTGAAAATAAGGCCACCCTTAGGAAAATTGTGCTTCAGTTAATGCCAAACAGCTGCAATCCAGTTTTGAGTTCAGTGTACATATTTGTAGATAGCTGTTAGCAGCTGGCTAGCTGTCTGCCTGCAAAGACCCCAATAACATCAAGGTTATTTTATTGACACTGAATAACTTAATGAATGGATTTGGTTATGTGACAAGTGGCTGTATGAGCACATGCAAGAAAGCCAAACCATTGAATCCAAACCATAAACAAGCTACCTGTCATAAAACAAACATCAGACAAACAGTAATAACACAACTGACTGAAAATAGGAATATGCCCTCTTCATTGCACAGCACTATATTCTTTCACCATAGTCTAAAATGTTCTCATCTGAATTCTTATCACTTGTCACTGCGAGGCTGTGAGCACAAGACATTCCCTGTGTTACATCCCTGCCTAGTTCCTATGACTCATTTACTTCCTGGATGCCTGTTCGACATCACTGATGCCTTAATCCCAGCTCTGTGCATAGGTTTCCTCCTTCTCCTGATAGATACTTTGGAGGTCACTGCAAGCAGCAGCAACAGAGAAGTCATTGGCTTCACTAGTTCTGTAGGCACAACACTCCTGCCTTTGGCCCGGCTCTGTGGTCTCCCATCACTGCTGAAAGGCTGAATACAGCACGACATGTTCCCCCACATGGGACAGCTCATGTGCCCGTGCTGTCCCCATGTCTGGCAGGAACAGACTGAAGGCAGGAGAATGGCCTTGTGGAAAGTCTCTGGCTGAACACGTCAGCAAGTTACACCCACTCCAAAAAAACCCAGCCTAATGGCAGATGTTTTCTCTTTCTAAAGGGAAATAACCAGCTTCTCTGTTTTCCTCTCTCTTTCTTTTTTCTAGGAGAAAACAAACTTCACAGCAGGCTTTTAAGTCCACCAAGTGAGTGCTGAAGAAGCACATTTCCCAACAGTTCCTTGCACTGAGGTTCCCAGTGAGTTCCAGCTCTCCCTGATAGAAATAAGTTATTGTGCCCTCAGTGGTATTTGGGGTTTCTTCCTAACCAATGAACGGCCAAGAGCATCTGCAATTTAGAAAATACAGTCCACCTCCCAAGGCCAGTGACTGAGGATGGGAGGGAGGGAGGGCACTGCCACCACCAGCTTCAAAGGTGAACAGCTCATCCTTCTACCTACCCACACAGATTTTCTGAAAGTCTTTTGATTCAAGGAGGCTTTTCGTGGGGTTGGTTTTATTCTAAATATATTTTAAACATATTAATAGAGGTCAAACGTTTTCAAATTTTATCTTTCAACTTCGAGCTAGATGTTTCTTAAAACATTCAATTTGCTCCGGAAAAGCCTAGTATTGAAGTTAATTAGCATTGCTGACTGCTTACCATCTAACTTCATACTGTTCATCAGAAACTGTGGCTTCTCCTTTTTAAAATATCATTTCCCATAAGTCAGCATGCAGTTCTTCTGGTATGCTTTTTGTTCTTTTCTTTGAATACAGTATAACTTGATCCTCTTCTCATGTTACTGGAAAAGTATTTATAATGGTTTCATAACCATTTGACTTCTTTTACTGGACTTGATAATATTTGCTGTATCCCTTTTGCTAATATCTTTACATCTGAATTTAATAATTTTTCCTGGACTCCGCTTTCCTGTGACAATAAATCCAGGGATAATTATTATCTCATGAGCTTGAATAGAAGCCAGCTCACCAGCACTCTGCTGGTGCTCTGAGGGTGCTTAGTTTTACCATTCTACATGGTGATATTCTGGCAGATAATATTCTGTCATAGATATCCCATTGTATCTAACAAGTGAAGTGGCAGTAGATTTCATTTAAGAGTTTTCAAATACTTTTACCTGAGAAACTATGAAGAGAAGGTGGCTGCACAAAAACAGATGGTTTGAAGAAAAAGGCTAGGCTTCCACCTGATGCCCAGCATCACATATGGCTGGCTCAGTATTCCTGGTATCACTCAAGCAGACCTTTGTACCTGTGATGGTTACCTGGTTCACACAGCAGGAGAAATAAAGTTGTTAAGTTCCTCAAATGTAGCCATTTGAGCTGAGAGAAGGGATAGTGCAGGGCTTATGGGAAGGTTTGACAAAAACATGGGTAGTGCTCATGCTCCTGGGTACAAGAAAGGGAAACATTTTGCAGAAAATGATGTCAGGAAGATGAAACAAATGGAAATTAAAATGGATTCAGGAAGATTCACATTGCTGGATCATTATAGAAACCAGGACACTTGAACCAGCCCCAGCATCAGCAGCCACCCTCTCAAGCAATGCATGACAATTTCAGACCAACTTTGTATGTAGGTGTTAGTGTCCTTAAGATGTCAGAAGCCTCACTGGTCCATGTGGCACCCCTGGATAGGTGAGGTTTTCTGGCACCCCCAGCTGCAACCTCCAGCAAAGGCAAGCTGAAAACTGTTTGGACACCCCAGCTCCCCATGTGAGCTCCTTAATCTGAGTTGTCTGCTCATCTCTGGCAAAGCCTCTGCTCAAAACCTGGTGAGCAGCTGAAAGGTAGCCCTGGCACAGCACCTTGAGCTCTCCCATAAAGCCTGTCCTCAGCAAGAGACACTAGCCTTGACCTGTCTTGCTCCTCTCTGCCAAGAACTGGATGTCCAGAACTGGATTTAGATGCTTACATGACACAATTTACAGGGTGAGTTGGTGGGATGTGAAAGCTCTGCTAACGCTTGTTTTGGATGACACATGTAGTTGTGGGACAGATAAGTCAAAATCATTGTCACCAACTCTCTTCCAGAAACACAAATACTTTGCATTTCCATACCCTAGGAATTTTTAATTACTTAGATATTAATGACTGCAAACACAGAACTAACTATGGGTTAGGTTAACTATGGGTTAACGTGGGTATCACTGGTGGCTGACATTTGGGTAACTCTGGTGAGTAACGTTATCCTCCACAGCCCATGAGTGAATCAGGGACAGGAGGCAGAAATCCAGCGCCCTTCCCCGCTGTCACACGGCCGGGACACAGCCCGGTGATGTTCCTGCCGGCCCAGCAGGTGTCACCACAGCTCCAGGGTCCTTCTGTCCCGGCGCATGACGCACTGCCGGCGCGGGCCGGGCGGGCGGTGACGTCACACCCGCAGCCGGTGACGCAGCCGCGGCGAGCGGGCGAATGCCAGCGGTGGCTCCGGAGAGCAAGAGTTTGTAGGAGCCACTTGGCTTTGTGCCCTTTGGCCCGGCCACTGCTGCCGTAATTTGTGGCACGGCAGCAGGGCAGGGATGGCTGGGGAGGGTCGGGCACAAGGCACATGCCCAGGAAAGTCACCCGCTTAATTGCCTTGGCACAAAACTGGGGGCAAGGGGCATGTCCCCGGGTGGGATGGCACGTCAGAGACGTTAGGTACCAAAGCTCGGCTACAGTGATGCCACAGAGGGTTTGTGGTCAGCTGAAACGTCTGGGTTCATGCCAGCCAGTGTACTCCTCGCAGATAAACGTCCAAAGGCTGGTCTAAATCCTCCATGGGCTGAATCTGGACTTGTGTTCAATTTCCTAGCAAGCTACACTGCCAAAAATTGCACATGTATCTCTCCAAGCACATCAAATGCAAGACTTTCCTTTCTCCCTGGCTGCAGGACCTGTGATGGATTTGCTTATCTCAAACTCCACAGTGTTTCAACATGCATAATTTGGTTAAATGAGATTATCAGACTAACTCAGATTCGAACAGCTGGTTTCTTTCCTAATCACTAGTGAAAAGAATCCTTGCTTTTTGAACTCTTCCTTTCATGGAATTAAGGCTGAAAAACAGGGTAATGCCAAGTTCCTTTGAAATGACTGCCAACACAAACACTGCTACTGTTGCACATGCACCCTCTGTGCACAAAATCAGATCCTTTCTGGACCTTCAGTGTTCTTGGCTGCACACTTTTCATCCCTTAACTACATGGAATCCTAAAATATGTATTTTCCTGTAGCACCCCTCGATGGACCATGTATCATAATTATCTTGTTAAGAATGCCTTGTATATGGCCTCCATATATTTTATCTACCATAAGTTTCAGTGAGGCTAGTACATGGTACTCACCTCATTGGTACCAGAGCATCGCGCAAGCTAAATCGGGGATTTCAGATCAATCAGCTTTTGATATGCCTTCACTCTTAGCAGATGGACACTGCTCTGAATATCCTGCTGTTTATCCAGGTGAAACTGAGTTAACTCAGCCAACACTGTTCTTTCCTGAGCTTTTAACATACCCAGTCAATTCATGTACTGAACAGTCAAGCCATGGTCTTCTGGGTTGCTCTCCCTCATTAGCAACCTCCTGGGTGCAAACACTTGAGTCCTAAACTCCCAGCAACGCCTTTTCAAACGTCCCTTTCATCTACAACCGTTGTGATGCCAATTACTTGAAACAGAGGCAAAAGTAATGAAAAGTATCTATCAAAGTGTGATTGCCCCCTCCAGTGCTCAGCCTGTCAAGACAAAGGAGTCACTACACCCTTCTGGGCTTCACGTTTCTATAGAAGTCTGAGAAGCTGCAGAGGTGTAGGAGTCCAAGGGATCACATACTCCTGTGCCAGCAGGTCACCCTTCCTCAGGGAAGCTCTGTAGCACTGATCCTCATTCATAAGGACCAGCTTCCCACCACATCTGCAGCCACTCCTCAGGGGCAGGCCCTGCAGTGCCTGCCATCCCAATACCAGCAACTTCTGTGCCTAAAACAAGCTCTGCTATGTAGCCTTTTGTAGTCGCTCTTCTGGAGGCATTTTCAAAACACTGTCTTCAAAGTCACTCATTCATTTTGATTTGTTACACATCCCTAATATCAATAATTCCTCCATGGTGTGGTCTTGTCCTCTTCCTCTGGATATAGCAGGGATTCACCTTCTATGCATTTATTTTATTTTCTACTCTTTAATGGAACCCAGAAGAGTCCAAAGCCAATCTGGATTATTTTAGATCATCTGAGATCAGAGAGGAAATACCATCCTAGGATCCTCCCACATGTCACTCATCTTTATACCTTTGTTCATGACAACCTACCACACACTTTTAGGGTATTGTTGTATTTTGGAAAGACTGCAGCATCTGTTCTATCCAGGACTAGGTCACCCTCTTCAAGAAGGAAAATCACATCATCTCAGTTAAAACATTTTGTTATTGGAGACACAAGGGAAAAATACTGGGAACGAACATCAGCTTCCCAGAGAAGAACAATTGCTCCCTGCTGGGATGAAACACAAGGCTTCTGCATGTCTGCCTCATTATGTGAATTTAGGAAGACTTCCCGTAGCTTCTGAAATGCATCAAAGAAACTCTGAATGTTGTTCATGAGATTATTATTGTGGGCTATGTCTGTTCAGTAGCTGACAGACAGCCAGATGAACAACTGTAATGAGATCCAGCTCAACGCCTTGCCTGTTTTCAGACACAGGTGCTGCAGGCAAGCTGGCCTAACTTGACCAACATACTTGGAGTCAGTGTTCTACATGCCCTGGAAAACATGATCTGGCCAACTGGCATGTTTTAACTGCAGAAATAGGAGACATTAAAGGTTTCTAAGTAGAGTAGCAGGTATCTAGCTGATACTTCAGGCAGTGTACTCTGAGTCATGGTGCAGAGACTGACATTGCTATATTCCCTTTGAGCTTTGGCGTGCAGAACTGCAACACAAAGTGTAGATCAAGGAAGAATAAGGCACAGCTTACTTTGTGGAGAGTGTGAAGGGCAGGCTCTGACCAGCACTTTGCAGCAGTATCTTTCCAGAAAGGACTGGGATAGTCCCACCCAAACTGGGCTTCGTTACCATGTCCTCCCCTGCTGAACAGCTCAGGTTTCAAGCTGTGAAACACTAAAGAGTCTTTGCCAAACTTTGCTGGGGACACCTGGCTTTCCACTGCTAGCAGGAAAGTATGGGGACATGCATTTTACAGATAATGCAGTATTTGTGATGGTAGCTTAGGGGATACTAAAATACATGGGATGTCTGGCAATACCAGCTGTTTTATCTGGGCTATGTTTCCATGTTTGTCTTTAACCACCCCTGGCTGACACAGACAATGGACAGCCATCTATACAGACCAGACTGACACACGATGAAGCACTAATATCCACAGCTTAATGCTATCCTCGTTTTGTGTGTAAGGGTTGACACTTCCCATGTGGAAATTTGGTTCATAGCTTTTCTCAGCTTTCATTTCTCGGAAGCAAATATACAAAGTTCCAGGTCTGAAAGTGGCTTTTACTCATCATGGTTGTGCTGGCTGTCAAGGCTTTGATTTGTCTGTAAAGACAGAAGCTCCATATTCCAATCTGAGGACATGAGTTTATTTAGCAAAGCTACCACTACGATGAGGTACCATCTCCAGTGTATGGAGTGCAGTCACAGATGCAAACCCAGCATCCCAACAGGATTCCCAGCTCCCAGACAGGATCCCCAGTCTCCTCCTGAAACAGACCTGCCTGCAGGCTTCCTGTACAATTCAGCATTTTGGAATGAAATCCTGTTATTTGGTCCCCAAAACCGCCTCAGATGTGGTGATCTGGACACTCTGCTAAGACCACCTCTCAAAGTTTAAAGCTGTTGGAGAAGATTAAGGGTGTGTTTCCAGAAAAGGTCAGGCTGGGAAGGAGCTTTCTTTGTAGCCAATTTTTATTCAACTAGACTTTGTGGAACAAGTAGATCTCCTTAAATGTCTTTTCAGTATTCCTGAGTATTATGACAGCAGATCAATTAGCCTGTGGGGTGCCTGAAACTCTGGTAAGAAACACTTTTCTGTCTAAAGGATGTGTTGCTTTAATATACAGAGAGAGGCAATAAGGTAATTTAAAGGGAAAGAATTTTACATTACTCATGTACAAGAACAAAAACACAGAAATCCTCTGATAAAAGTCTAACCTTACATAACTCCTATGCAATGCAAATATATTTACCTCCTCACAGACTGAAGGTTGCACCAACAAATGAATATACAGCTGAGCAAATTTTCAAAGATTAAGAGAAATAAATATCAGGACAGGAAGATAGCACTGCAACACAGTTCAGAGATCTTGTCTAGAGAAATCTCTTAACGTATCAGAAAATTAGACTCATTATTTTCTGTGTCAGAAACTTTCAGAGACTGAGGAATTCCTGTCTGTACCTTATATTAAAGAGCACTTAAAATAATGCTATTAGACTAGAGGCCTTGTTGGAATTGTGAACTCCTTTTCTTTATATTTCTATTTCTGACCTCTTTCATTTCCTCTGTCATGTCCCAACACCACAAGATGATGCAATATTGCATCACCCCCTAATACTGAGACCTCTCTCTGTCAGCAGCCGTAAAAACTTGTGGGTTTCTCCACCCCTTAAGAATAACCAGTGATCTTAAAGATCTGTTTACACACACTCTCTGCTACCACGAGGAGTACATCTCTCTCTGACAAACTCATACATGTGTGAACAGACAAAAAAAAGGCATTCAAGCCAGTAAGAGGTATTATGTGAGTTTCACATCTCAGCTGATGTGTGTATGTATGCGGTACAGAGGAAACAGCTTGTACTCCCACCCTGTGCTTTAAATACCTATTCTGAAGTGTAACAGCCTAAATCAGTAAAATGGGAGACAAAGTCTTCAGCAGATGTATCTCAGAAAGCTTCTGAACACCTGCTGTTTCCTGTTTGTGAGCTTAAGGTGTTTGAAGTGAGGGATTTTGTGCAAAATCTCAATCACCAGGAGCACCAACCTATTAGGAGAAAAGGAAAGAGTGGGTATTTCTTGGCGGAGATGGGAAAGAGATAGGGAAGGCTCCTCTTTTCCTTGTTAGAGATTTCCTGACTCTGCTCTGCCTACAGAGGTTCACAGAGATCATTTCTGGGTCAGGCCACAAGGCTTCTCTCATGTCCAGCAGACCTTAAAAGGTTCCCCTGGACCGAGCTTCTACCTGGGAACCAAGCTCATGTAGGAGACATCTCTCAGAGGACTTAACTGCCTACAGAGGGGTGCAGCAAGAGCCCATCCTTATTTGCTCTTCTGTGTCCCCCTATTCCCTCAAAGTCTCCTCCTGCTTCCCCAAGCAATGACCCAGAACCAGCATCAGTAGAGCTGCCTTTCCCATGACATAAAGCTGTGAATGGAGGACAGATCTGCAGGCAACACTTATCTATCTGTTACATTCCTTTCACAAGCAGCTACCATACCTAGAACATGATGCAAAAGCCAAACTAAAATTCAGCTCACTCCTCCTCTGCTTGTTGGCAAGTTATAGCAAGAAGAAAAGACTATTTTTGATATCAAAGTTACCATATGATCACGCATATGGACAAATCAATGACAGTAATGTTGATACAACTGATCACATGTTTACATGATCAGTTTTCACAGCAGAGCTGTAAGATAAAGGGATTCTGTCAATTTATTTTAAATCCTCCACTGAATGCATCATAAAGAGTTCACAACCCAATTAGAAAATTCCAGCTTATAAAATCTCCAAGAAAGGAGAAGTCTACCTGTCATTCCATCAGGATGCACAATGTATCATACAATGGGGTTTTTCCATTGTCTTTACATAAAGAAGCAATTACAAAACTGAATGTAGCTATTGCTGGGTTTAGGCAAGCAGGCTTTGACTTTGTTGTTACAAGACCTGCAAATCTTCTACATTTAATTTTTTTCTCTGCTGGCAATATAGAAAATAAAAACCAACCCAAACTATTAGATACTATTTCCTAAATTGCAATGAACTCAGTTTGTCAATGATAACAGAACGTTTATATCCAGCATATGTCAGTATATAAAGTTGCTGCTGAGCATTTAACGTGGCTGTTATTCTTTATCGCAGTTTCTTCACTAAATGACATAAAAACTGATGTTTGACTGTGCAGAGGATACAAAAGATACCATCTTACATTTTTTCAACCTCCAAAACTCCCATTTAAGATCATGACAGCAATTCCTTGTCATATTTTTATTACAGCTGGTAGATAAAGGAAATAATTGCATTTTGGCTGCACCCCTCAAGATTATATTAGCAAAATGATTGCTTCTTTGCATGACTAATTTTGATTAAATCAGCTTCATTTAAATATCAAATTGTGTTCTTCACCTTTCTTCATTAAGCTATGGTATTCCTGACTGTTTCAAAGTTCCGTTTTTGATATGGTAAAATATGCATTTCAATTTATTGTGCAGGCTGTTCTTGACTAAAAAAACCTCAACGAACCAAATGATAATTTATGGGAAAGGGTTTAAGTCACATTTGGAAACGAACAGGGATAAAATAATGTTAAAATGTGTATTTCCAAAGAATATACAACCTATAAGGAGAGCATCCTTGCCTACAGGAAGGTTTGTATTACTTGATTTGCCAGAACAGGCAATAAAAAAAAATTGAGCTGAAGATTAACTGCAAAAATATAATATTTTCTAAACATACTAAATCCTGAAGAGAATAAGATTTTCAGTTTATCAACCTTTCTCAAATTTAATATGTAAAATAATTTATTCTTTCATTGCAAATAACACTATTTTGACTTACAGCTATTTAAAAAATGTTATACAATTCTGGCTGAAATCAACATGAAATGTGTCATTTGCTCTGGCTGTAAATTATCCCCTCTATAACTGTCTTTTGACAAATGAGTCTTTTTATTCAGCTGCTCAAATCTCCATATGTTTGTGCATCCCCAAATAAAGTCCACGGATTTTAACAGGATTAGTCGCCAAACTGGCTACACTTGTGTTCCCAGAGTGATCCATCTGGGGATCCAGCCAACAACAACAAAAAAAGACTTCCTATTTTGATAAGGCTTTTAAATATCTTTTAAAGCATTCAGTAATGCTGTGCAAAGCTGAACTTAGTTGACAGATATTATCCGTTGTATCAGGCAAAACCAAGCACGAAGTGAGTCTTCACCGTGTTTCCCCTGTGCTGCACACACATCACATGAAAGTTGTAGATTTTTGCTTTGCTTTCATGTAAAGGGGAGCTTGAGGCCAGTACAGAGTTATTATGATTCCTTACAGACACAGTTCAGCATAATGTATGTCCATTTTGAAACAGAATTTCTCTTTTCTGCTTCAGGCTGGTATGATTCTTAACACCATGAAAACGATTTTTTCAGTCAAAAGAATCCATCCATGCTATAACAACAATTATCCAACTTTTTGTAATGGCATCTGTACGTGTAACATACTAGTTACTTCCTTCTGTTATTTTCTTTCTATGGAAGTTAAGAACATGTACCTAGGAAAATCATAATAATTTTTATAGTCTTTGTGGCAACTTATGGTCTTGTAGACTGTTCCCTGAAGATGTAATCTTATGTCAGCACAGCTTTCAGGGCAAGTGTGTGCACACTGTGCCATACAGAGTTCACCTGTGAATCTCATTGCAAGGTCTGGGTCAAAAAGATGTCTCAACATAATCATGGAAAGAGTTTTGCTGTTCACTCTGAACAAGAGCTGTAGAGACAGAAACACTCAGCTCCATTCAGAGCCAAACAGACAGCAGCCTGGATGGGGAAAGAGTGGTGAGGGGGAGTTGTTTGTTTGTTTGAATTGGATGTGAATGGTTATGCCTGAGCTGCATTTGGAGTCTGGCACCGTAAGGCTGACGAATTAATCCTCCTGCTGTGTGCAGCCTTGGCAAAGCCTTAGCTGGAATACTTACTATGTCCAGTTTTGAGCAGTGCTTTCCAAAAACAATGTGGCCCAATTGGCAAGAACCTGGAGGCGAGTTACAGGAATCACAGGAGGTCTAATGAACATGACCTAAAAAGGGAGATCCAGGACTGCCCTGTCTGGACATGGAAAAATAGTAGAAAACCAGTAGCACAGCAAATTCAAACAGGAAAGCAGGTGGAGAGAAGGGAGGAAGAAAACCTCCAAACTGCATAAGAAGAATAAGACAAGCAAGATGCTCGATCTGTAGGAGAAGATATTTAATCTCACAGCACGAAAATCTTTCCTAAGCAGAAGACCACCACGCTGGAGTAGGTTGCCATCTCCAGGGTTTTAAAGGGCAGTTTAGACAAACTAACTTGTCCCTGCCCTGAGGTGTGGGGCTGAACGAGCTGTCAGGGCTGGCCGGGCAGGCGGGGGTCGCTGCTGGAGTGCCATGGGCACGCCGGCTGTGGGGCCCTGGGCAAGGAACACTTCAGGAAGCTGCGCCCAGGGAGGTTTTGCTGGCTGTGCTGACACCAGGACAAGTCCTGCGTGCCTTGTGCTGGCAACGAAGCCTCACCGCGGCTGTAGTGCTTTCACCCCGCCAGAGGGTCTGTGCGCGCTCCGGCTGATGCGGCCGGGCCGGGGCCGGGGCCGGGTGCCCGGGGCCGCGGCGGGGCCGGGCGGGGCGGGGAGGCCCCGCAGCCGGTTCCCTTTTTGCCCGGCGTGTGATTGGCGGCGGCTTCCGAGCTGCCTC
>VWZT01009295.1:916632-946666 GCA_013397055.1 Pachycephala philippinensis
CCCCAGCTCGCTGCTCCCGCCGCCTCCCGTCTCCCGTGCGCGGAGCCCCTTCCCGCAGGGCGGTGCGTCCCGCCGCAGCCGGCACTGCTGAGCCCCCCGTGCTGCCCGGTCCCTCGCGGCCTTGGTCCCGCCTCACGTCATGGCCCGAACAGGAGTTAACGAGTTTGATGCCAAACCCCCTGAGGAAGCTGTTGGAACGTTGAATGAAACAATGTGAAGTGAAGGATCGCAGTAGGCAGTGGTAGCAGTTCTCTCGAGTCTTAAGATCACTGAGTCAGCTCTGCTACAACACGGGTTTTAAACAATAAGTAACTATTTCTCATCCAACGAATTTCTTGTGTCTATCTGATGCATGTAGACCATAAAACCTTTCCACACCACAAACCCTCTGAAATAATAGCTGAGGGCATTCGGGAGTTGGTTGCTGGTGTAGATTAGATCACGCAGTTAACACTCAGTGTTGGAAAGCCGGGCACAAGCTGACAGGACAGGCAGTGTCTAAATAGCGAGTGTGTCCCGGCAGCCGCAATAGCAGCGATCGCTGGGTTTTAAAACTGCGAAGTGTTGGTTCCAAGGTGGATTACTTCGAGATTACTGCTAGATCACTTGTGTAACCCCAGTTAACTAGAAGTTTGCCGAAATTCTTGCCTAAATTCTCGGAACCAGCTAGAAGTTATTGTTTGTTCCAGAAGGAGTTCCAAATAGACAACTTACATAGAAGCTGGAGGTGGTGAGGGCAGGGGATCCTGAAAATGCTACAGCTGTAATAGCAGTCTGATTGACTCCCCAACCTCCCGACCAAGCTGTATCTGCTGATTCATGTACTTTTTGATGAGGAATGTGACTACATTACCTGTAGTGTTTACTAGCTGATGGGAACCTCCACTGATTTAATTCCTGTGAGAGCTAGTAGTTGCTGGAGGATCTGACAAAGAAACTGAGCAAAGTGGTGTTTTGTTGTTGTGTTCATGCTCGACATGTTAGTGCTGTATCTTGCCTGTGAGGTTCAGCACTGGATCACTGTAGGTGTAGGGAAGATGTACTCCTGTCCAGCAAGAGCTAAGTCATCTGCTACATGACAGTGTGGGCAAGTAGATGTAATATGCTGCTTGGAAAATTTTGAGTCTTGTCATGGTAGTTTTGTTTTTTTTAATTTATCTTTCAAGTGAACTTTGTCTAAAACTGTGAATGTAAACATTAGTGTTGTATTTACATAATGCATGCACGAGGTATTTTTGCTCTGGTAGAGTGCTTATTTTCTTGAAAGTTAAGTTGTCTGGGAAGGAGTTCACACTAAAATGAAAAGAATAATTTTAAAATAAGGTTTTCACATGATGGATTAAAACAGAAGCAGGACCTAATATAGAATAAGCATGATAGTAACTGGTAGAATTCTAACATAGTCTGAACAGAGCAGTCAAGATTGACAGCTATCCTAAATTTTTTGTAGCTAAGTAATACATCATAATACCACATTGTCTTTTTAAAGCACCTTTCAGCCAGTTTTTTTCAAATCATTTAACAACTTTACTCATTAGTTTATCTCTGAATCCTGCTGTGAGTCATGTCTCAGTCTCAGTTGTGCTTAACTGTGCTGGCTTCATTCCCTTTCCTTCTCTTCCCTGACTGCCCTACCACTCCTGCGAGTGTTGAGTCAGATAAAGGACCAGATCCATCTGAAAATTAACTAGATTTTTTGCTGGTTTTGTTATGATCAGATTGCTGACCTGAGTGATGAGATAGGAACACAACTGGAGACAAAGGCAAGACTGGTTGCTTGTCTTAGTTACCTTTTACAGGCCCATCTCTTCCTTCTCCATTGGACCCCATCAGGATTTTTGGACCAGTGTAGGGCAGTTCTTGTAATACAGGGATATTGAGGGTTGATGAGGCTCATTAGAATTAGAAATAAAGAAGAGTGATTTTTTTTTCCCCTTTTTTTTGGGTGTTGTTGCAGTAGATGTATTGAAATGTCAATACTGTAAGTAAAGCTAAGGCATGACAAAGCTTTTAGGAACTTAATATGAAATGATTTTTTATTCTAAACATCAAAGTTTTATGATTCGTGTGCATGAGGAAATATGGTTTTGCTGACACATGGATTAGCAGAAAATGGGTACAACTTGGTGTCACACTAAGAATGGGTCATTGAAGAGACAGATTAGACACAATTGTCACTCCAAGACATTATTATTGCCTTCTGAAGCTGAGGAAAAAGGGTCAGAGCAGAACTGGAGATGGAGATTGGATCGGGATGGTCTAGACGTGACAGGTCACAGCCCGAATGAATGCGGGAGAAAAGACAGCCTTGTATGGGCAAGGCAGCTACAGAAGTGCCACACATTTTGTGTTGTGTGTGATGAAATTTGTGGGGGAATATTTGAACCCACGAAAGTGTTGCTCTAGCTGCCTTTATAAATGGATGGGAGTGTGAAACAATTGCATTCACTGAGCAGTGTGCTGGGTAGTTCTCTGCTGCATGAGGGAGAGATGCTGCCTTCGCTTGTCTTGATCTATGGAGTAGTGGTAGAAGAGCTGTTTGTATGTATATGTGTTTGAAGAATTAATCCTTAGGTGCATGACTCATAGGAGCAGGCTGAGGACTTTTAAACCAGGAAGCTTTCCTAGATCTGCAGAACCCAATGAAACTGAAATGACTCCAGATTTAGTTAATGGAGCAGCACAATGACTTTCAGTGGAAGGACTCTTTGCAAAAAATCTACATAGCCTGTAGGCATGAAAAAACCCTTAATGCTTGTTGCTTACGTTAAACTGAAGAAAAATACGTGACTACATTGCATTTTAGAATTTACACAAGACGAGAGAGGAATGCAGTGTGTAGTGCTGAGATGCCACAGAGGCTGTGGCTGATGAATGCTGACAGGCTGCATGTGGGTGGAGGATGAGTTTTGGAGGTGTCTTGGCCAAGATGGGTAGATTTCGTGTCAGCAACAAAATGTTCAGGGTAACTTCACCACTACCTCGAGAAAATTCAAATGCTGGCTTTAAAGGTAAAGGGAGCTGGGACAGAGTGTGTTTTCCCCAAACTGACTTCCTAAGAAAAATAGCCTCTAAAAAGAAAGGATCTTAGCTGACAAGCAGACTGATGCTCAGAGAGAGAAGAGCTCTGTCAGTGGTGGAGGGTATTTTCTGCTTTTTAACCTTGGCAGAGTGTTAATCAGCCTTGACATGTTGGAGGCAGGTAAGAGACTGTCAGATTCTTTTGCCAATACAGAGGGAGGATTTTCTCACATTTTTATTAAAAATGTGTCTCATAAATAGGAAACGTGCATACATTAAAAAAAAAAAGGCACTTCACTGTTGGTAAACAACCTTTCAGTTGTTCATATTTTTTTCCTTCTTTTGAAGAGTCATCATTTTTGCATGATATCTACCACTGTAGGATTTGTACTGCATGTTGCTCTTCAAAATGGTTGGTTTTCTCTGGAGAAGTCATAAGGAAAAAGGATGAAATTACAGGGTTTTCTGTCTTTTCTTTCTGTTTTGTAAATGTTTTCCGAAATGTTTTTTTCTGTGGGGATCTTTTTTTAGTAAAAGAACAGCTCCTCAGGTTGTAGTTAACCACAAGAATTAGGGTTGAAAGTCTATGGTTTAATTTCTTCCTGAATCTGAAGTTGCCATTTCTAGTGGATTTCACTATGTGTTTGTAATCATAAATGAATGACTTAAGGATATTAGGGGTAAGGCTGCCCAGCAGTTCTGCTGCTGAGTTTACCATGCAGGATGCTTGGCATATACAATCTTTACGAGATGCCTGTATGGAGACTGCCTTAAACAACTCTAGTGAATTTAAGTTGGGAGTCCTCAAAGGGCTATCACCATGAAAATAAAAATAATGAAACATTGCAGATTTAGGTGTCTTTTATCTAGTATTTTTATTTAATTATTTTTTAAGGTAATCTCTCAAAAATATATTTGGTTTAAATATTTTATTTTAATTCATTAAATTTATTGCCCAGATTATTCTTTGCTATTTTTAAAAGGCTCTAAGCATGTCTTCTATACATATGTGTTAAATTGATGTACTGCTGGTGTATTTTTACTGTTGTAACAGGAAAAGCATTCTGACTTCTTTTAAAATGAGCAATCATATGTATAATCAACTTGGTTAAAACTTCCTTCCTGGTAAGTGCAGCACTTCCTTTGCATCTGGATATGAGGGCGAGCAAGAAAAGCAGAACAGCTTAAACAAAGAAACTTTTTGTGTGAATGATCTTCCTTTAGAAAAATAGGAACTACAAAAATTAAACAAATGAATCATCTTCAGCAATTCAGCCTTTGTTTTATAAGCAGGTAATATTTCCTTGTACTTTGTCAATTACAGAGGTGGTGTGTCCACAGTTGCTGCTTTCTGGAAGTCAAAAGAAGAATTTCAGTTAGCATGCTACGTTGTTTGAGTTTAGACTTTTATATTTTTATCTGCTTCTTTTATTATCTGCTAAGGCATCATTACATTGGCTTTACTTTTCTCCAGCAGTTAAAGATTTTATGTGTAGAAAGTGTTGCTTGGAAAAGAAGTTCTGTATGTTGCTGTAACTTGGCTCGTGCGAGTGCACTTGATCAGCGCTGCCTTCCGCTTCTAAGCTCTCAGTGAATAATTTCCACTTTAATATTGGTCAATGGAGATTAACTGAGCAACAATATTTTTTGCTTACTGAATGCTGATAAGGTAGGCTATTTATGTTTAATATTGTTTCCCTGGTGTTTTAGGTGTGATTTGATGTATAGGGTTATAAATCAGCATCAGCTTGGGAGATTTTTCTTCTGTAACAGACTAATAGTTCACATTGGCAGTGTGTACTTTGAAAATGGATGGATATTATCAGTCTGGTGAATTGATTTATTTAAAAGAAGCACACCTAAGGACACTAGCCTTGAATTTAGATACACGTTAAATATATCTTCAGAAACAGTCCCTGACTTTTGCATTCTAAGGGCTTTTTTTAGGTTGAAGTCCTGATTCTTCATCACTAAAAAGAGAGGCAGTCTAGGCTAGGAATAGGCTCATGTCTGTCCAGACTGCAAAGAAATTGCTTGTTTTGTTACTTTCTGCCATTCCTGGAGCTCAGTGGGACTGCATTCTATTCATATTCAGGAGCGTGTCTTTTGATTTCTATGAAAATCCACTTATGTTAACATCAGCAGCATCAAAACAGATGAGGCAGCAGAAGAATCAGGACTTGATCAAATAGAAGCAAGAACAAATCAATATGGACGTTGCACATTCGAACTGCTTATCCTCTGTAAAATCTGGGCAGGATGTTTAAAACCTCTGTATTAGTCACTGGAGAGTTGGTTGGAGGGGTTTTTATTTATATTTGGTGTTGAATTGAGTAGATTACATCTGAGGTGGTTTATGTAAATCAAATATTTGTGACCAGAAATTAAGGGGAAGTGGAAATGTAAAAAGTGTATATGAAAAGTTAAAAAGTAAGAGTAAAGATAAATGTAAATGAGAAAGTAATCAAGTAATTGTATGTTTTGCTAGATTTCTTCTGGCATGGAGTTGGGGGATCATGAACAGCCCGTTGTTATGAGAGAGGAAAACAAACGAAGGAGAAGAAGAATGAAACCTCATTGTACATCGAGTAGTTTTTCATCAATGGAACTGATATCCATCGAGTTCATTTTACCTACAAGCAATAAACATACTAAAGCACCAGAAATTATGTTACTCGAAATAGCTGGCAACTGTACGGTTGAACAAATGAAGGCACAGATTTGGATGCGGGCAATAGAGATGAGTCAAACCACAGACTTCTACCATGCATTCACCCCGGATCAGTTTATTCTGCAATATCAGAAGAAAGGACAATGGTATGAAATTTATGACAAACATCAAGTATTACAGACATTGGACTGCATACTGTACTGGAAGGTGTTACAGAAAAAGGTAGGCAAGATCTATGTTGTCCAGAAACAAAAACCATCAGCAGAAGTTCAGGAATTTCAGCGGCAACTGAACGATTTAATTGGTTATGATGTCACTGATGTAAGCAATGTGCATGATGATGAACTAGAATTTACCCGGCGCAGATTAGTCACTCCACGAATGATAGAGGTAGCCTGCAGAGATCCTAAATTATATGCAATGCACCCATGGATTACATCTAAGCCACTCCCAGAATATTTATTTAAAAAGATCACTAATAATAACATTTTCATAATCATACATAGAGGAACAACTAGTCAGAAAATTAAAGTGTCGATAGATGACACTCCAGATATGATTCTCCACAGCTTTTTCACAAAAATGGCAAAGAAAAAGTCTTTGATGGACATTCCTGAAGATCATAGTGAACTGGATTTTGTTCTCAGGATTTGTGGCAGAGATGAGTACATTACTGGAGAGACACCAATCAAAGATTTTCACTGGATAAGACAGTGCCTTAAGAATGGGGAAGAAATCCACCTTGTCCTAGACAATCCCCCTGACCCGAATGAGGACGAAGTTCAGAAGGAAGAATGGCCTTTGGTGGATGACTGTACAGGAGTTACAGGGTATCATGAACAATTGACAATAGATGGAAAGGATCATGAGAGAGTCTTCACTATCTCTTTGTGGGATTGTAATAGGAAATTCAGAGTGAAAATAATTGGCATTGATATCCCAGTTTTACCAAGAAATACTGATCTTACTGTGTTTGTAGAGGCTAACATTCAGCATGGGCAGCAGCTCCTTTCACAGAGAAGAACTTCATCAAAGCCTTTTACTGAGGAGGTTCTGTGGAATATTTGGTTGGAGTTTGACATCAAAATCAAGGATTTGCCTAAAGGAGCACTTCTGAATCTTCAGATATACTGCGGCAAAGCACAGGGACCATCTGCAAAGACAAACCTTCAGTCACATGAATCCTCCAACACTGATGCAAAATGCAAAACCCAGCTTCTCTATTATGTAAATCTTTTGTTGATAGATCACCGTTTCTTGCTACGAAGTGGGGAGTATGTGCTCCACATGTGGAAAATTCCAGGTAAGGGGGAAGAACAAGGGAGTATCAACGCAGACAAACTCACATCAGCAACTAACCCAGATAAAGAAAACTCAATGGCTATCTCTATTGTGCTGGACAAATATTGTCACCCAATTGCCTTGCCCAAGCACAGGATATCATCAGACCCCCAGGGAGACAGGACCCGAGCTGAAATGCCCAACCAGCTTCGCAAGCAACTTGAAGAGATCATAGCAACTGACCCACTTAATCCACTTTCTCCTGAGGACAAAGAACTGTTGTGGCACTTCAGATATGAGAGCATAAAGCACCCCAAGGCATATCCTAAGCTGCTTAGCTCTGTGAAATGGGGACAACAAGAAATAGTGGCCAAAACATACCAGTTGCTAGCTAAAAAAGAGGCTTGGGATCAGAGCACTTTAGATGTTGGACTCACAATGCAACTTCTGGACTGTAACTTTTCAGATGAAAATGTCCGAGCAATGGCAGTTCAAAAACTGGAAAGTTTAGAAGATGATGATGTTCTTCATTATCTTTTACAGCTTGTTCAGGTAAGGTGTATTTGGATTCTTGAACTCTGCCTTCCAGGAATATATTTGCATTACCCCATCATTTGCATTTTCCATTTTAGTAGGTTTTGTTAGTATTCCCTCATTTTGAAGTCTTCAGTGTTTAGTCAAAGCAGTGGTAGTAACCAGATAAATGGAAAATTCACTTTTCTACTTTTTGTCTTTTGCCTTTGTTGTTGTTTTTGGGGTACCATTGCCTTGTGTCTTACAATTTGCATCTTGTATTTATAGTAGTAAGTTTTCCTGGAAATTGTTCATGCCAGCACAGCAATGATGAGAGTAAATCCTAACTGTGCTGTCTGTAATCCTGTTCGTATCAGGTTTCAATCACACAACACTGAAGAGTTGTTGACTGACTTTACTGGTAGTTTAGAAAGAGTGTAGACAGAAAGAAAGCAAATGCAGATGTTGACGTGGGCAAGGCCTGAAGAAAAATCTGGGGCTGGGTTTTAGGTAAGAACACCAGTGTAATTGCATAGTATGTTGCAGTGACTTCAGTCTTGTACTGTTAAGGGGAGCAAATTTATCTAGAAGCTAACCCCTAAAATTTTGAAAGTAACTAAAGAGTTGCTAGGGTTATGTAATAAGGGTTAAGTTGTTCTGGGAACTTGGGTGCAATATTGTGGTTCTAATAGCAAGGGATCACTGCTGTATCAATTTGAAACACTTTGTATGCAGATCTGCCAGATCAAACGTTGGGAAGGTTTATATCAGTTACACAAGAAAATTGGTTTTCTCTCAACATGGTGCCATCAGTTGGCAGTGGCACAGTCTCCTCTGATGGCTGATGGAAGCTGTAACCTGTGTCCTTCCTGGTAAGCACGGCCCCTGGAGCCAGGTGGCTCTGCAGGCCTCCTACACCTGACAGGGCTCTGTTTTGCATGCAAAGGCTGTCATCCCTCAGAGCAGGAAATACTTTTTTCAAAGAATCAGAGGACAGCATTCATAATTTAAAAAAAAAAAAAAAAGGAACTACTGCAGCTGGGGAAGCCGCCTTTTTATTTCTGCATGTTCAGAGAGAGCCCAGATTTCCAGGAAAATGAAGTTAGTATTTCAGATTTTCCTGCACATTGGTAGTGCTTTACACAAAGCCTTTCTAGCCTTGTCTTTGCTTGTCTGAAGGTTAGGCAGAATTTATGCACTTCTGCATTAACCAAAGGAGTCGCTACGGTTACCTCATTGGGCCTCCCACGTAGCTGCTGCTATATATATGCTTGGCTTGTGAGCTTTTGCTGTCTACGTGTGGCTCAGCAATTTTATTCGCTTTTTTTTGTATCCAAATTAGGAGTTCGGGATGATGATTGGTTGCTATCAAAATGCCTGAGAAAATAGGGGAAATACTGGGGTTGTTTCCATTTTTTTTTGGTTTGTTTTCAGGAAGTACAAATCTGGTGAGTTTTAAAAAGCATAAACCTTTCTAACAGTTAAATAAAATACTGTAGCATAAAATCATAGTGCCTTAACTTCACTGTGTCATTTTTAGTAAGAGGTGGTGTAAAAAATAATGAGCTTACCATCCTTAAAAATGAAAAACATGCTAGATTCCAACTTTTACCTCTCTGCTGCATTCCTTGTCTTTATTTCTTAGCTAACTATGGAACATAAGCTATCAGCATTCTGCAGCAAAGTTTAGATGACAGTGTATTTAAAATCTACATTTTTCAGAGGATGGATGTCAGCCATTCCTCTGCTCCAGTGGACACATCTCTTTTGCAAATGGTCATCACTTTTCAGATGCACACCTCTATGGGAGCTCTATGGCTTATTTCACTCTGCACAGGATATTCCCATTTTATCCTCTGTAGAGTTAGAAATCAAGCATTTTATTTCCCCCCAGGTTTATTTCAAATAGAAGCAGCCACACCATAAATCAACGTATTGGGTTTCCTATAATGGTCTGTTGTTCTCTGTACAGTTGATAAAACATGGATAGGATAGTTAAAATGCAACAAAATTCTTTGTAAGATAAACACCAATGGCTGTATTGCACGTATATGGCAATGAGTAAAGGCTTTCTGCTGTATTGACAAGGCAAAGGTACACAAAGGGACCTGATGAAGTGCCAGCACACATTTTTTAATGCACAGCTTTTATTGTTGCTGTGCAAAAATTGATATTTGACTTTGTGAAGAAAAAAGGAGAAATAGGCTGGACTTTAAAAAATAATTCTTTCTAAAACAGCTCAATAAGGATGGTCATAATACATTTTTTAATATTGTTTTATGTCAAAATATATTTGCAAGTTCAATAAGGAGGTTTTGTTTTGAAGTAGTGGTTGATTGTTTGGCTGTATTTCAGTCTTAAATTGTTTTTCAAGGTTATGTGAACATTAAGCATAGTATATAGCAGAATGAGGTTTATAATACGCTTTCTTGGAACTGTGAGAAATCCATTTGAATTTATGTGATAATTATTGCTTTTGGGCACCTTACTGCAGTGAAAATTAATTTTTATTAAAAACCCCTCATGCCTCATAATCTCATACACAAAGTAAAAGGATCTATATATTGTTATATTTGTGAATTCTCATTGTCTTTCCTAAATAAGACAATGTTGTTTGGGGATGTAAAACAGTACTGCACAGACAGTCAAGACAGTTCTTGCAGAATTATGATACTGGAGAAGGGCAAGTCTGGTGCATGGCTTTCTTGTCTGTCTCTTAGCCAGCAGCTAGAAAGAACGTGTCTTTGTGACATTTTTGTAAGTTTGTTCACTCACGAAGGCTGACTGAAAAAGCTTGATTTTTCTTTTCTTTTGAATAAACCCACAGGACAATTTACATTTCGGAAATCATGTTGATATTTTAATAATAAAAGTGCAACTGTGTGCCACAGTACTTGTAAGAGTTTATAAAACTATGATTTGTTTGATGAATTTAGCAGACCTTTGCTGATGGCTTGGTTGCTTCTTTGCAAGCTGCAGACCACAGTGATCTTGAAAGAGCCATTATATTCTGTTGAATAATTATTGCTAGAGGTTTGCATACTTTGCTGCTTCTGAAAGCTGAGCATGCACCCAGCTCTCTGCGCATCCCTTTGTTTTCCCTTAATCTCCCTACAGGCTGCTTCCTGGCACTCTTATTTCCAGAACCTGAAGCCATTCACCAACCCCCTCAGTCCATGACAGGGATTTTGTGACTCTGATTCATAGATTGTATGCTTCTTATTTCTCTTTTGTTGCCATGGGATATAAATGCATACCCTTTTTTCCACCCTTAATCTTAATGCAAGCCTTCTATAAACTTGAGTTCCTCGAGCAACATGAAAGAAGCTGCTGGAAAAATGAGTTAAAGTGGAGAAGTGCCCTAGCACAGCCCAGAACCTGGAAGTGTGATAATTTTCTGGTAGACCAATTCACTTGGTTATTGGGATGGAGGAGAGAATAACAGCAAAAAGATTCCTGTGTTGACATTTGAAAACAGTTGTTGACTTTCCCCTCCTCCTCCTCCTGCCCCCCTTTTTTGGCAGTAGCTTGGAAATGTCTGTGGGCTTGGATGGAGGGGAGCAGCTTTAGAAAGAGAAAAAACACATCTATTTTCAATAAGTCAGTTGAAAAAAAGGTCTGGTGAAGTCTTCCTCTTAACTGTACTTCATTAATATAGGATGCGTATTGGAGCTTTTATTCTGTTATTCATTTACGGAATAAAGGCCAGATAAGTGCTCTGAAAAGCTGCTCCTGGATCCTGTGCTTCCTGGGGAACCCAGCAGTGCATCCTGGTGCCCTAGTCCCGAAGTAGCAGATGTTGTTCAAAACCGGTATTTTATTATTGAAACATTTTATTAAAGAGCTATTACAAATACATGATTCCATCTGTCAGTAATCATATCAAGCATTCTCTGTGTCAGTCAAACTGCAGACTGGTTTCTGATCTTGCTGGTTTTTGCCAAGAGTGACGTTGCTTTGTGCATATGCTCAGGTCGGTCTCCCTGGTTAGATACTCCACGCCTTGCGTTGTCACATTAATAGTAAACATGAAAAGAACCTGTTGCAAACAAAATATGCTTCTTGAATCAGAAAGAGAAGCCTCAAAAAGACCCGCTTTGTTAAACATTTTCTACTCCTGCAGCGGTGTGTTCTCTAGATGTCGTTGGTTAAGTGTAAGAGCAGTGGGATCTTAAATGTGTTAACAACGTCTTCTATGTTTGCATTACTCAGGCTGTGAAATTTGAGCCATATCATGACAGCGCATTAGCCAGATTTCTGCTAAAACGTGGTTTGAGAGTAAGTACTTCAAAATACAGCCAAGTTGCTGGCATTGTTAAAACCCTTTGTCAAGAACTGAATGCTAATTGTAGTATTTTTCTTTACCTGTAGAACAAAAGAATTGGTCACTTCTTGTTTTGGTTCTTAAGAAGTGAAATTGCCCAGTCCATGCACTACCAACAGAGGTTTGCAGTCATCCTCGAAGCCTATCTTAGGGGCTGCGGAAAAGCAATGCTGCACGATTTCATGAAGCAGGTTCAAGTAATTGAATTGCTGCATAAAGTCACAATGGAGATTAAATCGGTTTCTGCAGAAAAGTATGATGTTACTTCTCAAGGTATTTGCTAAAAGGCATTTCTTTGTTGTTAATGCTGTTTTTTCTCTTTGGGTGTGAAAAACTAGGCAGCAAATTGTACTGTTCATTTAGAAAATTTGTGGATAAATTACTGTCAAAGGGCATAATTTTTACTTCCTTTAAAATGTGAGTGTAAATTACTAATGATTAAACCGGTAATAGATTTGTTTGCTCATTTCACCCCAAAAGGGGAAGAATATCAATGTTCAAGACACCCAGTACTTTCCCAAGCTTTGGCTTATCTTCTTGAACCTCATGCCATGCCAACTGGGAAACAGATAAGTTCTTGTACATAACCCTTAGCTGAATGCCAGCGCTGAAGAAAGACACAAATATTAACGGGAAATTAAAAGTGACACTTGCCAAGAAATACAGCCTTCCCCTAAACTCTCACTAGAAGATTTTTGGCAAGAAGATCAGGGAGGAGTCCAGTGCATCCTCTGCTATGCCATGGAAGTAGCTGGTGGATCAGGGGTGAATATACAAGGCCTGTCTTTGAGGAGTCCTGTGAGGCACAGATGTGGTATTGTTACTTCCAGTTCTTGTAAGCAGTGCTTTGGAAGCCACAGTTGGGCTATGCAATGCCACCTTACCTCTGGGTTTTGCCTGCCTTTCTTTCCCCCACCTCCACAACTTTCTTAAGAACTTGTTTATCCTCATTCTTGTTACTTGCATGGTGTTGGGAGTCTTGCGTGGTGTTGGGAGTAAGTGCGAGGAGACATATGACAACATTAAAATTCTAAAAGCTGTAGAGAGACCACCTCTTCCTGTATGGTCAGCCAGGTATGCTCCAGGCCAGGAAGTCCTTGGATTGGAAAGGCTTTCCACTCTGGCTATGCAGAAGTGGCTGTGGTGGTGTGTCAAAAGAGATTTTAAGGAAATGTGCATTTATTCTTCAATATATAGGGTAATATCTGTTACGTTACCACATAGTATGAGTTAAGAGACTTACTGAAGCCCCATATAAAACATTGTTTCTAAACAACTTCCTAAATTTATCTTAAAATAGTATATAACCTAAATGTATTTAGTCAGAATCCCATATTTTGGAAAGAATCTATGCAACCTTGCAGATGTACATCTATAAGAGCAGTGGATTCCATAATGCATTATCTTTGAAGGATATGTGGGCAAAGAAGAAAAGTTTCAAGAGAAAGCAATCACATTAACACCCACCAGGTTTTGAAGTTAAAGAATCTTTGGATGTAATGTACAGCAGAACACTGAAAGATGACTTATATAATTGACATTTTCACTGAATAAGGCTTCCTGAAACTTTGGAGTGTCCTACTAATGCTATATCTAATGTAATTTATTCTCACATTATTGAGGACATAATTTTTTCTACAGGCACGCTCTACCTCTTATATTTTTAAAAATGTATATCCTAAAATTTGTTCTTTAGGTTATTGCTTCTTTTTTGCCCGAACATTTCTAATGTTTATCATTGTTCATATTTTCAGTCTGAGTGTTTTGTCCTGTTTCATTTCATTCTGTCATGCAGTCTCATCTAATTCTTGTATATATGATTCTCTAGTGTTTGTGGATTTTCTGTAAAGAATAAATTCCTCCCTGCTAGGTCCATAGTATTCCAGTAGCAATCATGCTGTCAAACTGTTTCTTTCACTTTTCACTGTAATCTCTTTGCTTATGTTTGAAGATAGCAAGTAATAATAAATAAATAAATTCTTAAGATCATAATATCACATCTTGCATGGGATTATCTGCTTTCATCACCCACTGAGCTAGATTATTTGTTTCCCAAGAATGTGTCTATGCAGCTGTTTCATCGCTTAAAATGCATAGCACCTTGTTCTTAAGACAGATCAACTTGAACATTGTTTTAGCAAGTGCCTTTACTTGTGTTTTAAAATCAGCTGTTCCTAATCTTTTGTAGCTTCAGTTGGTTTGCATACAGTTTTCAAATTACATTACATTACAATGAGGATACTTACTGAACTAACAGTGAACTGTAAACAGTAACTTTCCTAGACGTTTGTCATTACGTTGTAGAAAGCTGTTTCATTATCCAAGTTACTACAACTTAGGTGCTTTTGGAGAGTGGGGGGGGGAAGTTGTTAGGGGTTTTTTTGTTTGATTGGTTTGTTTTTGTGTTATTGTTCGTTTGGGTTGGGATTTTTGAGGTGTTTTTTTTGAAAAGTGTCGAATTTTGAAGTCCACTTATTAGCTCCTGTATATCACTGTCAGATTTGTTTTTTACCAGAAGAGATACCACGTTAGTTACCAGGCACTGCTAGGTAGTTTTTTTCTAGAACCCTTTAGGATAGGTGTAACATTTGTGTTCTGTGAGTTGTCAGCCAGTTCTTTTGGCTTGACTTTCTTAATTTGATAGCAGCGTTTGAACTGTCCTGATTTAGCCTAATGTGCACTAACAGCCCAGGAAGTCAAAGTGTCTTGGGCTGCATCAAAAGTAGCATAGGCAGCAGGTCAAGGGAGATCATTCTGCCCCTCTACTCTGCCCCTGTGACACTCCACCTGGAATAGTGCATCCAGTGCTGGGCCACTCAGGACAGGAAAGACATGGATCTGCTGGAGTGAGTCCAGAGGAGAGTCACAAAAACCATGAGAGAGCTAGAGCGCCTCTCCTGTGAGGAAAAGCTGAGTGTTGGGGTTGTTCAGCCTGGAGAAGAGAAGGCTCAGGAGACCTAACGTCAGCCTTCCAGTGCTTACATGGAGTTTGTAAAAGAGGCAGGGGACAAACTTTTTAGTAGGGCCTGTAGCGATAGGACACGGGTTAATGGTTTTAAACTAAAGCAGGGCAGATGCTGACTACACCTAAGGAAGGCATTTTTTTTATGACGAGGGTGTTGGCACACTGGAACAAGTTGCCCAGAGTGGTGGAGATGCCCCATGCCTGGAAATATTCTAGGTCAGGTTGGATGGGGCTCTGAGCAAGTTGAGTTGAAGATGTCCCTGCTTGTTGCAGGGGAGTTGGACTAGATGGCCATTAAAGGTCCTGTCCAACCCAAACTAATCCATAATTCTGTGACTGTGATCCTATTTTAAGTATCCAGGTCCATGTTTAGCTTTCTCAGTACGATTTTTTTTTGCTCTTTAATTTTTATCTCCAAAATTACTTGAGCATATATATACATCCTCTGCTGTGTAGCTACAGTTTCTTTTAGAACAGTGTTCAGGTCTTTGCCCTAATGCAGGGTAATGCCAGTGTATTGCTTATGCTGCTGGCGCTCACTAGCTGAGATGCGTTGTATAATCTGTACTCTTCTGAGCTGAAGATTCAGAAGCTTGAGGTTTTATTAATTAAAAGATTGCGTTTAGATATGAACATTAAAATTCTTGTTCATATAAATATAAAGCAAATTTTCTTCTTACTGGAATGTGAGATTAAGAAGTCTGTACTATGAAACCAGTTTTAGGAGGATAGGAAATTCAGTGTCTCTGTAGTTTGTCTCCTTATGGTTACAGAGTAATTGATTCCAGGAATTCAAAAGCCATGAGTCTGTCTGCATTTCTTGTCAGTTATGAGGGAAAGTATTTTTTGGTGTGTTCTACTGTGTTTTGTTTTTTAAACAAAAGCTGACATTTTAATGTAAACTCTTTCTGTTCAGTGTTTCTAACACTACAGAGAAGGCACATGACTTCAGAGATGTTTGAAGATTTTACTTTTAGGTATCTGAAACAGCCTTGACCATTAATAGTGCACATTCAAGAGTTTTGCTCCATTCCTTGAATCAGGAGATCCAGGAGGAAAGCAATTTTAAAAATAGCTAAACAGAGCTTTTTAGCCAAATTATAATGCTCAACAAGTTTGATTATCTATAAGCTTTTTGCCTTCCAACTTTTGATTTCATTATGTTTTCTGACTTGTAATTGCAGTTATTGCACAGCTGAGACAAAAGCTTGAAAAATTACAGGGCAGCAAACTTCCAGAAAGTTTTAGAGTTCCATATGATCCTGGGCTAAGAGCAGGAGCACTAGTGGTAAGTATATTCTGACTTTCTACAAATCTGTTTTAAAAAAAATCTATTTGCAAGTATGTGTCACTTGGTAAAAAATTTTGCTTATGTATCTAATGGTCTTATTTCGGTGTGAATATGATGACATTCCATGGACTCAGGAAATTTTTGTTCCCAGGGCTATTATTACTTTTCTGAATGTAACAACATGCCACCATGTGCTAAAAAATTTGCAACAACCCATGAAATTCTAATCATTAAATGGCAATTATAATTTTTCCATTAGTTTGATCCAGGATTTAACCAGGTAGCTGACTTTTTTTGAAGATAAATACCTGTGTAAAACTGTTTTATCTGATTCAGAGGCTTTGGGATATTCAGTTTCTATTCTTCCAGTTACTTTCTCTGTCTTACCTTGATTCATATCTGTCCCTAAGGTTTGGGTCCAGACCTTCATCATACTGACAAAAATGTCTACCTCAGCTGTTTCTGATTTTTCAGTATATCTTTGTTGTTTTTGTTATAAAATACGTTATGATTTGGTTAGAAATACATTAAGAAACACTTGGGTTTTTCTATATTTCTGCCTTCAGTTTTGTGGTGAGATTGCAATTGTGTGTGACTCAGAGTTTAAAAAAAAGAATCATAAATCAGCAGATGTGTAATGAAAGGAAATTGGATCATGCATCTAAAATGCAATATGAGGTCTGGGTAAAGAAGCACAGTCAAGATTCTTGGAGTCAGTTGATACGCAGTAAGGACCCTACAAGAAAAGGATCCCTTAATTTTTCTCCTAGCTGAGGACGGACAAACCATCCAACTTAAGGAACTGCTGAATAGTCAGGCGTTGTCTAGATATGGCCATGTTTCTGTTAAGTAAATCTGTGCCTTGGGAGACAGGCTATAAGCTAGTTTGTCTTCAAGCTGAGAGAATTAAACACCTCCCAGCTGAGCATGGCTGAAGCACTGTCAGCACAGAAGTAAATTCAAACATTTCTTACTCAGAAATAATTTGTGACTTCATAAATACTATTTTCTTATTTGTATTTGTCTCTCTTTAGTCTTCTTTTGTTGTACAGAAATAATCAACTGCTTGACAGAAAGTAGATTATAAAATGAAAGCTTTCTCTGGATTTTGTAATTTTCCTTCACTTAGGAAGTATTCAGTCCTACCAGGACCTTCCTAGATGAATGAAGCAATAGATTTACAAAGGAAGATAGCTATGTCCAAAAATTGATGGGTTAGCTTTTCTTTTTCCAAACTGTATGAATAAAAATGTTTGGTAAAACAAACTAAGCTTTCATTTCATGTTCATTTTAACAAGTCCTATTTGTCCATAATCTTTATGAAATATGAATATACTAAAATACTCCTACATCATGGATTCCATCAGCTCTCAAACACTGATGTGCGCTTGCATTTTTTTTTTAATTTTAGATGGCTTTATTGTACATAGTAATGTTCGACAATGAATCAGAAATTACAGAATAGAAATAGAAAGGCATACTACAGTTGTATTAGCCATAATTACTGGGGAAAACATTTGAAATACTGCAGTTTCAGTGCTGAATTTATCAATATTAAAAATGTAATAAAACTAAATAGGGAATTTATTTTCTTATTTTATGACTGATTACATTAAATTAGTTTCAAAAATGCCACTTCCCCCATGAATGTGAAAAATTTACTAAGGGAATTGAATCAAGCAATCTGGAATATAGCTGCTAGAAGTCACAAGGGTGGATGATGTGGTAGATTGCATTGGACAATGATTACAGTCTGGTTTTGCAAAGCACCTGTCAAAGTGCTGTTGTGAGGGTCCATAATTTCCTGTTTTGTCAAAATGTCTGTTCCTGTTTTAAATCTGTCTGAAGAAGATTTCCAAGCTAAATCCAGTTTTGGAGAGTCAAGATACACTTCTTCCTTTATCACGGACAGTAGTTAAAAGTTGTGCAGGTTCAGGGAGGCTTTGTGTGGCAACTGAACACCGTTCTTTACATGTGCTTTCATTGTGTTGCTTGTGGTATAACTGAGTGGAAGTTGGTAAACTGTTCTGTAGCTGCTGTTAAAAAGGTTTCTGGGGCTGATGTTGGCATACAATGGCTAGCAAGCAATAAACGTGTCTTTCACAGATAGAAAAATGTAAAGTAATGGCATCTAAGAAGAAGCCTCTCTGGCTTGAATTTAAATGTGCAGATCCAACAGCTCTGTCAAATGAAACCATAGGCATCATCTTCAAACATGGAGATGACCTCCGTCAGGACATGCTAATTTTACAGGTATGAGAGCTAAAACTTATGAAAAGAATAATATCAATATTTTAAAATATTTTAAAATCATTTTACTTTTCCAAAGTGTGTATATCTTTGTCTTCACTGTCTGTATGAAATACGAGGTTGTCTTTTGTATTTTAAACTTTGTATGGCAAGGCTGACATCAACACTGGATCATCTTTGTTGTACTACAGTTTTTTATGGTACTGTGTTATGTATTAACCCTGGGGGGATGGGGAAAGAGGAAAGGAAGAATAAAAGCAAGAAAACTTGTGGGTTGAAGCTAAAGATTATTTAATAAGCAAAGGAGAAGTGGAAGAACAGAGGAAGAAAACAAACCAAGTGATGCTAAGGCAATCACTCACCACATCCCTTGGGTACACCAGTTCCCAGCTGGTTCCTGCACAGAAGAAGGTTAACCTGCATAATCCCTTCTTCTTTGTTTTATTGCTGGGCATGACATTGTTCAGCATGGAGTATTTCTTTGGTTGGTTCAGGTCATCTGCCTGGTTGTGTCCCCTCCCAATCTCTTGTGCACCCCAATCTAGTCACAGTGAGGCAGGGTGAGAAACAGGCAGCCTTGGCACTCAGCAGACACTGTTCAGCTGGGACATTGGGACATCAGTGTGTTCCCAGCACTGCTTGGGTCACCCCCTAAACCACAGCACAGTACAAGCTGCTCTGAACAAAAGGAGCTTCATCCCAACCAGACACAGTACATACTGTTACCCTTGCTTTTCCTGCCATATGCCATACACACTTCACATTTTGGTGTTCTAGAGACAGAATCTTACTTAGTGCGAGATGGCCTGTCTCTCTGATGAAGTGTTTTTATCATTTATTTATGCAATGGGTGAAGTTAACAAATGAAAAATCAGTAGCTAGCATCACTCTAGTTTCTGACAAGTGGTTTGTTAGTGCTTTTGGGAGTATTTATGGAGAAAAATGGACATGCTTGCTAACACATTCAATCTCACTTTATGTAGAAATCATACAATGTATTTATTAATACTTTATAGAAAAGTAGATTGCCTGGTCACAGGACACATGAAGAAAAATAAACTCTGGTTCTGTAACTGATTATCTTGAGTGGCTGCACACTTACTGTATTTATCTCTTAATCAAATAGCAAAGTAAGTTTAGCTCCATCTCAGAAGTCTGGGTAATGTTATTTGTATGAGTAATCTGTAATGTTCAAATAATTTGAAATAACTTAGCATATACGTTTGTTTTTACTAGATTCTTCGAATCATGGAATCTATTTGGGAAGCAGAATCCTTGGACCTCTGTTTGTTGCCATATGGTTGCATTTCTACAGGGAACAAAATAGGTATGTGATCACACTTACAGTGACTAGAAATTCAAAATACCATATTTACAGAAGATGTGTATGGGAGAACTATTCTAATATGTGCTGGTCCTGAGGTAAACAGCACTTTATTACACTTCCTGTGAGCAGCCTTCAGTTGCATCTTGGCAGTGGTTTCTGCCCTTCCTTGAGCTGCAGCACCAGCTTTACTGGCCGTGATGCCTGTGCAAGTCCAACTACTTGGGTTGTGCTGCAAGTTTCTCTTTAATAACAATATTTAGTATGAAACAGCAGTGAAAATGAGTGACTTATTCAAAATGTGTTTTAATGTGTTGATAGGAATAGAACAGAGAAAAGAGCAAAAATTTTTTTTCCTGACCTAAAGCTTTATACCATATAGAAGGAACAACATTACTTAGCAGGATACTCAGGCAATATTTCTCACAGGGCATTAGTTCCTGCAGCACATATGATCAATTTTTCAGAACTTGTGGTGAAAGAAATCAAGTAAGAAATCCCAGTAAAATTAAGAACTCTTTAATATACTTTTGTAATGTACTTCCTCTCTAAAATCCATTGACACATAGAATTTTTTAACATCCTCTTGGTTTCAGGATATCTCAGCAATGCAGGAAACCCAAACTCACTGACAAAATACCTGGTAGCATGACATAAAAGAGTTTCTTTTCTCCTAATATAAATGTTTTAAAATTGAATAATATGTATTGATAGAATTTTAATAATAAAGGAAATGGAACATTGTACTCAAAATACTAACTAACTATAAATATAAGGAAAGTTGGGGGGGGGTTTCCTCTCCTTAAGATGTGTTAAACCTATTTTTTAGAGAGCTTTTTAGAATCTGATTTAATTTTGTTTAAAATTATCTCAAGACAATGTAATGTATTGAAAAAATGGAGGAAGAAGGAGGAATTCTGCCAGTGATTCTAGCGTTTTCATACTTGAGTCACAGATTTCTGTTATTCTTTCATGAATTCTTAATTGATTCCCCATTCTTTTGTCTCAAGGAAATAATGTTTGATTTTCCTGTATGCATGGGAGAGATGGAAGAATTTAGCATCCTTTTAGCACCCCAGCAGGGGCATGGTTAATCATATTGACACTCCTGCTTGGTTTGCTGAGAATACCTGCAGCCTAAATTAGTAATACCCAATGTGGCACACTTTGATGTAGAGCTTATGCTTGTTTGGAATTGGACCAAAGAGTAGTGGCATGCAAATGTTGTTTCACAGTATTCACACATGGTGGTCTTCCAGGCTGCTTCTTCCCTCCCACTTAATACTTCCATGGAACTTGGGCAGTTTCTGTTAATTGACACAAGGACAATACCCCACTCTACACAGAGCACAGGGAAACAGGTGTCTGCATCTCATCCTGTGTAGAGCTTTCTCAGTCTGTTAAAGACATTGCATTCAGTGCAGTTTGTAATTCTGGAAGCCTCTGTCCTCTCCACTGCTGCTGCCAAGCAGATCTCTGTAGGAAGAACTTTCTCTTCTCTGTATCACTGGTGAAAGACCATACCCTGCTCACTCTCCCTTTGACATGTCCGTATGCTCCTGGCTCTGTGAGGCAATTATCACTCCTTACTGTGCTGCATCACTGCTGGAAGTAAGAAGTTCAAGCTGGCTCTTAGAAGAGTCACCTGCCTTAGTACCACAGAGCCCCAGAAACACATTGCACGGTGCATTTCCTGCTGCACTCCCTCGCAGCTGAATGCAGCCCAGCTGAGAACTGCTATCCTTGTCACGCCTCCTGGGCCAGCTCTGCTCCCCCACAAACAAGGAGCTGTTGGCCGGTAGAGGGAGATTAGTGAGCACAGGCAGGGAAAGCTTTTTCAACAGCTGGAATGGGAGCTGGAGCTCACACCCGGGAGAAAAACAGCAGCTTGACAAGCACAGACCAAAATTCAAAACATTTTAATTTGGTGGTCTTGGTGCTGGGTTTTGGAGGTCATATTTCCACAATAGTTTTATGGCAAATGTATCCAGGCCACTGTAAAGACAGAAGACAATACCTCCAGGAGGTATTCAGCCATGAATTCAGCCATGCATGGAAGGCAGGAAGAGATTGTCGCGTTGTTACTCTGTTACTGAAAAATTCCACGTAATTCACTAATTGCAAAAGGGTGGGATTGTGCATAGAGAGAAATTGATCTGTTTCAGAGAGAGTCAAATTGAAATCAAATCAGAAACTGCTATGAATCGCTTTGGAGAGAAAGGGGTATTTTTGTTTGCTTGTTTATCTCTGAGCTGGAGCTGAAGCTAGAAGACACTGTTGAACTTGAAACAGGGAAAGAAGATAAAATATTTCCAATTACCAAATAAATTCAACTAAAATCTGACTTTCCCCCATAGAGGCATGCCCAGTCCGGATTGCGTTTGCTAGTCTTGGCTACAGTGCAGAGTTATGTTGCAGCCTCTGTTTCTGCATTTCCCTCTAGCTTTTCCTCCATCACATGCCGTGCTGGCATGAACAGGACAAGGCCCTGTTTCTGCACCATATTGCTGTGATTTGCCAGTTTGCCTTGGTGAGGGTCTATTCAGTTTAGGGACAGACCCTATGGCCCTGACAACTGGAGCTTTTCATCAGCAATCCCACTTCTGTACCTTGCTATGTACTGGTATTTCTGAGCTTTCTGTGTATATGCATACTTTAGCTTGAATTGGATTCACTGCAGGAGGGCCAGCTCTGTTCCTCTGCCATAGCCCTGGCAGCACTTGCATCCCTAGACTGTGGCAAAACTGAAGCTTTTCTTCATCTCCTCATTTTTTTGAAGTTGGAGAGAAGCTGGGGAAAATGTGAATTGGGATCAGGACAGGAATAGTTCCTCTCCTTGGGAAAAGCCTTATGCAGAGGGTCCCCACTCATCCTGTGATACATCCATTTTAAAAGAGGAGTTTGAATGCCAGGTTCTTTATGAGCTCTGGCTGGTTTCAGCTGGGAAAGAACAAGAACTGTTGCTTCTTGTCAAATAAATTTCTTCTCACAACCTATGAAGAGCTGCAGCCAATTTTTAAACACAGTTTAAAATTTAATTTTGCATATTTTTAATATGCTCTGATAACAATTTAATAACTTCTTCTAACCTTTTCCTTATTTTCTTTAGGAATGATCGAAATTGTGAAAGATGCTACAACAATTGCCAAAATTCAACAGAGTACTGTTGGGAACACTGGTGCATTTAAGGATGAAATACTAAACCAGTGGCTCAAGGAGAGATGTATGATTGAAGAGAAGGTGAGTTCTTTGAATTTTTAGGTAGGGTTTTCAATTGCACCCTACTAATTTAGGAGCCCAGAGCCCATATATTTGTGTTCGTTACTTATGGGAGTTCGAAAAATCCGTTCATTTTCCCTACACTCAGCTGCGGGTGTCTGTGAAGGAGCCTTTAGCACCCAGCTGGCAGCCACATTCCTGAGACACAAGATGCTTCTGAAATTACTCCTTTATCAATGGAAGTTAGAAGTGGTACGTAAGGAGCAGGTTGAGAGGATATCTAAGAACACTGAAAGGCAATGTGGTTTTAGGGGATTTAGATACAGGTTTGGCTGCTCGCAAATCCTTCGCTTGTGTACATCCACTGACCTACTACAGCTTTCTGCCACCTTTTTTCCTCAGAATGTGTGAGCAGCTGTATGCTGCTTTTCCCTGTGCTGAGGGATAGAGCAAGCACAGGGAGCGCAGTGCAGGGCTGTGATCTTGATTTGTGCCGTGCAGTGGTGTATTTTATAAGACAGTTTGCCTAACTGTTGATAGATATGTGTCAGCAGAAAGGTACATAACTTTGAGAATGATTGCATTTAGTGTCTAGGATTGAAGCATTTAACATCTCTAAGATTTATTTTTAGTTTCAGGCAGCTGTGGAAAGATTTGTTTATTCTTGTGCTGGATACTGTGTGGCAACCTTTGTACTTGGAATAGGAGACAGGCACAATGACAACATCATGATTACGGAAACAGGTGGGTTATTTTTTGAGAATTTAATAGATGTGCAGACTGTCCATACTTCACTAGATTTACCTATACTTCACTAGATTTATCTTTCCTTTTAATAAATAATGCATTTAACCATGAGTGAAGAGAGACAAACCAGTTCTGTCAGTGGTGCTTACAAGATGAGGTCCTCCTGTGACGTTGAAATGTATTGTCACCCCTGTTGGCCTTCATACAGGCTGTAGATATTTATCATTAATAGTACCATTTTTTTTCCAAGGAGCAGTTTGATACAAACTAAGTCATGAGAAATAGAAGCCGAATTTTTTTTTACTGTCTATATCTAAGGTCTGAACACCAAAAAAACTTACAAAGCAGATAGCTGTTCACCTATCTGATGTGGGGATGTGGTTCTGACAGTGTTTAGTGGAACTGAATGCTGTCAGAATTCATATGCTGCTGGACTGTTTTCACTTGTGAGGAGTGTAATTGTTTTGTGTACTGTTGTAAAAGATCTTAGGAAATAAGTGTACGTGGAGTGTATTTGTTTTGCTACTAAAATCTGTGGGATGGTTATATCGTCCTGAAGAAATTCACAGTTTTTTTGTACTATGAACTTTGGGAGTTACTTCCATAGCTGCACATTGTTTCATCCTTAATTTTATTTACCTATGGAAAGAGCCCCAGAACAATCAGTACATATAGCAGAGTTTTATTTAGTCTAAGGAATTCACTTTTAGTTTCATGATCCTCTCACTTCATAATTAGTCTCTGATAAGAGATGGAAAATAGTTAGAAGGATATTTAATATTGATCATATTAAAGTTTTATCAGTTGAAGGCTAGAGAGAAGAAGTAGCCTGAAGGCAGAAATGAGTTAATTGAAGTAAAAAAGTTCAGCAGAAGCCCTTGAGGAAAAAATGACAAATAAATGCTTTAATGTCAACACTATATATAATGTAATGTAGTGTTAGTTCCCATTGGCAGAAAATGAGGCACAGGTCAGTAGACAGAGAAACAGAGAAAAATGTTACTCTGTTGTGGTCATGAGCAGGTTTGCCTCAGAGTCTTTAACAGGAGCTGTCTTGAGCCTCAGGAGCCAGAAGGATCTCAGTCTGAGAGGTCTGCAGGGAGTCAGCTTTGGTGGGCTGGGGGAACTTGAAAGCTGGCTTAAAATTAGGAACATCTAAGGATGTTCCACCTACAGATCACTGTTAAGTATCATCTTACATAATTCGATGTTTTATATTTTTGTACATGTGCCACTACTACAAATCTGTGTTTTTAAGTAACCATACTCTTGTATCCATATCCTGGCTGCCAGTGAAAGTAATAAAGTAATGTGAAGAGCAGCAGCACACTCCAGTCCTGTAGGTGTAGTGACCCTTAAAAGGAGAAGTTTTCATCACTTTTGTGGGAATTGATGCCCTACTACTCTCTCAAAGCTATCCAAAGGGTGACAATGCAGACTTTGAACATACAGAGTGGTTTAGAAATCGCTAATGAAGGTCTGTGGAGGGAAAGCATGTTCTAGCCAATGACATTTGCCAAGGAGATGGGTAATGCCAGAATCCCATGGGTATTTGAAACATAACCCTGAAGCCTTTTCCCTGTAGTGATGCTCTGATTGTTACAGGTATGATGCACAAGCTTTCCTTGGTTTTTGAAAAGCTGTGAGTGTATGTTTAGATAATACAGCAGTTCTGCCAGACTTCTAACAACTGCCAAAGATAAATAAAAAGTAATTTTGCCAAGAGGACAGAATTATGTATTTCCCCAAAAGAGAAAGAAAATAGTCTTTTCTGCTGAACTTAAGAGTGATCATAAATACCAAAAAAAAGGGGTTGGAACTACAGTGAATACACATAAGTGTTCTTAGCAGTTTATTGTATTCATCTAACTGTGATTTCTTCTTCTCTTTATGAAGGTAACCTTTTCCATATTGATTTTGGCCATATTCTTGGGAATTACAAAAGCTTCCTTGGAATTAATAAGGAGAGAGTTCCTTTTGTGCTGACTCCAGATTTTCTGTATGTCATGGGAACTTCCGGAAAGAAGACAAGTCTCCATTTCCATAAATTTCAGGTAAAAGAATGGGTATCTAGCTGCAAATCAATTAAGCAATGTTTTTTTACCCTCTGAAATGAACATTAGTGCCTTGGTTTTCGAAGGTCTAGGCTCCTGGGTATTATCTTAATAAAATATACTGAATCATAATACAATTCCGGGATATTTTAGGCCCAACTAAGAGAAAAAATTATCTGTACAATTATGGGAACTAGAATTCAAACATTCACAAAGGCACATTGAAAAGCTCGTTAGCAGCAGACCAGATAAGCAGTTCTTTCTTTGTTTCTTGCCTTGATTGAAAATACTTTGCAGAGGGCTTCAGTGTTTGTGCAATTAGAGGAAACTCATGGCACTAAGCAGAGCCTCTCTGGAGTATGAGCAGGTGTGAGGCATTCATCAGCCGACTTTGCCAGTGTTATTCCCTCCTGATTCTGCCCTCGAGTGCTGGGGCTTAGACTGCTGCATCAGTGACCCTAAGCTATCTCAGATGCTGTTTTGTGAAGTGGATGGATAGATTTAACTCTGAAAGAAAGGAATGGTGTTAAAAATCTGTTCTATTGCTTCTATTTGAAATTGAACGCTTCCAAACCAGTTGTGATTATTCATGCTAATGTAGAACCTGGTCAAAGAGGGAGTTCAGTATGCAGTTCCTATTTTTAAGGAAATGAATGAGAATGTGGCTGGTCAGAAGTACGTATTTGTCTGAGGTGGTATTCCTGTGGTCATCTTTATAGACTTTGAGTAAAGTGTCTGATTTAGAAAGCAGGTTCCTTATAATATCAAAAGAAAAATTCTTCTGTAGAGTGAAGCGTAACTTTTATGTTGTGGATTCCTTGTGGGTGAACCAGTCCCAGTAAGGAGTCTGGTTTTCTAACCTGAGTACCTAATTAAGGTTCTTACTGGTGGATGGTGACTATGTCCCTTTGAACATATACACAGTTGTATAGCAAATCTGTGTCCTACACACCCCCATCTCCCTTGTGATTGTCTGTGATGGGCAATGGGAATTATCCTAAGCTGATAACGCCAAGTGGGTCCCCTATGGAGTTACTTCAGCATTTTGTCTCCATTTGTGGCCTCATCTCAGTGCTTTTACTCACTTGTCCAAAAATGAGCATTCCCCATCTTCGGTCTGGACACATCCTGCAGGCCTGCCTGCCAGGGATGGGGATCCCATTGGATCCTCTTGCAATTCCCACCCTATGGTATTCTTGTGTTAGGACAAATTACATTGTCCACCAGAGACAATCAAAAGGGAGAGGGCATGTGTGGAGAGGACCCATGCAAAGAAGAACCAACTATCTTTGGTTGAAGTCACTGCCCAAACTTCTGAAAATAACTGAAGAACCAGGTGCAGTTTTTGAGTCTTCATTTTGCCAGGACTCCCTTTATCATAGTGGAGGTGTTTTGAAGGGGCCTTGTAGCTCAAAAGATGTTAGGGTGGAGTTTGCCTTGGGAAGGGAATGCTGAGCCCATGCTCTCAGGGAAGCCTGTGAGCTGTGCTGTGTATAGCAATTATGCTGTCGCTGCAGGTGTGGGACTGAAACACCAGTCTGGGGTATGTCATTTCAAAGAAGATTTCTGTTACGGAAGCAGAAAATAGTTATAAGGGTTAAAATGTGCTAATGGAGTATTGAAAGACCTGTTGGTGTCTGCGGTGAGGTAAAGTTGTTTTCATATATATGGATCATCCAGCTCTTTAGAAAGTATCTGACCTTTACTTCAGCAGCCCAAATACCAAAATCAGTCAGAGGTGATTTTGGTCGTAGCCTTTCTTCAATACATCTTCCTCCATCATGGAGTCCCTAGTTTGACTAAATACACATTTTGTTACTCTGGTACTGATTTCTAAGTACTGCTACCATCCCACTAATGCAGACAGTTTAGGAATGCTGTGATAGCACCAGTGTCGTTTCCACTAGTATCCTTAGCCAAATAAAAGGCGATTAATGTGCTTTACTGTTGTGAACTGTGATGGTGATATATGACCTGGGCATTTTAGGTGACATGATTTAGGCACAGACAACAATAAACTGACCAAAAAATGTAAGTTCATGTATAGTTCTGCTGCAATAGCTACTGTTTCTATACTGCTATTGCAGTAGTACATTAAGAGTCTTTTCTGTCTCAAAGACCAGTAAAAAGAAAGTTAAAATACTTCTATACAATTAAAAGAGTAACACACAGCAAGATTTGCATCACATATTTTGCTATGAAAAATGTATGTTTTAATTACATGGCCAGAGCAAAAAAATAAACAAAATTGTAGTTTCACTTTTCAGTTGACTTGTTTCATCGTATTTCCTAATATTGAGGGGATTCATTCAGTATGCCTGCTGACTCATTTATGTATTAATGGGAAAATCTCAGCATTTATCCTTCATTAATTTTTAAGAGCATCTCTCATTATTTCGTACTTGACTACATTAAAACAATTTGTACTTCAGAAGACTCCTTTGTTTTTTACAGTCTTTGGTGTTTTTAATAACTTAATAACCTACTTTTATAAAGTTTTATTTCTTTTTTATCCACTGGACATAGTCCAGTGTGTTAGCCAGAGCTCATATTGCAGATGCTGGCGAAGGTTAAAATGACAAATAACTTTGACCGAAGTTCACTGCAGAAGAGTATAGTTCATTATTAGTGAACTGAGGCTGTCAGTGCCCTGGCAACTTTCCTGAACTAGCAATGAAATTCCTTTCTATTAGTTCATAACCTAAATTTTGGTTCCCTTTTTGTTTGCATTTGTTGTGATGGTTTAGTGAAAATTAGAGGCCAGAGGTTATAAATGACATCACAGAAATGCTTAGAAGGAAGCAGTATTTGATGGGCTTTTTTCTCATCACAAACATGCATTTAAGCATAACTTAACCTGAGAAGACAAGTATTTTTCTGTTCCACCCATGAATTTTTCAGCTGCCCTAGTACTGCCCAGATTTCTCTTGCTGTAAGTGTCATATGTGGTGGCATTTCCTTTACAGCCTTTGGCTGAAACCAATCAACTTTCTTACTCCTATGCGCACACAACTTTTTCACTTCTTACTTGTAGAAACCTTTGAGAAAGCCTCATCTAAGATCTTCAGTCCTTTTTGAGCTTTGTCCACCTACCTATTATTAATTTGCCTAAAACTGTCTTTGATAGTTTGTGCATTAAATTATGAACTTATTTTTATTCATTAGATTTAATTTACCTAATTCATTATTTTTTTCATTACTCTGCTGACTTGATAATACAGAGATCTGTATTTTCAGTGCTAATCAAATTCTACTAAACTATTTATTTACAAATTCTCATGTATTTGATTGTCAAACAAAGGTGACAGAAGGGTACACAATTCATCATTGAGAAATACTTATTCGCAGTATACTGTACAGGGAAGGGATGGCCTATGTAACAGAACTTGGACACTTTATATTATTAAAATGCCTGGATTTTAGGATAATAGTATTTAGGACAGTTTCAAGCTTTCAAAATGATTATTCTTCTTTTTCCTATTGGGCAATGGGATTTTGGTTTCTCCTCAGCTCCTCTCATTTTGCCTATGGCTTTAGATGAGTTAGCAGGTTTCTTCTTAATCCCATGGTAAACATGTACGTATCTTTGACACATACCTGTCATCTGGGTTATTTTTGGTTCTTGCTGCCTCTCTCAGAAGTGTAAAAATTCATTTTCTTGGAAGACACTAATGCAAAACTAGATCCAGTTCCTGTCTGAATAAATAACTGTAACAGGCAGATACAGATTTTTAAAATCTTTTCAATTCCTGGAAGGACTGCCTTTGAGATGCAGTGATACCAGGTTTTTCTTGACTGCATAATTGTTTTTGTGTCTCAGACACCCGAAGCAGTGAGATTCATCATCCATACAGAAATGTAAAACCTTCTTTGATATAACTATAAAGACCTTTCATCTCTTTCAAGGGGAACAAAACACAGACTAACTCTTGTGACAGGATTCCTCTGTTTGAAGTTGATAATACATAAGTAAAATTTCCTTTTTTTTTTTTTTTTTTTTCTCCTGATAATGATGGAGAGAAACTATTCCCTGTGATGGTGTTTTCTATTAAATTGTGCTTTGACCATTGCATTTTATCTTTTGCTATGCTAGAACTAAAATAACACTGGAGTTCGTAAGTATGATCTTATTTCAGGACAGAATTTATTTGGGAACAGAGTAAAAGATTTAAGTTCCCAGGCAATACTAAAAAAAGAAATTGTACAGACAGATCTTCAATATATCATCTCCCTTCCTTAGTATTTTCCTAACCTGTCTAGTTGGGTGTCCTGGTGGTGATGATGTGAACAGTGATAGATGTTAAGAAAATTTGTGCACTTCTTCCTGTTTCAGAGGAAGAAAGAAAACATGTATCTTGTAAAAAAAAAAAAAAA